>OY720347.1:81925299-82525299 GCA_963082975.1 Labia minor
GAAAAAAATTATGATTTCAATGAAATATGAATCAAATCGAATATAGGATCAAAAATGGAAGAAAATGATATATAATAAATAAATTTTACATTTCTATTAAAAAAGTAGCTTTATGCGCGAAATAATATAACAAATTCATGTTTTTTCGATGAAATTAATGAAAAAAATTATGATATCGGTAAAATATGAATTAATTCGTGATTAGGACCAGAAATGGAAGAGAATGATATATAATAAATAAATTTTACATTTCTATTTAAAAAAGTAGCTTTTTGCGTGAAATAATATAACAAATTCATGTTTTTTGGATGAAATTAATGAAAAAAATTATGATTTCAATGAAATATGAATCAAATCGAATATAGGATCAAAAATGGAAGAAAATGATATATAATAAATAAATTTTACATTTCTATTTAAAAAAGTAGCTTTTTGCGCGAAATAATATAACAAATTCATGTTTTTTCTATGAAATCAATGAAAAAAATTATGATATCGGTAAAATATGAATTAATTCGTGATTAGGATCAGAAATGGAAGAGAATGATATATAATAAATAAATTTTACATTTCTATTTAAAAAAGTAGCTTTTTGCGTGAAATAATATAACAAATTCATGTTTTTTCGATGAAATTAATGAAAAAAATTATGATTTCAATGAAATATGAATCAAATCGAATATAGGATCAAAAATGGAAGAGAATGATATATAATAAATAAATTTTACATTTCTATTTAAAAAAGTAGCTTTTTGCGTGAAATAATATAACAAATTCATGTTTTTTCGATGAAATTAATGAAAAAAATTATGATTTCAATGAAATATGAATCAAATCGAATATAGGATCAAAAATGGAAGAAAATGATATATAATAAATAAATTTTACATTTCTATTTAAAAAAGTAGCTTTTTGCGTGAAATAATATAACAAATTCATGTTTTTTCGATGAAATTAATGAAAAATATTATGATATCAATGAAATATGAATCAAATCGAATATAGGATCAAAAATGGAAGAAAATGATATATAAAAACTAAATTTTATATTTCTATTTAAAAAAGTAGGATTTTCCTGAATTAATATGAGAAATTCTGTTTTTTTCTATGAAATCAATGAAAAAAATTATGATATCGGTAAAATATGAATTAATTCGTGATTAGGACCAGAAATGGAAGAGAATGATATATAATAAGTAAATTTTACATTTCTATTTAAAAAAGTAGCTTTTTGCGTGAAATAATATAAGAAATTCATGTTTTTCGATGAAATTAATGAAAAAAATTATGATTTCAATGAAATATGAATCAAATCGAATATAGGATCAAAAATGGAAGAAAATGATATATAATAAATAAATTTTACATTTCTATTTAAAAAAGTAGCTTTTTGCGTGAAATAATATAACAAATTCATGTTTTTTCGATGAAATTAATGAAAAAAATTATGATTTCAATGAAATATGAATCAAATCGAATATAGGATCAAAAATGGAAGAAAATGATATATAATAAATAAATTTTATATTTCCATTTAAAAAAGTAGGATTTTGCCTGAATTAATATGAGAAATTTTGTTTTTTTCTATGAAATCAATGAAAAAAATTATGATATCGGTAAAATATGAATTAATTCGTGATTAGGACCAGAAATGGAAGAGAATGATATATAATAAATAAATTTTACATTTCTATTTAAAAAAGTAGGATTTTGCCTGAATTAATATGAGAAATTCTGTTTTTTTCTATGAAATCAATGAAAAAAATTATGATATCGGTAAAATATGAATTAATTCGTGATTAGGACCAGAAATGGAAGAGAATGATATATAATAAATAAATTTTACATTTCTATTTAAAAAAGTAGGATTTTGCCTGAATTAATATGAGAAATTCTGTTTTTTTCTATGAAATCAATGAAAAAAATTATGATATCGGTAAAATATGAATTAATTCGTGATTAGGACCAGAAATGGAAGAGAATGATATATAATAAATAAATTTTACATTTCTATTTAAAAAAGTAGCTTTTTGAGTGAAATAATATAACAAATTCATGTTTTTTCTATGAAATCAATGAAAAAAATTATGATATCGGTAAAATATGAATTAATTCGTGATTAGGACCAGAAATGGAAGATAATGATATATAATAAATAAATTTTACATTTCTATTTAAAAAAGTAGGATTTTGCCTGAATTAATATGAGAAATTCTGTTTTTTTCTACGAAATCAATGAAAAAAATTATGATATCGGTAAAATATGAATTAATTCGTGATTAGGACCAGAAATGGAAGAGAATGATATATAATAAATAAATTTTACATTTCTATTTAAAAAAGTAGCTTTTTGCGTGAAATAATATAACAAATTCATGTTTTTTCGATGAAATTAATGAAAAAAATTATGATATCGGTAAAATATGAATTAATTCGTGATTAGGACCAGAAATGGAAGAGAATGATATATAATAAATAAATTTTACATTTCTATTTAAAAAAGTAGCTTTTTGCGTGAAATAATATAACAAATTCATGTTTTTTCGATGAAATTAATGAAAAAAATTATGATTTCAATGAAATATGAATCAAATCGAATATAGGATCAAAAATGGAAGAGAATGATATATAATAAATAAATTTTACATTTCTATTTAAAAAAGTAGCTTTTTGCGTGAAATAATATAACAAATTCATGTTTTTTCGATGAAATTAATGAAAAAAATTATGATTTCAATGAAATATGAATCAAATCGAATATAGGATCAAAAATGGAAGAAAATGATATATAATAAATAAATTTTACATTTCTATTTAAAAAAGTAGCTTTTTGCGTGAAATAATATAACAAATTCATGTTTTTTCGATGAAATTAATGAAAAATATTATGATATCGGTAAAATATGAATTAATTCGTGATTAGGACCAGAAATGGAAGAGAATGATATATAATAAATAAATTTTACATTTCTATTTAAAAAAGTAGCTTTTTGCGTGAAATAATATAACAAATTCATGTTTTTTCTATGAAATCAATGAAAAAAATTATGATATCGGTAAAATATGAATTAATTCGTGATTAGGACCAGAAATGGAAGAGAATGATATATAATAAATAAATTTTACATTTCTATTTAAAAAAGTAGCTTTTTGCGTGAAATAATATAACAAATTCATGTTTTTTGGATGAAATTAATGAAAAAAATTATAATTTCAATGAAATATGAATCAAATCGAATATAGGATCAAAAATGGAAGAAAATGATATATAATAAATAAATTTTACATTTCTATTTAATAAAGTAGCTTTATGCGCGAAATAATATAACAAATTCATGTTTTTTCGATGAAATTAATGAAAAAAATTATGATATCGGTAAAATATGAATTAATTCGTGATTAGGACCAGAAATGGAAGAGAATGATATATAATAAATAAATTTTACATTTCTATTTAAAAAAGTAGCTTTTTGCGTGAAATAATATAACAAATTCATGTTTTTTGGATGAAATTAATGAAAAAAATTATGATTTCAATGAAATATGAATCAAATCGAATATAGGATCAAAAATGGAAGAAAATGATATATAATAAATAAATTTTACATTTCTATTTAAAAAAGTAGCTTTTTGCGCGAAATAATATAACAAATTCATGTTTTTTCTATGAAATCAATGAAAAAAATTATGATATCGGTAAAATATGAATTAATTCGTGATTAGGATCAGAAATGGAAGAGAATGATATATAATAAATAAATTTTACATTTCTATTTAAAAAAGTAGCTTTTTGCGTGAAATAATATAACAAATTCATGTTTTTTCGATGAAATTAATGAAAAAAATTATGATTTCAATGAAATATGAATCAAATCGAATATAGGATCAAAAATGGAAGAGAATGATATATAATAAATAAATTTTACATTTCTATTTAAAAAAGTAGCTTTTTGCGTGAAATAATATAACAAATTCATGTTTTTTCGATGAAATTAATGAAAAAAATTATGATTTCAATGAAATATGAATCAAATCGAATATAGGATCAAAAATGGAAGAAAATGATATATAATAAATAAATTTTACATTTCTATTTAAAAAAGTAGCTTTTTGCGTGAAATAATATAACAAATTCATGTTTTTTCGATGAAATTAATGAAAAATATTATGATATCAATGAAATATGAATCAAATCGAATATAGGATCAAAAATGGAAGAAAATGATATATAAAAACTAAATTTTATATTTCTATTTAAAAAAGTAGGATTTTCCTGAATTAATATGAGAAATTCTGTTTTTTTCTATGAAATCAATGAAAAAAATTATGATATCGGTAAAATATGAATTAATTCGTGATTAGGACCAGAAATGGAAGAGAATGATATATAATAAGTAAATTTTACATTTCTATTTAAAAAAGTAGCTTTTTGCGTGAAATAATATAAGAAATTCATGTTTTTCGATGAAATTAATGAAAAAAATTATGATTTCAATGAAATATGAATCAAATCGAATATAGGATCAAAAATGGAAGAAAATGATATATAATAAATAAATTTTACATTTCTATTTAAAAAAGTAGCTTTTTGCGTGAAATAATATAACAAATTCATGTTTTTTGGATGAAATTAATGAAAAAAATTATGATTTCAATGAAATATGAATCAAATCGAATATAGGATCAAAAATGGAAGAAAATGATATATAATAAATAAATTTTACATTTCTATTTAAAAAAGTAGCTTTTTGCGTGAAATAATATAACAAATTCATGTTTTTTGGATGAAATTAATGAAAAAAATTATGATTTCAATGAAATATGAATCAAATCGAATATAGGATCAAAAATGGAAGAAAATGATATATAATAAATAAATTTTACATTTCTATTTAAAAAAGTAGCTTTTTGCGTGAAATAATATAAGAAATTCATGTTTTTCGATGAAATTAATGAAAAAAATTATGATTTCAATGAAATATGAATCAAATCGAATATAGGATCAAAAATGGAAGAAAATGATATATAATAAATAAATTTTACATTTCTATTTAAAAAAGTAGCTTTTTGCGTGAAATAATATAACAAATTCATGTTTTTTGGATGAAATTAATGAAAAAAATTATGATTTCAATGAAATATGAATTAAATCGAATATAGGATCAAAAATGGAAGAAAATGATATATAAAAAATAAATTTTATGTTTCTATTTAAAAAAGTAGGATTTTGCCTGAATTAATAAGAGAAATTCTGTTTTTTTCTATGAAATCAATGAAAAAAATTATGATATCGGTAAAATATGAATTAATTCGTGATTAGGACCAGAAATGGAAGAGAATGATATATAATAAATAAATTTTACATTTCTATTTAAAAAAGTAGGATTTTGCCTGAATTAATATGAGAAATTCTGTTTTTTTCTATGAAATCAATGAAAAAAATTATGATATCGGTAAAATATGAATTAATTCGTGATTAGGACCAGAAATGGAAGAGAATGATATATAATAAATAAATTTTACATTTCTATTTAAAAAAGTAGCTTTTTGCGTGAAATAATATAACAAATTCATGTTTTTTCGATGAAATTAATGAAAAAAATTATGATTTCAATGAAATATGAATCAAATCGAATATAGGATCAAAAATGGAAGAGAATGATATATAATAAATAAATTTTACATTTCTATTTAAAAAAGTAGCTTTTTGCGTGAAATAATATAACAAATTCATGTTTTTTCGATGAAATTAATGAAAAAAATTATGATATCGGTAAAATATGAATTAATTCGTGATTAGGACCAGAAATGGAAGAGAATGATATATAATAAATAAATTTTACATTTCTATTTAAAAAAGTAGCTTTTTGCGTGAAATAATATAACAAATTCATGTTTTTTCGATGAAATTAATGAAAAAAATTATGATTTCAATGAAATATGAATCAAATCGAATATAGGATCAAAAATGGAAGAGAATGATATATAATAAATAAATTTTACATTTCTATTTAAAAAAGTAGCTTTTTGCGTGAAATAATATAACAAATTCATGTTTTTTCGATGAAATTAATGAAAAAAATTATGATATCGGTAAAATATGAATCAAATCGAATATAGGATCAAAAATGGAAGAAAATGATATATAATAAATAAATTTTACATTTCTATTTAAAAAAGTAGCTTTTTGCGTGAAATAATATAACAAATTCATGTTTTTTCGATGAAATTAATGAAAAATATTATGATATCGGTAAAATATGAATTAATTCGTGATTAGGACCAGAAATGGAAGAGAATGATATATAATAAATAAATTTTACATTTCTATTTAAAAAAGTAGCTTTTTGCGTGAAATAATATAACAAATTCATGTTTTTTCTATGAAATCAATGAAAAAAATTATGATATCGGTAAAATATGAATTAATTCGTGATTAGGACCAGAAATGGAAGAGAATGATATATAATAAATAAATTTTACATTTCTATTTAAAAAAGTAGCTTTTTGCGTGAAATAATATAACAAATTCATGTTTTTTGGATGAAATTAATGAAAAAAATTATGATTTCAATGAAATATGAATCAAATCGAATATAGGATCAAAAATGGAAGAAAATGATATATAATAAATAAATTTTACATTTCTATTTAAAAAAGTAGCTTTATGCGCGAAATAATATAACAAATTCATGTTTTTTCGATGAAATTAATGAAAAAAATTATGATATCGGTAAAATATGAATTAATTCGTGATTAGGACCAGAAATGGAAGAGAATGATATATAATAAATAAATTTTACATTTCTATTTAAAAAAGTAGCTTTTTGCGTGAAATAATATAACAAATTCATGTTTTTTGGATGAAATTAATGAAAAAAATTATGATTTCAATGAAATATGAATCAAATCGAATATAGGATCAAAAATGGAAGAAAATGATATATAAAAACTAAATTTTATATTTCTATTTAAAAAAGTAGGATTTTCCTGAATTAATATGAGAAATTCTGTTTTTTTCTATGAAATCAATGAAAAAAATTATGATATCGGTAAAATATGAATTAATTCGTGATTAGGACCAGAAATGGAAGAGAATGATATATAATAAGTAAATTTTACATTTCTATTTAAAAAAGTAGCTTTTTGCGTGAAATAATATAACAAATTCATGTTTTTTCGATGAAATTAATGAAAAAAATTATGATTTCAATGAAATATGAATCAAATCGAATATAGGATCAAAAATGGAAGAGAATGATATATAATAAATAAATTTTACATTTCTATTTAAAAAAGTAGCTTTTTGCGTGAAATAATATAACAAATTCATGTTTTTTCGATGAAATTAATGAAAAATATTATGATATCAATGAAATATGAATCAAATCGAATATAGGATCAAAAATGGAAGAAAATGATATATAAAAACTAAATTTTATATTTCTATTTAAAAAAGTAGGATTTTCCTGAATTAATATGAGAAATTCTGTTTTTTTCTATGAAATCAATGAAAAAAATTATGATATCGGTAAAATATGAATTAATTCGTGATTAGGACCAGAAATGGAAGAGAATGATATATAATAAGTAAATTTTACATTTCTATTTAAAAAAGTAGCTTTTTGCGTGAAATAATATAAGAAATTCATGTTTTTCGATGAAATTAATGAAAAAAATTATGATTTCAATGAAATATGAATCAAATCGAATATAGGATCAAAAATGGAAGAAAATGATATATAATAAATAAATTTTACATTTCTATTTAAAAAAGTAGCTTTTTGCGTGAAATAATATAACAAATTCATGTTTTTTGGATGAAATTAATGAAAAAAATTATGATTTCAATGAAATATGAATCAAATCGAATATAGGATCAAAAATGGAAGAAAATGATATATAATAAATAAATTTTACATTTCTATTTAAAAAAGTAGCTTTTTGCGTGAAATAATATAACAAATTCATGTTTTTTGGATGAAATTAATGAAAAAAATTATGATTTCAATGAAATATGAATCAAATCGAATATAGGATCAAAAATGGAAGAAAATGATATATAATAAATAAATTTTACATTTCTATTTAAAAAAGTAGCTTTTTGCGTGAAATAATATAACAAATTCATGTTTTTTGAATGAAATTAATGAAAAAAATTATGATTTCAATGAAATATGAATTAAATCGAATATAGGATCAAAAAATGGAAGAAAATGATATATAAAAAATAAATTTTATGTTTCTATTTAAAAAAGTAGGATTTTGCCTGAATTAATAAGAGAAATTCTGTTTTTTTCTATGAAATCAATGAAAAAAATTATGATATCGGTAAAATATGAATTAATTCGTGATTAGGACCAGAAATGGAAGAGAATGATATATAATAAATAAATTTTACATTTCTATTTAAAAAAGTAGGATTTTGCCTGAATTAATATGAGAAATTCTGTTTTTTTCTATGAAATCAATGAAAAAAATTATGATATCGGTAAAATATGAATTAATTCGTGATTAGGACCAGAAATGGAAGAGAATGATATATAATAAATAAATTTTACATTTCTATTTAAAAAAGTAGCTTTTTGCGTGAAATAATATAACAAATTCATGTTTTTTCTATGAAATCAATGAAAAAAATTATGATATCGGTAAAATATGAATTAATTCGTGATTAGGACCAGAAATGGAAGAGAATGATATATAATAAATAAATTTTACATTTCTATTTAAAAAAGTAGCTTTTTGCGTGAAATAATATAACAAATTCATGTTTTTTCGATGAAATTAATGAAAAAAATTATGATTTCAATGAAATATGAATCAAATCGAATATAGGATCAAAAATGGAAGAGAATGATATATAATAAATAAATTTTACATTTCTATTTAAAAAAGTAGCTTTTTGCGTGAAATAATATAACAAATTCATGTTTTTTCGATGAAATTAAAGAAAAAAATTATGATATCAATGAAATATGAATCAAATCGAATATAGGATCAAAAATGGAAGAAAATGATATATAATAAATAAATTTTACATTTCTATTTAAAAAAGTAGCTTTTTGCGTGAAATAATATAACAAATTCATGTTTTTTCGATGAAATTAATGAAAAAAATTATGATATCGGTAAAATATGAATTAATTCGTGATTAGGACCAGAAATGGAAGAGAATGATATATAATAAATAAATTTTACATTTCTATTTAAAAAAGTAGCTTTTTGCGTGAAATAATATAACAAATTCATGTTTTTTCTATGAAATCAATGAAAAAAATTATGATATCGGTAAAATATGAATTAATTCGTGATTAGGACCAGAAATGGAAGAGAATGATATATAATAAATAAATTTTACATTTCTATTTAAAAAAGTAGCTTTTTGCGTGAAATAATATAACAAATTCATGTATTTTCGATGAAATTAATGAAAAAAATTATGATATCGGTAAAATATGAATTAATTCGTGATTAGGACCAGAAATGGAAGAGAATGATATATAATAAATAAATTTTACATTTCTATTTAAAAAAGTAGCTTTTTGCGTGAAATAATATAACAAATTCATGTTTTGTCGATGAAATTAATGAAAAAAATTATGATATCAATGAAATATGAATCAAATCGAATATAGGATCAAAAATGGAAGAAAATGATATATAAAAACTAAATTTTATATTTCTATTTAAAAAAGTAGGATTTTCCTGAATTAATATGAGAAATTCTGTTTTTTTCTATGAAATCAATGAAAAAAATTATGATATCGGTAAAATATGAATTAATTCGTGATTAGGACCAGAAATGGAAGAGAATGATATATAATAAATAAATTTTACATTTCTATTTAAAAAAGTAGCTTTTTGCGTGAAATAATATAACAAATTCATGTTTTGTCGATGAAATTAATGAAAAAAATTATGATATCAATGAAATATGAATCAAATCGAATATAGGATCAAAAATGGAAGAAAATGATATATAAAAACTAAATTTTATATTTCTATTTAAAAAAGTAGGATTTTCCTGAATTAATATGAGAAATTCTGTTTTTTTCTATGAAATCAATGAAAAAAATTATGATATCGGTAAAATATGAATTAATTCGTGATTAGGACCAGAAATGGAAGAGAATGATATATAATAAATAAATTTTACATTTCTATTTAAAAAAGTAGCTTTTTGCGTGAAATAATATAACAAATTCATGTTTTTTCGATGAAATTAATGAAAAAAATTATGATATCGGTAAAATATGAATTAATTCGTGATTAGGACCAGAAATGGAAGAGAATGATATATAATAAATAAATTTTACATTTCTATTTAAAAAAGTAGGATTTTGCCTGAATTAATAAGAGAAATTCTGTTTTTTTCAATGAAATCAATGAAAAAAATTATGATATCGTTAAAATATGAATTAATTCGTGATTAGGACCAGAAATGGAAGAGAATGATATATAATAAATAAATTTTACATTTCTATTTAAAAAAGTAGCTTTTTGCGTGAAATAATATAACAAATTCATGTTTTGTCGATGAAATTAATGAAAAAAATTATGATTTCAATGAAATATGAATCAAATCGAATATAGGATCAAAAATGGAAGAGAATGATATATAATAAATAAATTTTACATTTCTATTTAAAAAAGTAGCTTTTTGCGTGAAATAATATAACAAATTCATGTTTTTTCGATGAAATTAATGAAAAAAATTATGATATCAATGAAATATGAATCAAATCGAATATAGGATCAAAAATGGAAGAAAATGATATATAATAAATAAATTTTACATTTCTATTTAAAAAAGTAGCTTTTTGCGTGAAATAATATAACAAATTCATGTTTTTTCTATGAAATCAATGAAAAAAATTATGATATCGGTAAAATATGAATTAATTCGTGATTAGGACCAGAAATGGAAGAGAATGATATATAATAAATAAATTTTACATTTCTATTTAAAAAAGTAGCTTTTTGCGTGAAATAATATAACAAATTCATGTATTTTCGATGAAATTAATGAAAAAAATTATGATATCGGTAAAATATGAATTAATTCGTGATTAGGACCAGAAATGGAAGAGAATGATATATAATAAATAAATTTTACATTTCTATTTAAAAAAGTAGCTTTTTGCGTGAAATAATATAACAAATTCATGTTTTTTCTATGAAATCAATGAAAAAAATTATGATATCGGTAAAATATGAATTAATTCGTGATTAGGACCAGAAATGGAAGAGAATGATATATAATAAATAAATTTTACATTTCTATTTAAAAAAGTAGCTTTTTGCGTGAAATAATATAACAAATTCATGTTTTTTCGATGAAATTAATGAAAAAAATTATGATATCGGTAAAATATGAATTAATTCGTGATTAGGACCAGAAATGGAAGAGAATGATATATAATAAATAAATTTTACATTTCTATTTAAAAAAGTAGCTTTTTGCGTGAAATAATATAACAAATTCATGTTTTTTCTATGAAATCAATGAAAAAAATTATGATATCGGTAAAATATGAATTAATTCGTGATTAGGACCAGAAATGGAAGAGAATGATATATAATAAATAAATTTTACATTTCTATTTAAAAAAGTAGCTTTTTGCGTGAAATAATATAACAAATTCATGTTTTTTCGATGAAATTAATGAAAAAAATTATGATTTCAATGAAATATGAATCAAATCGAATATAGGATCAAAAATGGAAGAGAATGATATATAATAAATAAATTTTACATTTCTATTTAAAAAAGTAGCTTTTTGCGTGAAATAATATAACAAATTCATGTTTTTTCGATGAAATTAAAGAAAAAAATTATGATATCAATGAAATATGAATCAAATCGAATATAGGATCAAAAATGGAAGAAAATGATATATAATAAATAAATTTTACATTTCTATTTAAAAAAGTAGCTTTTTGCGTGAAATAATATAACAAATTCATGTTTTTTCGATGAAATTAATGAAAAAAATTATGATATCGGTAAAATATGAATTAATTCGTGATTAGGACCAGAAATGGAAGAGAATGATATATAATAAATAAATTTTACATTTCTATTTAAAAAAGTAGCTTTTTGCGTGAAATAATATAACAAATTCATGTTTTTTCGATGAAATTAATGAAAAAAATTATGATTTCAATGAAATATGAATCAAATCGAATATAGGATCAAAAATGGAAGAGAATGATATATAATAAATAAATTTTACATTTCTATTTAAAAAAGTAGCTTTTTGCGTGAAATAATATAACAAATTCATGTTTTTTCGATGAAATTAATGAAAAAAATTATGATATCAATGAAATATGAATCAAATCGAATATAGGATCAAAAATGGAAGAAAATGATATATAATAAATAAATTTTACATTTCTATTTAAAAAAGTAGCTTTTTGCGTGAAATAATATAACAAATTCATGTTTTTTCTATGAAATTAATGAAAAAAATTATGATTTCAATGAAATATGAATCAAATCGAATATAGGATCAAAAATGGAAGAAAATGATATATAATAAATAAATTTTACATTTCTATTTAAAAAAGTAGCTTTTTGCGTGAAATAATATAACAAATTCATGTTTTTTCGATGAAATTAATGAAAAAAATTATGATATCGGTAAAATATGAATTAATTCGTGATTAGGACCAGAAATGGAAGAGAATGATATATAATAAATAAATTTTACATTTCTATTTAAAAAAGTAGCTTTTTGCGTGAAATAATATAACAAATTCATGTTTTTTCGATGAAATTAATGAAAAAAATTATGATATCAATGAAATATGAATCAAATCGAATATAGGATCAAAAATGGAAGAAAATGATATATAATAAATAAATTTTACATTTTATTTAAAAAAGTAGCTTTTTGCGTGAAATAATATAACAAATTCATGTTTTTTCGATGAAATTAATGAAAAAAATTATGATATCGGTAAAATATGAATTAATTCGTGATTAGGACCAGAAATGGAAGAGAATGATATATAATAAATAAATTTTACATTTCTATTTAAAAAAGTAGCTTTTTGCGTGAAATAATATAACAAATTCATGTTTTTTCGATGAAATTAATGAAAAAAATTATGATTTCAATGAAATATGAATCAAATCGAATATAAGATCAAAAATGGAAGAGAATGATATATAATAAATAAATTTTACATTTCTATTTAAAAAAGTAGCTTTTTGCGTGAAATAATATAACAAATTCATGTTTTTTCGATGAAATTAATGAAAAAAATTATGATTTCAATGAAATATGAATCAAATCGAATATAGGATCAAAAATGGAAGAAAATGATATATAATAAATAAATTTTACATTTCTATTTAAAAAAGTAGCTTTTTGCGTGAAATAATATAACAAATTCATGTTTTTTCGATGAAATTAATGAAAAATATTATGATATCAATGAAATATGAATCAAATCGAATATAGGATCAAAAATGGAAGAAAATGATATATAAAAACTAAATTTTATATTTCTATTTAAAAAAGTAGGATTTTCCTGAATTAATATGAGAAATTCTGTTTTTTTCTATGAAATCAATGAAAAAAATTATGATATCGGTAAAATATGAATTAATTCGTGATTAGGACCAGAAATGGAAGAGAATGATATATAATAAATAAATTTTACATTTCTATTTAAAAAAGTAGCTTTTTGCGTGAAATAATATAACAAATTCATGTTTTTTCGATGAAATTAATGAAAAAAATTATGATTTCAATGAAATATGAATCAAATCGAATATAGGATCAAAAATGGAAGAGAATGATATATAATAAATAAATTTTACATTTCTATTTAAAAAAGTAGCTTTTTGCGTGAAATAATATAACAAATTCATGTTTTTTCGATGAAATTAATGAAAAAAATTATGATATCAATGAAATATGAATCAAATCGAATATAGGATCAAAAATGGAAGAAAATGATATATAATAAATAAATTTTACATTTCTATTTAAAAAAGTAGCTTTTTGCGTGAAATAATATAACAAATTCATGTTTTTTCTATGAAATCAATGAAAAAAATTATGATATCGGTAAAATATGAATTAATTCGTTATTAGGACCAGAAATGGAAGAGAATGATATATAATAAATAAATTTTACATTTCTATTTAAAAAAGTAGCTTTTTGCGTGAAATAATATAACAAATTCATGTATTTTCGATGAAATTAATGAAAAAAATTATGATATCGGTAAAATATGAATTAATTCGTGATTAGGACCAGAAATGGAAGAGAATGATATATAATAAATAAATTTTACATTTCTATTTAAAAAAGTAGCTTTTTGTGTGAAATAATATAACAAATTCATGTTTTTTCTATGAAATCAATGAAAAAAATTATGATATCGGTAAAATATGAATTAATTCGTGATTAGGACCAGAAATGGAAGAGAATGATATATAATAAATAAATTTTACATTTCTATTTAAAAAAGTAGCTTTTTGCGTGAAATAATATAACAAATTCATGTTTTTTCGATGAAATTAATGAAAAAAATTATGATATCAATGAAATATGAATCAAATCGAATATAGGATCAAAAATGGAAGAAAATGATATATAATAAATAAATTTTACATTTCTATTTAAAAAAGTAGCTTTTTGCGTGAAATAATATAACAAATTCATGTTTTTTCTATGAAATCAATGAAAAAAATTATGATATCGGTAAAATATGAATTAATTCGTGATTAGGACCAGAAATGGAAGAGAATGATATATAATAAATAAATTTTACATTTCTATTTAAAAAAGTAGCTTTTTGCGTGAAATAATATAACAAATTCATGTATTTTCGATGAAATTAATGAAAAAAATTATGATATCGGTAAAATATGAATTAATTCGTGATTAGGACCAGAAATGGAAGAGAATGATATATAATAAATAAATTTTACATTTCTATTTAAAAAAGTAGCTTTTTGCGTGAAATAATATAACAAATTCATGTTTTGTCGATGAAATTAATGAAAAAAATTATGATATCAATGAAATATGAATCAAATCGAATATAGGATCAAAAATGGAAGAAAATGATATATAAAAACTAAATTTTATATTTCTATTTAAAAAAGTAGGATTTTCCTGAATTAATATGAGAAATTCTGTTTTTTTCTATGAAATCAATGAAAAAAATTATGATATCGGTAAAATATGAATTAATTCGTGATTAGGACCAGAAATGGAAGAGAATGATATATAATAAATAAATTTTACATTTCTATTTAAAAAAGTAGCTTTTTGCGTGAAATAATATAACAAATTCATGTTTTTTCGATGAAATTAATGAAAAAAATTATGATATCAATGAAATATGAATCAAATCGAATATAGGATCAAAAATGGAAGAAAATGATATATAATAAATAAATTTTACATTTCTATTTAAAAAAGTAGCTTTTTGCGTGAAATAATATAACAAATTCATGTTTTTTCGATGAAATTAATGAAAAAAATTATGATATCGGTAAAATATGAATTAATTCGTGATTAGGACCAGAAATGGAAGAGAATGATATATAATAAATAAATTTTACATTTCTATTTAAAAAAGTAGGATTTTGCCTGAATTAATAAGAGAAATTCTGTTTTTTTCAATGAAATCAATGAAAAAAATTATGATATCGTTAAAATATGAATTAATTCGTGATTAGGACCAGAAATGGAAGAGAATGATATATAATAAATAAATTTTACATTTCTATTTAAAAAAGTAGCTTTTTGCGTGAAATAATATAACAAATTCATGTTTTGTCGATGAAATTAATGAAAAAAATTATGATTTCAATGAAATATGAATCAAATCGAATATAGGATCAAAAATGGAAGAGAATGATATATAATAAATAAATTTTACATTTCTATTTAAAAAAGTAGCTTTTTGCGTGAAATAATATAACAAATTCATGTTTTTTCGATGAAATTAATGAAAAAAATTATGATATCAATGAAATATGAATCAAATCGAATATAGGATCAAAAATGGAAGAAAATGATATATAATAAATAAATTTTACATTTCTATTTAAAAAAGTAGCTTTTTGCGTGAAATAATATAACAAATTCATGTTTTTTCTATGAAATCAATGAAAAAAATTATGATATCGGTAAAATATGAATTAATTCGTGATTAGGACCAGAAATGGAAGAGAATGATATATAATAAATAAATTTTACATTTCTATTTAAAAAAGTAGCTTTTTGCGTGAAATAATATAACAAATTCATGTATTTTCGATGAAATTAATGAAAAAAATTATGATATCGGTAAAATATGAATTAATTCGTGATTAGGACCAGAAATGGAAGAGAATGATATATAATAAATAAATTTTACATTTCTATTTAAAAAAGTAGCTTTTTGCGTGAAATAATATAACAAATTCATGTTTTTTCTATGAAATCAATGAAAAAAATTATGATATCGGTAAAATATGAATTAATTCGTGATTAGGACCAGAAATGGAAGAGAATGATATATAATAAATAAATTTTACATTTCTATTTAAAAAAGTAGCTTTTTGCGTGAAATAATATAACAAATTCATGTTTTTTCGATGAAATTAATGAAAAAAATTATGATATCGGTAAAATATGAATTAATTCGTGATTAGGACCAGAAATGGAAGAGAATGATATATAATAAATAAATTTTACATTTCTATTTAAAAAAGTAGCTTTTTGCGTGAAATAATATAACAAATTCATGTTTTTTCTATGAAATCAATGAAAAAAATTATGATATCGGTAAAATATGAATTAATTCGTGATTAGGACCAGAAATGGAAGAGAATGATATATAATAAATAAATTTTACATTTCTATTTAAAAAAGTAGCTTTTTGCGTGAAATAATATAACAAATTCATGTTTTTTCGATGAAATTAATGAAAAAAATTATGATTTCAATGAAATATGAATCAAATCGAATATAGGATCAAAAATGGAAGAGAATGATATATAATAAATAAATTTTACATTTCTATTTAAAAAAGTAGCTTTTTGCGTGAAATAATATAACAAATTCATGTTTTTTCGATGAAATTAAAGAAAAAAATTATGATATCAATGAAATATGAATCAAATCGAATATAGGATCAAAAATGGAAGAAAATGATATATAATAAATAAATTTTACATTTCTATTTAAAAAAGTAGCTTTTTGCGTGAAATAATATAACAAATTCATGTTTTTTCGATGAAATTAATGAAAAAAATTATGATATCGGTAAAATATGAATTAATTCGTGATTAGGACCAGAAATGGAAGAGAATGATATATAATAAATAAATTTTACATTTCTATTTAAAAAAGTAGCTTTTTGCGTGAAATAATATAACAAATTCATGTTTTTTCGATGAAATTAATGAAAAAAATTATGATATCAATGAAATATGAATCAAATCGAATATAGGATCAAAAATGGAAGAAAATGATATATAATAAATAAATTTTACATTTCTATTTAAAAAAGTAGCTTTTTGCGTGAAATAATATAACAAATTCATGTTTTTTCGATGAAATCAATGAAAAAAATTATGATATCGGTAAAATATGAATTAATTCGTGATTAGGACCAGAAATGGAAGAGAATGATATATAATAAATAAATTTTACATTTCTATTTAAAAAAGTAGCTTTTTGCGTGAAATAATATAACAAATTCATGTATTTTCGATGAAATTAATGAAAAAAATTATGATATCGGTAAAATATGAATTAATTCGTGATTAGGACCAGAAATGGAAGAGAATGATATATAATAAATAAATTTTACATTTCTATTTAAAAAAGTAGCTTTTTGCGTGAAATAATATAACAAATTCATGTTTTTTCTATGAAATCAATGAAAAAAATTATGATATCGGTAAAATATGAATTAATTCGTGATTAGGACCAGAAATGGAAGAGAATGATATATAATAAATAAATTTTACATTTCTATTTAAAAAAGTAGCTTTTTGCGTGAAATAATATAACAAATTCATGTATTTTCGATGAAATCAATGAAAAAAATTATGATATCGGTAAAATATGAATTAATTCGTGATTAGGACCAGAAATGGAAGAGAATGATATATAATAAATAAATTTTACATTTCTATTTAAAAAAGTAGCTTTTTGCGTGAAATAATATAACAAATTCATGTTTTTTCTATGAAATCAATGAAAAAAATTATGATATCGGTAAAATATGAATTAATTCGTGATTAGGACCAGAAATGGAAGAGAATGATATATAATAAATAAATTTTACATTTCTATTTAAAAAAGTAGCTTTTTGCGTGAAATAATATAACAAATTCATGTTTTTTCGATGAAATTAATGAAAAAAATTATGATATCGGTAAAATATGAATTAATTCGTGATTAGGACCAGAAATGGAAGAGAATGATATATAATAAATAAATTTTACATTTCTATTTAAAAAAGTAGCTTTTTGCGTGAAATAATATAACAAATTCATGTTTTTTCTATGAAATCAATGAAAAAAATTATGATATCGGTAAAATATGAATTAATTCGTGATTAGGACCAGAAATGGAAGAGAATGATATATAATAAATAAATTTTACATTTCTATTTAAAAAAGTAGCTTTTTGCGTGAAATAATATAACAAATTCATGTTTTTTCGATGAAATTAATGAAAAAAATTATGATTTCAATGAAATATGAATCAAATCGAATATAGGATCAAAAATGGAAGAGAATGATATATAATAAATAAATTTTACATTTCTATTTAAAAAAGTAGCTTTTTGCGTGAAATAATATAACAAATTCATGTTTTTTCGATGAAATTAAAGAAAAAAATTATGATATCAATGAAATATGAATCAAATCGAATATAGGATCAAAAATGGAAGAAAATGATATATAATAAATAAATTTTACATTTCTATTTAAAAAAGTAGCTTTTTGCGTGAAATAATATAACAAATTCATGTTTTTTCGATGAAATTAATGAAAAAAATTATGATATCGGTAAAATATGAATTAATTCGTGATTAGGACCAGAAATGGAAGAGAATGATATATAATAAATAAATTTTACATTTCTATTTAAAAAAGTAGCTTTTTGCGTGAAATAATATAACAAATTCATGTTTTTTCGATGAAATTAATGAAAAAAATTATGATTTCAATGAAATATGAATCAAATCGAATATAGGATCAAAAATGGAAGAGAATGATATATAATAAATAAATTTTACATTTCTATTTAAAAAAGTAGCTTTTTGCGTGAAATAATATAACAAATTCATGTTTTTTCGATGAAATTAATGAAAAAAATTATGATATCAATGAAATATGAATCAAATCGAATATAGGATCAAAAATGGAAGAAAATGATATATAATAAATAAATTTTACATTTCTATTTAAAAAAGTAGCTTTTTGCGTGAAATAATATAACAAATTCATGTTTTTTCTATGAAATCAATGAAAAAAATTATGATATCGGTAAAATATGAATTAATTCGTGATTAGGACCAGAAATGGAAGAGAATGATATATAATAAATAAATTTTACATTTCTATTTAAAAAAGTAGCTTTTTGCGTGAAATAATATAACAAATTCATGTATTTTCGATGAAATTAATGAAAAAAATTATGATATCGGTAAAATATGAATTAATTCGTGATTAGGACCAGAAATGGAAGAGAATGATATATAATAAATAAATTTTACATTTCTATTTAAAAAAGTAGCTTTTTGCGTGAAATAATATAACAAATTCATGTTTTTTCTATGAAATCAATGAAAAAAATTATGATATCGGTAAAATATGAATTAATTCGTGATTAGGACCAGAAATGGAAGAGAATGATATATAATAAATAAATTTTACATTTCTATTTAAAAAAGTAGCTTTTTGCGTGAAATAATATAACAAATTCATGTATTTTCGATGAAATCAATGAAAAAAATTATGATATCGGTAAAATATGAATTAATTCGTGATTAGGACCAGAAATGGAAGAGAATGATATATAATAAATAAATTTTACATTTCTATTTAAAAAAGTAGCTTTTTGCGTGAAATAATATAACAAATTCATGTTTTTTCTATGAAATCAATGAAAAAAATTATGATATCGGTAAAATATGAATTAATTCGTGATTAGGACCAGAAATGGAAGAGAATGATATATAATAAATAAATTTTACATTTCTATTTAAAAAAGTAGCTTTTTGTGTGAAATAATATAACAAATTCATGTTTTTTCTATGAAATCAATGAAAAAAATTATGATATCGGTAAAATATGAATTAATTCGTGATTAGGACCAGAAATGGAAGAGAATGATATATAATAAATAAATTTTACATTTCTATTTAAAAAAGTAGCTTTTTGCGTGAAATAATATAACAAATTCATGTTTTTTCGATGAAATTAATGAAAAAAATTATGATATCAATGAAATATGAATCAAATCGAATATAGGATCAAAAATGGAAGAAAATGATATATAATAAATAAATTTTACATTTCTATTTAAAAAAGTAGCTTTTTGCGTGAAATAATATAACAAATTCATGTTTTTTCTATGAAATCAATGAAAAAAATTATGATATCGGTAAAATATGAATTAATTCGTGATTAGGACCAGAAATGGAAGAGAATGATATATAATAAATAAATTTTACATTTCTATTTAAAAAAGTAGCTTTTTGCGTGAAATAATATAACAAATTCATGTTTTTTCGATGAAATTAATGAAAAAAATTATGATATCAATGAAATATGAATCAAATCGAATATAGGATCAAAAATGGAAGAAAATGATATATAATAAATAAATTTTACATTTCTATTTAAAAAAGTAGCTTTTTGCGTGAAATAATATAACAAATTCATGTTTTTTCGATGAAATTAATGAAAAAAATTATGATATCGGTAAAATATGAATTAATTCGTGATTAGGACCAGAAATGGAAGAGAATGATATATAATAAATAAATTTTACATTTCTATTTAAAAAAGTAGCTTTTTGCGTGAAATAATATAACAAATTCATGTTTTTTCTATGAAATTAATGAAAAAAATTATGATTTCAATGAAATATGAATCAAATCGAATATAAGATCAAAAATGGAAGAGAATGATATATAATAAATAAATTTTACATTTCTATTTAAAAAAGTAGCTTTTTGCGTGAAATAATATAACAAATTCATGTTTTTTCGATGAAATTAATGAAAAAAATTATGATTTCAATGAAATATGAATCAAATCGAATATAGGATCAAAAATGGAAGAAAATGATATATAATAAATAAATTTTACATTTCTATTTAAAAAAGTAGCTTTTTGCGTGAAATAATATAACAAATTCATGTTTTTTCGATGAAATTAATGAAAAATATTATGATATCAATGAAATATGAATCAAATCGAATATAGGATCAAAAATGGAAGAAAATGATATATAAAAACTAAATTTTATATTTCTATTTAAAAAAGTAGGATTTTCCTGAATTAATATGAGAAATTCTGTTTTTTTCTATGAAATCAATGAAAAAAATTATGATATCGGTAAAATATGAATTAATTCGTGATTAGGACCAGAAATGGAAGAGAATGATATATAATAAATAAATTTTACATTTCTATTTAAAAAAGTAGCTTTTTGCGTGAAATAATATAACAAATTCATGTTTTTTCGATGAAATTAATGAAAAAAATTATGATATCGGTAAAATATGAATTAATTCGTGATTAGGACCAGAAATGGAAGAGAATGATATATAATAAATAAATTTTACATTTCTATTTAAAAAAGTAGGATTTTGCCTGAATTAATAAGAGAAATTCTGTTTTTTTCAATGAAATCAATGAAAAAAATTATGATATCGTTAAAATATGAATTAATTCGTGATTAGGACCAGAAATGGAAGAGAATGATATATAATAAATAAATTTTACATTTCTATTTAAAAAAGTAGCTTTTTGCGTGAAATAATATAACAAATTCATGTTTTTTCGATGAAATTAATGAAAAAAATTATGATATCGGTAAAATATGAATTAATTCGTGATTAGGACCAGAAATGGAAGAGAATGATATATAATAAATAAATTTTACATTTCTATTTAAAAAAGTAGCTTTTTGCGTGAAATAATATAACAAATTCATGTTTTTTCTATGAAATCAATGAAAAAAATTATGATATCGGTAAAATATGAATTAATTCGTGATTAGGTCCAGAAATGGAAGAGAATGATATATAATAAATAAATTTTACATTTCTATTTAAAAAAGTAGCTTTTTGCGTGAAATAATATAACAAATTCATGTTTTTTCGATGAAATTAATGAAAAATATTATGATATCAATGAAATATGAATCAAATCGAATATAGGATCAAAAATGGAAGAAAATGATATATAAAAACTAAATTTTATATTTCTATTTAAAAAAGTAGGATTTTCCTGAATTAATATGAGAAATTCTGTTTTTTTCTATGAAATCAATGAAAAAAATTATGATATCGGTAAAATATGAATTAATTCGTGATTAGGACCAGAAATGGAAGAGAATGATATATAATAAATAAATTTTACATTTCTATTTAAAAAAGTAGCTTTTTGCGTGAAATAATATAACAAATTCATGTATTTTCGATGAAATCAATGAAAAAAATTATGATATCGGTAAAATATGAATTAATTCGTGATTAGGACCAGAAATGGAAGAGAATGATATATAATAAATAAATTTTACATTTCTATTTAAAAAAGTAGCTTTTTGCGTGAAATAATATAACAAATTCATGTTTTTTCTATGAAATCAATGAAAAAAATTATGATATCGGTAAAATATGAATTAATTCGTGATTAGGACCAGAAATGGAAGAGAATGATATATAATAAATAAATTTTACATTTCTATTTAAAAAAGTAGCTTTTTGCGTGAAATAATATAACAAATTCATGTTTTTTCGATGAAATTAATGAAAAAAATTATGATATCGGTAAAATATGAATTAATTCGTGATTAGGACCAGAAATGGAAGAGAATGATATATAATAAATAAATTTTACATTTCTATTTAAAAAAGTAGCTTTTTGCGTGAAATAATATAACAAATTCATGTTTTTTCTATGAAATCAATGAAAAAAATTATGATATCGGTAAAATATGAATTAATTCGTGATTAGAACCAGAAATGGAAGAGAATGATATATAATAAATAAATTTTACATTTCTATTTAAAAAAGTAGCTTTTTGCGTGAAATAATATAACAAATTCATGTTTTTTCGATGAAATTAATGAAAAAAATTATGATTTCAATGAAATATGAATCAAATCGAATATAGGATCAAAAATGGAAGAGAATGATATATAATAAATAAATTTTACATTTCTATTTAAAAAAGTAGCTTTTTGCGTGAAATAATATAACAAATTCATGTTTTTTCGATGAAATTAAAGAAAAAAATTATGATATCAATGAAATATGAATCAAATCGAATATAGGATCAAAAATGGAAGAAAATGATATATAATAAATAAATTTTACATTTCTATTTAAAAAAGTAGCTTTTTGCGTGAAATAATATAACAAATTCATGTTTTTTCGATGAAATTAATGAAAAAAATTATGATATCGGTAAAATATGAATTAATTCGTGATTAGGACCAGAAATGGAAGAGAATGATATATAATAAATAAATTTTACATTTCTATTTAAAAAAGTAGCTTTTTGCGTGAAATAATATAACAAATTCATGTTTTTTCGATGAAATTAATGAAAAAAATTATGATTTCAATGAAATATGAATCAAATCGAATATAGGATCAAAAATGGAAGAGAATGATATATAATAAATAAATTTTACATTTCTATTTAAAAAAGTAGCTTTTTGCGTGAAATAATATAACAAATTCATGTTTTTTCGATGAAATTAATGAAAAAAATTATGATATCAATGAAATATGAATCAAATCGAATATAGGATCAAAAATGGAAGAAAATGATATATAATAAATAAATTTTACATTTCTATTTAAAAAAGTAGCTTTTTGCGTGAAATAATATAACAAATTCATGTTTTTTCTATGAAATCAATGAAAAAAATTATGATATCGGTAAAATATGAATTAATTCGTGATTAGGACCAGAAATGGAAGAGAATGATATATAATAAATAAATTTTACATTTCTATTTAAAAAAGTAGCTTTTTGCGTGAAATAATATAACAAATTCATGTATTTTCGATGAAATTAATGAAAAAAATTATGATATCGGTAAAATATGAATTAATTTGTGATTAGGACCAGAAATGGAAGAGAATGATATATAATAAATAAATTTTACATTTCTATTTAAAAAAGTAGCTTTTTGCGTGAAATAATATAACAAATTCATGTTTTTTCTATGAAATCAATGAAAAAAATTATGATATCGGTAAAATATGAATTAATTCGTGATTAGGACCAGAAATGGAAGAGAATGATATATAATAAATAAATTTTACATTTCTATTTAAAAAAGTAGCTTTTTGCGTGAAATAATATAACAAATTCATGTATTTTCGATGAAATCAATGAAAAAAATTATGATATCGGTAAAATATGAATTAATTCGTGATTAGGACCAGAAATGGAAGAGAATGATATATAATAAATAAATTTTACATTTCTATTTAAAAAAGTAGCTTTTTGCGTGAAATAATATAACAAATTCATGTTTTTTCTATGAAATCAATGAAAAAAATTATGATATCGGTAAAATATGAATTAATTCGTGATTAGGACCAGAAATGGAAGAGAATGATATATAATAAATAAATTTTACATTTCTATTTAAAAAAGTAGCTTTTTGCGTGAAATAATATAACAAATTCATGTATTTTCGATGAAATCAATGAAAAAAATTATGATATCGGTAAAATATGAATTAATTCGTGATTAGGACCAGAAATGGAAGAGAATGATATATAATAAATAAATTTTACATTTCTATTTAAAAAAGTAGCTTTTTGTGTGAAATAATATAACAAATTCATGTTTTTTCTATGAAATCAATGAAAAAAATTATGATATCGGTAAAATATGAATTAATTCGTGATTAGGACCAGAAATGGAAGAGAATGATATATAATAAATAAATTTTACATTTCTATTTAAAAAAGTAGCTTTTTGCGTGAAATAATATAACAAATTCATGTTTTTTCGATGAAATTAATGAAAAAAATTATGATATCAATGAAATATGAATCAAATCGAATATAGGATCAAAAATGGAAGAAAATGATATATAATAAATAAATTTTACATTTCTATTTAAAAAAGTAGCTTTTTGCGTGAAATAATATAACAAATTCATGTTTTTTCGATGAAATTAATGAAAAAAATTATGATATCGGTAAAATATGAATTAATTCGTGATTAGGACCAGAAATGGAAGAGAATGATATATAATAAATAAATTTTACATTTCTATTTAAAAAAGTAGCTTTTTGCGTGAAATAATATAACAAATTCATGTTTTTTCTATGAAATTAATGAAAAAAATTATGATTTCAATGAAATATGAATCAAATCGAATATAAGATCAAAAATGGAAGAGAATGATATATAATAAATAAATTTTACATTTCTATTTAAAAAAGTAGCTTTTTGCGTGAAATAATATAACAAATTCATGTTTTTTCGATGAAATTAATGAAAAAAATTATGATTTCAATGAAATATGAATCAAATCGAATATAGGATCAAAAATGGAAGAGAATGATATATAATAAATAAATTTTACATTTCTATTTAAAAAAGTAGCTTTTTGCGTGAAATAATATAACAAATTCATGTTTTTTCGATGAAATTAATGAAAAAAATTATGATATCAATGAAATATGAATCAAATCGAATATAGGATCAAAAATGGAAGAAAATGATATATAATAAATAAATTTTACATTTCTATTTAAAAAAGTAGCTTTTTGCGTGAAATAATATAACAAATTCATGTTTTTTCTATGAAATCAATGAATAAAATTATGATATCGGTAAAATATGAATTAATTCGTTATTAGGACCAGAAATGGAAGAGAATGATATATAATAAATAAATTTTACATTTCTATTTAAAAAAGTAGCTTTTTGCGTGAAATAATATAACAAATTCATGTATTTTCGATGAAATTAATGAAAAAAATTATGATATCGGTAAAATATGAATTAATTCGTGATTAGGACCAGAAATGGAAGAGAATGATATATAATAAATAAATTTTACATTTCTATTTAAAAAAGTAGCTTTTTGTGTGAAATAATATAACAAATTCATGTTTTTTCTATGAAATCAATGAAAAAAATTATGATATCGGTAAAATATGAATTAATTCGTGATTAGGACCAGAAATGGAAGAGAATGATATATAATAAATAAATTTTACATTTCTATTTAAAAAAGTAGCTTTTTGCGTGA
The DNA here is from genome assembly GCA_963082975.1 of Labia minor. Lineage (NCBI taxonomy): Eukaryota > Metazoa > Arthropoda > Insecta > Dermaptera > Spongiphoridae > Labia > Labia minor. Next base: position 81,951,806 of record OY720347.1, read on the forward strand.
AATAATATAACAAATTCATGTTTTTTCGATGAAATTAATGAAAAAAATTATGATATCAATGAAATATGAATCAAATCGAATATAGGATCAAAAATGGAAGAAAATGATATATAATAAATAAATTTTACATTTCTATTTAAAAAAGTAGCTTTTTGCGTGAAAAAATATAACAAATTCATGTTTTTTCGATGAAATTAATGAAAAAAATTATGATATCAATGAAATATGAATCAAATCGAATATAGGATCAAAAATGGAAGAAAATGATATATAATAAATAAATTTTACATTTCTATTTAAAAAAGTAGCTTTTTGCGTGAAATAATATAACAAATTCATGTTTTTTCGATGAAATTAATGAAAAAAATTATGATATCGGTAAAATATGAATTAATTCGTGATTAGGACCAGAAATGGAAGAGAATGATATATAATAAATAAATTTTACATTTCTATTTAAAAAAGTAGCTTTTTGTGTGAAATAATATAACAAATTCATGTTTTTTCTATGAAATCAATGAAAAAAATTATGATATCGGTAAAATATGAATTAATTCGTGATTAGGACCAGAAATGGAAGAGAATGATATATAATAAATAAATTTTACATTTCTATTTAAAAAAGTAGCTTTTTGCGTGAAATAATATAACAAATTCATGTTTTTTCGATGAAATTAATGAAAAAAATTATGATATCAATGAAATATGAATCAAATCGAATATAGGATCAAAAATGGAAGAAAATGATATATAATAAATAAATTTTACATTTCTATTTAAAAAAGTAGCTTTTTGCGTGAAAAAATATAACAAATTCATGTTTTTTCGATGAAATTAATGAAAAAAATTATGATATCAATGAAATATGAATCAAATCGAATATAGGATCAAAAATGGAAGAAAATGATATATAATAAATAAATTTTACATTTCTATTTAAAAAAGTAGCTTTTTGTGTGAAATAATATAACAAATTCATGTTTTTTCTATGAAATCAATGAAAAAAATTATGATATCGGTAAAATATGAATTAATTCGTGATTAGGACCAGAAATGGAAGAGAATGATATATAATAAATAAATTTTACATTTCTATTTAAAAAAGTAGCTTTTTGCGTGAAATAATATAACAAATTCATGTTTTTTCGATGAAATTAATGAAAAAAATTATGATATCAATGAAATATGAATCAAATCGAATATAGGATCAAAAATGGAAGAAAATGATATATAATAAATAAATTTTACATTTCTATTTAAAAAAGTAGCTTTTTGCGTGAAAAAATATAACAAATTCATGTTTTTTCGATGAAATTAATGAAAAAAATTATGATATCAATGAAATATGAATCAAATCGAATATAGGATCAAAAATGGAAGAAAATGATATATAATAAATAAATTTTACATTTCTATTTAAAAAAGTAGCTTTTTGCGTGAAATAATATAACAAATTCATGTTTTTTCGATGAAATTAATGAAAAAAATTATGATATCGGTAAAATATGAATTAATTCGTGATTAGGACCAGAAATGGAAGAGAATGATATATAATAAATAAATTTTACATTTCTATTTAAAAAAGTAGCTTTTTGCGTGAAATAATATAACAAATTCATGTTTTTTCGATGAAATTAATGAAAAAAATTATGATTTCAATGAAATATGAATCAAATCGAATATAAGATCAAAAATGGAAGAGAATGATATATAATAAATAAATTTTACATTTCTATTTAAAAAAGTAGCTTTTTGCGTGAAATAATATAACAAATTCATGTTTTTTCGATGAAATTAATGAAAAAAATTATGATTTCAATGAAATATGAATCAAATCGAATATAGGATCAAAAATGGAAGAAAATGATATATAATAAATAAATTTTACATTTCTATTTAAAAAAGTAGCTTTTTGCGTGAAATAATATAACAAATTCATGTTTTTTCGATGAAATTAATGAAAAATATTATGATATCAATGAAATATGAATCAAATCGAATATAGGATCAAAAATGGAAGAAAATGATATATAAAAACTAAATTTTATATTATTATTTAAAAAAGTAGGATTTTCCTGAATTAATATGAGAAATTCTGTTTTTTTCTATGAAATCAATGAAAAAAATTATGATATCGGTAAAATATGAATTAATTCGTGATTAGGACCAGAAATGGAAGAGAATGATATATAATAAATAAATTTTACATTTCTATTTAAAAAAGTAGCTTTTTGCGTGAAATAATATAACAAATTCATGTTTTTTCGATGAAATTAATGAAAAAAATTATGATATCAATGAAATATGAATCAAATCGAATATAGGATCAAAAATGGAAGAAAATGATATATAATAAATAAATTTTACATTTCTATTTAAAAAAGTAGCTTTTTGCGTGAAATAATATAACAAATTCATGTTTTTTCTATGAAATCAATGAAAAAAATTATGATATCGGTAAAATATGAATTAATTCGTGATTAGGACCAGAAATGGAAGAGAATGATATATAATAAATAAATTTTACATTTCTATTTAAAAAAGTAGCTTTTTGCGTGAAATAATATTACAAATTCATGTATTTTCGATGAAATTAATGAAAAAAATTATGATATCGGTAAAATATGAATTAGTTCGTGATTAGGACCAGAAATGGAAGAGAATGATATATAATAAATAAATTTTACATTTCTATTTAAAAAAGTAGCTTTTTGTGTGAAATAATATAACAAATTCATGTTTTTTCTATGAAATCAATGAAAAAAATTATGATATCGGTAAAATATGAATTAATTCGTGATTAGGACCAGAAATGGAAGAGAATGATATATAATAAATAAATTTTACATTTCTATTTAAAAAAGTAGCTTTTTGCGTGAAATAATATAACAAATTCATGTTTTTTCGATGAAATTAATGAAAAAAATTATGATATCAATGAAATATGAATCAAATCGAATATAGGATCAAAAATGGAAGAAAATGATATATAATAAATAAATTTTACATTTCTATTTAAAAAAGTAGCTTTTTGCGTGAAATAATATAACAAATTCATGTTTTTTCTATGAAATCAATGAAAAAAATTATGATATCGGTAAAATATGAATTAATTCGTGATTAGGACCAGAAATGGAAGAGAATGATATATAATAAATAAATTTTACATTTCTATTTAAAAAAGTAGCTTTTTGCGTGAAATAATATTACAAATTCATGTATTTTCGATGAAATTAATGAAAAAAATTATGATATCGGTAAAATATGAATTAGTTCGTGATTAGGACCAGAAATGGAAGAGAATGATATATAATAAATAAATTTTACATTTCTATTTAAAAAAGTAGCTTTTTGTGTGAAATAATATAACAAATTCATGTTTTTTCTATGAAATCAATGAAAAAAATTATGATATCGGTAAAATATGAATTAATTCGTGATTAGGACCAGAAATGGAAGAGAATGATATATAATAAATAAATTTTACATTTCTATTTAAAAAAGTAGCTTTTTGCGTGAAATAATATAACAAATTCATGTTTTTTCGATGAAATTAATGAAAAAAATTATGATTTCAATGAAATATGAATCAAATCGAATATAGGATCAAAAATGGAAGAAAATGATATATAATAAATAAATTTTACATTTCTATTTAAAAAAGTAGCTTTTTGCGTGAAATAATATAACAAATTCATGTTTTTTCGATGAAATTAATGAAAAATATTATGATATCGGTAAAATATGAATTAGTTCGTGATTAGGACCAGAAATGGAAGAGAATGATATATAATAAATAAATTTTACATTTCTATTTAAAAAAGTAGCTTTTTGTGTGAAATAATATAACAAATTCATGTTTTTTCTATGAAATCAATGAAAAAAATTATGATATCGGTAAAATATGAATTAGTTCGTGATTAGGACCAGAAATGGAAGAGAATGATATAAATAATAAATTTTACATTTCTATTTAAAAAAGTAGCTTTTTAGCGTGAAATAATATAACAAATTCATGTTTTTTCGATGAAATTAATGAAAAAAATTATGATATCGGTAAAATATGAATTAGTTCGTGATTAGGACCAGAAATGGAAGAGAATGATATATAATAAATAAATTTTACATTTCTATTTAAAAAAGTAGCTTTTTGCGTGAAATAATATAACAAATTCATGTTTTTTCGATGAAATTAATGAAAAAAATTATGATATCGGTAAAATATGAATTAATTCGTGATTAGGACCAGAAATGGAAGAGAATGATATATAATAAATAAATTTTACATTTCTATTTAAAAAAGTAGCTTTTTGCGTGAAATAATATAACAAATTCATGTTTTTTGGATGAAATTAATGAAAAAAATTATGATTTCAATGAAATATGAATCAAATCGAATATAGGATCAAAAATGGAAGAAAATGATATATAAAAAATAAATTTTATATTTCTATTTAAAAAAGTAGGATTTTGCCTGAATTAATAAGAGAAACTCTGTTTTTTTCTATGAAATTAATGAAAAAAATTATGATATCTGTAAAATATGAATTAATTCGTGATTAGGACCAGAAATGGAAGAGAATGTTATATAATAAATAAATTTTACATTTCTATTTAAAAAAGTAGCTTTTTAGCGTGAAATAATATAACAAATTCATGTTTTTTCGATGAAATTAATGAAAAAAATTATGATATCGGTAAAATATGAATTAATTCGTGATTAGGACCAGAAATGGAAGAGAATGATATATAATAAATAAATTTTACATTTCTATTTAAAAAAGTAGGATTTTGCCTGAATTAATATGAGAAATTCTGTTTTTTTCTATGAAATCAATGAAAAAAATTATGATATCGGTAAAATATGAATTAATTCGTGATTAGGACCAGAAATGGAAGAGAATGATATATAATAAATAAATTTTACATTTCTATTTAAAAAAGTAGCTTTTTGCGTGAAATAATATAACAAATTCATGTTTTTTCGATGAAATCAATGAAAAAAATTATGATATCGGTAAAATATGAATTAATTCGTGATTAGGATCAGAAATGGAAGAGAATGATATATAATAAATAAATTTTACATTTCTATTTAAAAAAGTAGCTTTTTGCGTGAAATAATATAACAAATTCATGTTTTTTCTATGAAATTAATGAAAAAAATTATGATATCAATGAAATATGAATCAAATCGAATATAGGATCAAAAATGGAAGAAAATGATATATAAAAAATAAATTTTATATTTCTATTTAAAAAAGTAGGATTTTGCCTGAATTAATAAGAGAAACTCTGTTTTTTTCTATGAAATCAATGAAAAAAATTATGATATCTGTAAAATATGAATTAATTCGTGATTAGGACCAGAAATGGAAGAGAATGTTATATAATAAATAAATTTTACATTTCTATTTAAAAAAGTAGCTTTTTAGCGTGAAATAATATAACAAATTCATGTTTTTTCGATGAAATTAATGAAAAAAATTATGATATCGGTAAAATATGAATTAGTTCGTGATTAGGACCAGAAATGGAAGAGAATGATATATAATAAATAAATTTTACATTTCTATTTAAAAAAGTAGCTTTTTGCGTGAAATAATATAACAAATTCATGTTTTTTCGATGAAATTAATGAAAAAAATTATGATATCGGTAAAATATGAATTAATTCGTGATTAGGACCAGAAATGGAAGAGAATGATATATAATAAATAAATTTTACATTTCTATTTAAAAAAGTAGCTTTTTGCGTGAAATAATATTACAAATTCATGTATTTTCGATGAAATTAATGAAAAAAATTATGATATCGGTAAAATATGAATTAGTTCGTGATTAGGACCAGAAATGGAAGAGAATGATATATAATAAATAAATTTTACATTTCTATTTAAAAAAGTAGCTTTTTGTGTGAAATAATATAACAAATTCATGTTTTTTCTATGAAATCAATGAAAAAAATTATGATATCGGTAAAATATGAATTAATTCGTGATTAGGACCAGAAATGGAAGAGAATGATATATAATAAATAAATTTTACATTTCTATTTAAAAAAGTAGCTTTTTGCGTGAAATAATATAACAAATTCATGTTTTTTCGATGAAATTAATGAAAAAAATTATGATTTCAATGAAATATGAATCAAATCGAATATAGGATCAAAAATGGAAGAAAATGATATATAATAAATAAATTTTACATTTCTATTTAAAAAAGTAGCTTTTTGCGTGAAATAATATAACAAATTCATGTTTTTTCGATGAAATTAATGAAAAATATTATGATATCGGTAAAATATGAATTAGTTCGTGATTAGGACCAGAAATGGAAGAGAATGATATATAATAAATAAATTTTACATTTCTATTTAAAAAAGTAGCTTTTTGTGTGAAATAATATAACAAATTCATGTTTTTTCTATGAAATCAATGAAAAAAATTATGATATCGGTAAAATATGAATTAATTCGTGATTAGGACCAGAAATGGAAGAGAATGATATATAATAAATAAATTTTACATTTCTATTTAAAAAAGTAGCTTTTTGCGTGAAATAATATAACAAATTCATGTATTTTCGATGAAATCAATGAAAAAAATTATGATATCGGTAAAATATGAATTAATTCGTGATTAGGACCAGAAATGGAAGAGAATGATATATAATAAATAAATTTTACATTTCTATTTAAAAAAGTAGCTTTTTGTGTGAAATAATATAACAAATTCATGTTTTTTCTATGAAATCAATGAAAAAAATTATGATATCGGTAAAATATGAATTAATTCGTGATTAGGACCAGAAATGGAAGAGAATGATATATAATAAATAAATTTTACATTTCTATTTAAAAAAGTAGCTTTTTGCGTGAAATAATATAACAAATTCATGTTTTTTCGATGAAATTAATGAAAAAAATTATGATATCAATGAAATATGAATCAAATCGAATATAGGATCAAAAATGGAAGAAAATGATATATAATAAATAAATTTTACATTTCTATTTAAAAAAGTAGCTTTTTGCGTGAAATAATATAACAAATTCATGTTTTTTCGATGAAATTAATGAAAAAAATTATGATATCGGTAAAATATGAATTAATTCGTGATTAGGACCAGAAATGGAAGAGAATGATATATAATAAATAAATTTTACATTTCTATTTAAAAAAGTAGCTTTTTGCGTGAAATAATATAACAAATTCATGTTTTTTCTATGAAATTAATGAAAAAAATTATGATTTCAATGAAATATGAATCAAATCGAATATAAGATCAAAAATGGAAGAGAATGATATATAATAAATAAATTTTACATTTCTATTTAAAAAAGTAGCTTTTTGCGTGAAATAATATAACAAATTCATGTTTTTTCGATGAAATTAATGAAAAAAATTATGATTTCAATGAAATATGAATCAAATCGAATATAGGATCAAAAATGGAAGAGAATGATATATAATAAATAAATTTTACATTTCTATTTAAAAAAGTAGCTTTTTGCGTGAAATAATATAACAAATTCATGTTTTTTCGATGAAATTAATGAAAAAAATTATGATATCAATGAAATATGAATCAAATCGAATATAGGATCAAAAATGGAAGAAAATGATATATAATAAATAAATTTTACATTTCTATTTAAAAAAGTAGCTTTTTGCGTGAAATAATATAACAAATTCATGTTTTTTCTATGAAATCAATGAATAAAATTATGATATCGGTAAAATATGAATTAATTCGTTATTAGGACCAGAAATGGAAGAGAATGATATATAATAAATAAATTTTACATTTCTATTTAAAAAAGTAGCTTTTTGCGTGAAATAATATAACAAATTCATGTATTTTCGATGAAATTAATGAAAAAAATTATGATATCGGTAAAATATGAATTAATTCGTGATTAGGACCAGAAATGGAAGAGAATGATATATAATAAATAAATTTTACATTTCTATTTAAAAAAGTAGCTTTTTGTGTGAAATAATATAACAAATTCATGTTTTTTCTATGAAATCAATGAAAAAAATTATGATATCGGTAAAATATGAATTAATTCGTGATTAGGACCAGAAATGGAAGAGAATGATATATAATAAATAAATTTTACATTTCTATTTAAAAAAGTAGCTTTTTGCGTGAAATAATATAACAAATTCATGTTTTTTCGATGAAATTAATGAAAAAAATTATGATATCAATGAAATATGAATCAAATCGAATATAGGATCAAAAATGGAAGAAAATGATATATAATAAATAAATTTTACATTTCTATTTAAAAAAGTAGCTTTTTGCGTGAAAAAATATAACAAATTCATGTTTTTTCGATGAAATTAATGAAAAAAATTATGATATCAATGAAATATGAATCAAATCGAATATAGGATCAAAAATGGAAGAAAATGATATATAATAAATAAATTTTACATTTCTATTTAAAAAAGTAGCTTTTTGCGTGAAATAATATAACAAATTCATGTTTTTTCGATGAAATTAATGAAAAAAATTATGATATCGGTAAAATATGAATTAATTCGTGATTAGGACCAGAAATGGAAGAGAATGATATATAATAAATAAATTTTACATTTCTATTTAAAAAAGTAGCTTTTTGTGTGAAATAATATAACAAATTCATGTTTTTTCTATGAAATCAATGAAAAAAATTATGATATCGGTAAAATATGAATTAATTCGTGATTAGGACCAGAAATGGAAGAGAATGATATATAATAAATAAATTTTACATTTCTATTTAAAAAAGTAGCTTTTTGCGTGAAATAATATAACAAATTCATGTTTTTTCGATGAAATTAATGAAAAAAATTATGATATCAATGAAATATGAATCAAATCGAATATAGGATCAAAAATGGAAGAAAATGATATATAATAAATAAATTTTACATTTCTATTTAAAAAAGTAGCTTTTTGCGTGAAAAAATATAACAAATTCATGTTTTTTCGATGAAATTAATGAAAAAAATTATGATATCAATGAAATATGAATCAAATCGAATATAGGATCAAAAATGGAAGAAAATGATATATAATAAATAAATTTTACATTTCTATTTAAAAAAGTAGCTTTTTGTGTGAAATAATATAACAAATTCATGTTTTTTCTATGAAATCAATGAAAAAAATTATGATATCGGTAAAATATGAATTAATTCGTGATTAGGACCAGAAATGGAAGAGAATGATATATAATAAATAAATTTTACATTTCTATTTAAAAAAGTAGCTTTTTGCGTGAAATAATATAACAAATTCATGTTTTTTCGATGAAATTAATGAAAAAAATTATGATATCAATGAAATATGAATCAAATCGAATATAGGATCAAAAATGGAAGAAAATGATATATAATAAATAAATTTTACATTTTTATTTAAAAAAGTAGCTTTTTGCGTGAAAAAATATAACAAATTCATGTTTTTTCGATGAAATTAATGAAAAAAATTATGATATCAATGAAATATGAATCAAATCGAATATAGGATCAAAAATGGAAGAAAATGATATATAATAAATAAATTTTACATTTCTATTTAAAAAAGTAGCTTTTTGCGTGAAATAATATAACAAATTCATGTTTTTTCGATGAAATTAATGAAAAAAATTATGATATCGGTAAAATATGAATTAATTCGTGATTAGGACCAGAAATGGAAGAGAATGATATATAATAAATAAATTTTACATTTCTATTTAAAAAAGTAGCTTTTTGCGTGAAATAATATAACAAATTCATGTTTTTTCGATGAAATTAATGAAAAAAATTATGATTTCAATGAAATATGAATCAAATCGAATATAAGATCAAAAATGGAAGAGAATGATATATAATAAATAAATTTTACATTTCTATTTAAAAAAGTAGCTTTTTGCGTGAAATAATATAACAAATTCATGTTTTTTCGATGAAATTAATGAAAAAAATTATGATTTCAATGAAATATGAATCAAATCGAATATAGGATCAAAAATGGAAGAAAATGATATATAATAAATAAATTTTACATTTCTATTTAAAAAAGTAGCTTTTTGCGTGAAATAATATAACAAATTCATGTTTTTTCGATGAAATTAATGAAAAATATTATGATATCAATGAAATATGAATCAAATCGAATATAGGATCAAAAATGGAAGAAAATGATATATAAAAACTAAATTTTATATTATTATTTAAAAAAGTAGGATTTTCCTGAATTAATATGAGAAATTCTGTTTTTTTCTATGAAATCAATGAAAAAAATTATGATATCGGTAAAATATGAATTAATTCGTGATTAGGACCAGAAATGGAAGAGAATGATATATAATAAATAAATTTTACATTTCTATTTAAAAAAGTAGCTTTTTGCGTGAAATAATATAACAAATTCATGTTTTTTCGATGAAATTAATGAAAAAAATTATGATATCAATGAAATATGAATCAAATCGAATATAGGATCAAAAATGGAAGAAAATGATATATAATAAATAAATTTTACATTTCTATTTAAAAAAGTAGCTTTTTGCGTGAAATAATATAACAAATTCATGTTTTTTCTATGAAATCAATGAAAAAAATTATGATATCGGTAAAATATGAATTAATTCGTGATTAGGACCAGAAATGGAAGAGAATGATATATAATAAATAAATTTTACATTTCTATTTAAAAAAGTAGCTTTTTGCGTGAAATAATATTACAAATTCATGTATTTTCGATGAAATTAATGAAAAAAATTATGATATCGGTAAAATATGAATTAGTTCGTGATTAGGACCAGAAATGGAAGAGAATGATATATAATAAATAAATTTTACATTTCTATTTAAAAAAGTAGCTTTTTGTGTGAAATAATATAACAAATTCATGTTTTTTCTATGAAATCAATGAAAAAAATTATGATATCGGTAAAATATGAATTAATTCGTGATTAGGACCAGAAATGGAAGAGAATGATATATAATAAATAAATTTTACATTTCTATTTAAAAAAGTAGCTTTTTGCGTGAAATAATATAACAAATTCATGTTTTTTCGATGAAATTAATGAAAAAAATTATGATATCAATGAAATATGAATCAAATCGAATATAGGATCAAAAATGGAAGAAAATGATATATAATAAATAAATTTTACATTTCTATTTAAAAAAGTAGCTTTTTGCGTGAAATAATATAACAAATTCATGTTTTTTCTATGAAATCAATGAAAAAAATTATGATATCGGTAAAATATGAATTAATTCGTGATTAGGACCAGAAATGGAAGAGAATGATATATAATAAATAAATTTTACATTTCTATTTAAAAAAGTAGCTTTTTGCGTGAAATAATATTACAAATTCATGTATTTTCGATGAAATTAATGAAAAAAATTATGATATCGGTAAAATATGAATTAGTTCGTGATTAGGACCAGAAATGGAAGAGAATGATATATAATAAATAAATTTTACATTTCTATTTAAAAAAGTAGCTTTTTGTGTGAAATAATATAACAAATTCATGTTTTTTCTATGAAATCAATGAAAAAAATTATGATATCGGTAAAATATGAATTAATTCGTGATTAGGACCAGAAATGGAAGAGAATGATATATAATAAATAAATTTTACATTTCTATTTAAAAAAGTAGCTTTTTGCGTGAAATAATATAACAAATTCATGTTTTTTCGATGAAATTAATGAAAAAAATTATGATTTCAATGAAATATGAATCAAATCGAATATAGGATCAAAAATGGAAGAAAATGATATATAATAAATAAATTTTACATTTCTATTTAAAAAAGTAGCTTTTTGCGTGAAATAATATAACAAATTCATGTTTTTTCGATGAAATTAATGAAAAATATTATGATATCGGTAAAATATGAATTAGTTCGTGATTAGGACCAGAAATGGAAGAGAATGATATATAATAAATAAATTTTACATTTCTATTTAAAAAAGTAGCTTTTTGTGTGAAATAATATAACAAATTCATGTTTTTTCTATGAAATCAATGAAAAAAATTATGATATCGGTAAAATATGAATTAGTTCGTGATTAGGACCAGAAATGGAAGAGAATGATATATAATAAATAAATTTTACATTTCTATTTAAAAAAGTAGCTTTTTAGCGTGAAATAATATAACAAATTCATGTTTTTTCGATGAAATTAATGAAAAAAATTATGATATCGGTAAAATATGAATTAGTTCGTGATTAGGACCAGAAATGGAAGAGAATGATATATAATAAATAAATTTTACATTTCTATTTAAAAAAGTAGCTTTTTGCGTGAAATAATATAACAAATTCATGTTTTTTCGATGAAATTAATGAAAAAAATTATGATATCGGTAAAATATGAATTAATTCGTGATTAGGACCAGAAATGGAAGAGAATGATATATAATAAATAAATTTTACATTTCTATTTAAAAAAGTAGCTTTTTGCGTGAAATAATATAACAAATTCATGTTTTTTGGATGAAATTAATGAAAAAAATTATGATTTCAATGAAATATGAATCAAATCGAATATAGGATCAAAAATGGAAGAAAATGATATATAAAAAATAAATTTTATATTTCTATTTAAAAAAGTAGGATTTTGCCTGAATTAATAAGAGAAACTCTGTTTTTTTCTATGAAATTAATGAAAAAAATTATGATATCTGTAAAATATGAATTAATTCGTGATTAGGACCAGAAATGGAAGAGAATGTTATATAATAAATAAATTTTACATTTCTATTTAAAAAAGTAGCTTTTTAGCGTGAAATAATATAACAAATTCATGTTTTTTCGATGAAATTAATGAAAAAAATTATGATATCGGTAAAATATGAATTAATTCGTGATTAGGACCAGAAATGGAAGAGAATGATATATAATAAATAAATTTTACATTTCTATTTAAAAAAGTAGGATTTTGCCTGAATTAATATGAGAAATTCTGTTTTTTTCTATGAAATCAATGAAAAAAATTATGATATCGGTAAAATATGAATTAATTCGTGATTAGGACCAGAAATGGAAGAGAATGATATATAATAAATAAATTTTACATTTCTATTTAAAAAAGTAGCTTTTTGCGTGAAATAATATAACAAATTCATGTTTTTTCGATGAAATCAATGAAAAAAATTATGATATCGGTAAAATATGAATTAATTCGTGATTAGGATCAGAAATGGAAGAGAATGATATATAATAAATAAATTTTACATTTCTATTTAAAAAAGTAGCTTTTTGCGTGAAATAATATAACAAATTCATGTTTTTTCTATGAAATTAATGAAAAAAATTATGATATCAATGAAATATGAATCAAATCGAATATAGGATCAAAAATGGAAGAAAATGATATATAAAAAATAAATTTTATATTTCTATTTAAAAAAGTAGGATTTTGCCTGAATTAATAAGAGAAACTCTGTTTTTTTCTATGAAATCAATGAAAAAAATTATGATATCTGTAAAATATGAATTAATTCGTGATTAGGACCAGAAATGGAAGAGAATGTTATATAATAAATAAATTTTACATTTCTATTTAAAAAAGTAGCTTTTTAGCGTGAAATAATATAACAAATTCATGTTTTTTCGATGAAATTAATGAAAAAAATTATGATATCGGTAAAATATGAATTAGTTCGTGATTAGGACCAGAAATGGAAGAGAATGATATATAATAAATAAATTTTACATTTCTATTTAAAAAAGTAGCTTTTTGCGTGAAATAATATAACAAATTCATGTTTTTTCGATGAAATTAATGAAAAAAATTATGATATCGGTAAAATATGAATTAATTCGTGATTAGGACCAGAAATGGAAGAGAATGATATATAATAAATAAATTTTACATTTCTATTTAAAAAAGTAGCTTTTTGCGTGAAATAATATAACAAATTCATGTTTTTTGGATGAAATTAATGAAAAAAATTATGATTTCAATGAAATATGAATCAAATCGAATATAGGATCAAAAATGGAAGAAAATGATATATAAAAAATAAATTTTATATTTCTATTTAAAAAAGTAGGATTTTGCCTGAATTAATAAGAGAAACTCTGTTTTTTTCTATGAAATTAATGAAAAAAATTATGATATCTGTAAAATATGAATTAATTCGTGATTAGGACCAGAAATGGAAGAGAATGTTATATAATAAATAAATTTTACATTTCTATTTAAAAAAGTAGCTTTTTAGCGTGAAATAATATAACAAATTCATGTTTTTTCGATGAAATTAATGAAAAAAATTATGATATCGGTAAAATATGAATTAATTCGTGATTAGGACCAGAAATGGAAGAGAATGATATATAATAAATAAATTTTACATTTCTATTTAAAAAAGTAGGATTTTGCCTGAATTAATATGAGAAATTCTGTTTTTTTCTATGAAATCAATGAAAAAAATTATGATATCGGTAAAATATGAATTAATTCGTGATTAGGACCAGAAATGGAAGAGAATGATATATAATAAATAAATTTTACATTTCTATTTAAAAAAGTAACTTTTTGCGTGAAATAATATAACAAATTCATGTTTTTTCTATGAAATCAATGAAAAAAATTATGATATCGGTAAAATATGAATTAATTCGTGATTAGGACCAGAAATGGAAGAGAATGATATATAATAAATAAATTTTACATTTCTATTTAAAAAAGTAGCTTTTTGCGTGAAATAATATAACAAATTCATGTTTTTTCGATGAAATTAATGAAAAATATTATGATATCAATGAAATATGAATCAAATCGAATATAGGATCAAAAATGGAAGAAAATGATATATAATAAATAAATTTTACATTTCTATTTAAAAAAGTAGCTTTTTGCGTGAAATAATATAACAAATTCATGTTTTTTGGATGAAATTAATGAAAAAAATTATGATTTCAATGAAATATGAATCAAATCGAATATAGGATCAAAAATGGAAGAAAATGATATATAAAAAATAAATTTTATATTTCTATTTAAAAAAGTAGGATTTTGCCTGAATTAATAAGAGAAACTCTGTTTTTTTCTATGAAATTAATGAAAAAAATTATGATATCTGTAAAATATGAATTAATTCGTGATTAGGACCAGAAATGGAAGAGAATGTTATATAATAAATAAATTTTACATTTCTATTTAAAAAAGTAGCTTTTTAGCGTGAAATAATATAACAAATTCATGTTTTTTCGATGAAATTAATGAAAAAAATTATGATATCGGTAAAATATGAATTAATTCGTGATTAGGACCAGAAATGGAAGAGAATGATATATAATAAATAAATTTTACATTTCTATTTAAAAAAGTAGGATTTTGCCTGAATTAATATGAGAAATTCTGTTTTTTTCTATGAAATCAATGAAAAAAATTATGATATCGGTAAAATATGAATTAATTCGTGATTAGGACCAGAAATGGAAGAGAATGATATATAATAAATAAATTTTACATTTCTATTTAAAAAAGTAACTTTTTGCGTGAAATAATATAACAAATTCATGTTTTTTCTATGAAATCAATGAAAAAAATTATGATATCGGTAAAATATGAATTAATTCGTGATTAGGACCAGAAATGGAAGAGAATGATATATAATAAATAAATTTTACATTTCTATTTAAAAAAGTAGCTTTTTGCGTGAAATAATATAACAAATTCATGTTTTTTCGATGAAATTAATGAAAAATATTATGATATCAATGAAATATGAATCAAATCGAATATAGGATCAAAAATGGAAGAAAATGATATATAATAAATAAATTTTATATTTCCATTTAAAAAAGTAGGATTTTGCCTGAATTAATATGAGAAATTCTGTTTTTTTCTATGAAATCAATGAAAAAAATTATGATATCGGTAAAATATGAATTAATTCGTGATTAGGACCAGAAATGGAAGAGAATGATATATAATAAATAAATTTTACATTTCTATTTAAAAAAGTAGCTTTTTGCGTGAAATAATATAACAAATTCATGTTTTTTCGATGAAATTAATGAAAAAAATTATGATATCGGTAAAATATGAATTAATTCGTGATTAGGACCAGAAATGGAGGAGAATGATATATAATAAATAAATTTTACATTTCTATTTAAAAAAGTAGCTTTTTGCGTGAAATAATATAACAAATTCATGTTTTTTGGATGAAATTAATGAAAAAAATTATGATTTCAATGAAATATGAATCAAATCGAATATAGGATCAAAAATGGAAGAAAATGATATATAAAAAATAAATTTTATATTTCTATTTAAAAAAGTAGGATTTTGCCTGAATTAATAAGAGAAACTCTGTTTTTTTCTATGAAATCAATGAAAAAAATTATGATATCTGTAAAATATGAATTAATTCGTGATTAGGACCAGAAATGGAAGAGAATGTTATATAATAAATAAATTTTACATTTCTATTTAAAAAAGTAGCTTTTTAGCGTGAAATAATATAACAAATTCATGTTTTTTCGATGAAATTAATGAAAAAAATTATGATATCGGTAAAATATGAATTAATTCGTGATTAGGACCAGAAATGGAAGAGAATGATATATAATAAATAAATTTTACATTTCTATTTAAAAAAGTAGCTTTTTGCGTGAAATAATATAACAAATTCATGTTTTTTGGATGAAATTAATGAAAAAAATTATGATTTCAATGAAATATGAATCAAATCGAATATAGGATCAAAAATGGAAGAAAATGATATATAAAAAATAAATTTTATATTTCTATTTAAAAAAGTAGGATTTTGCCTGAATTAATAAGAGAAACTCTGTTTTTTTCTATGAAATTAATGAAAAAAATTATGATATCTGTAAAATATGAATTAATTCGTGATTAGGACCAGAAATGGAAGAGAATGTTATATAATAAATAAATTTTACATTTCTATTTAAAAAAGTAGCTTTTTAGCGTGAAATAATATAACAAATTCATGTTTTTTCGATGAAATTAATGAAAAAAATTATGATATCGGTAAAATATGAATTAATTCGTGATTAGGACCAGAAATGGAAGAGAATGATATATAATAAATAAATTTTACATTTCTATTTAAAAAAGTAGGATTTTGCCTGAATTAATATGAGAAATTCTGTTTTTTTCTATGAAATCAATGAAAAAAATTATGATATCGGTAAAATATGAATTAATTCGTGATTAGGACCAGAAATGGAAGAGAATGATATATAATAAATAAATTTTACATTTCTATTTAAAAAAGTAACTTTTTGCGTGAAATAATATAACAAATTCATGTTTTTTCTATGAAATCAATGAAAAAAATTATGATATCGGTAAAATATGAATTAATTCGTGATTAGGACCAGAAATGGAAGAGAATGATATATAATAAATAAATTTTACATTTCTATTTAAAAAAGTAGCTTTTTGCGTGAAATAATATAACAAATTCATGTTTTTTCGATGAAATTAATGAAAAATATTATGATATCAATGAAATATGAATCAAATCGAATATAGGATCAAAAATGGAAGAAAATGATATATAATAAATAAATTTTATATTTCCATTTAAAAAAGTAGGATTTTGCCTGAATTAATATGAGAAATTCTGTTTTTTTCTATGAAATCAATGAAAAAAATTATGATATCGGTAAAATATGAATTAATTCGTGATTAGGACCAGAAATGGAAGAGAATGATATATAATAAATAAATTTATGATATCGGTAAAATATGAATTAATTCGTGATTAGGACCAGAAATGGAAGAGAATGATATATAATAAATAAATTTTACATTTCTATTTAAAAAAGTAGCTTTTTGCGTGAAATAATATAACAAATTCATGTTTTTTGGATGAAATTAATGAAAAAAATTATGATTTCAATGAAATATGAATCAAATCGAATATAGGATCAAAAATGGAAGAAAATGATATATAAAAAATAAATTTTATATTTCTATTTAAAAAAGTAGGATTTTGCCTGAATTAATAAGAGAAACTCTGTTTTTTTCTATGAAATTAATGAAAAAAATTATGATATCTGTAAAATATGAATTAATTCGTGATTAGGACCAGAAATGGAAGAGAATGTTATATAATAAATAAATTTTACATTTCTATTTAAAAAAGTAGCTTTTTAGCGTGAAATAATATAACAAATTCATGTTTTTTCGATGAAATTAATGAAAAAAATTATGATATCGGTAAAATATGAATTAATTCGTGATTAGGACCAGAAATGGAAGAGAATGATATATAATAAATAAATTTTACATTTCTATTTAAAAAAGTAGGATTTTGCCTGAATTAATATGAGAAATTCTGTTTTTTTCTATGAAATCAATGAAAAAAATTATGATATCGGTAAAATATGAATTAATTCGTGATTAGGACCAGAAATGGAAGAGAATGATATATAATAAATAAATTTTACATTTCTATTTAAAAAAGTAACTTTTTGCGTGAAATAATATAACAAATTCATGTTTTTTCTATGAAATCAATGAAAAAAATTATGATATCGGTAAAATATGAATTAATTCGTGATTAGGACCAGAAATGGAAGAGAATGATATATAATAAATAAATTTTACATTTCTATTTAAAAAAGTAGCTTTTTGCGTGAAATAATATAACAAATTCATGTTTTTTCGATGAAATTAATGAAAAATATTATGATATCAATGAAATATGAATCAAATCGAATATAGGATCAAAAATGGAAGAAAATGATATATAATAAATAAATTTTATATTTCCATTTAAAAAAGTAGGATTTTGCCTGAATTAATATGAGAAATTCTGTTTTTTTCTATGAAATCAATGAAAAAAATTATGATATCGGTAAAATATGAATTAATTCGTGATTAGGACCAGAAATGGAAGAGAATGATATATAATAAATAAATTTTACATTTCTATTTAAAAAAGTAGCTTTTTGCGTGAAATAATATAACAAATTCATGTTTTTTCGATGAAATTAATGAAAAAAATTATGATATCGGTAAAATATGAATTAATTCGTGATTAGGACCAGAAATGGAAGAGAATGATATATAATAAATAAATTTTACATTTCTATTTAAAAAAGTAGCTTTTTGCGTGAAATAATATAACAAATTCATGTTTTTTGGATGAAATTAATGAAAAAAATTATGATTTCAATGAAATATGAATCAAATCGAATATAGGATCAAAAATGGAAGAAAATGATATATAAAAAATAAATTTTATATTTCTATTTAAAAAAGTAGGATTTTGCCTGAATTAATAAGAGAAACTCTGTTTTTTTCTATGAAATCAATGAAAAAAATTATGATATCTGTAAAATATGAATTAATTCGTGATTAGGACCAGAAATGGAAGAGAATGTTATATAATAAATAAATTTTACATTTCTATTTAAAAAAGTAGCTTTTTAGCGTGAAATAATATAACAAATTCATGTTTTTTCGATGAAATTAATGAAAAAAATTATGATATCGGTAAAATATGAATTAATTCGTGATTAGGACCAGAAATGGAAGAGAATGATATATAATAAATAAATTTTACATTTCTATTTAAAAAAGTAGCTTTTTGCGTGAAATAATATAACAAATTCATGTTTTTTGGATGAAATTAATGAAAAAAATTATGATTTCAATGAAATATGAATCAAATCGAATATAGGATCAAAAATGGAAGAAAATGATATATAAAAAATAAATTTTATATTTCTATTTAAAAAAGTAGGATTTTGCCTGAATTAATAAGAGAAACTCTGTTTTTTTCTATGAAATTAATGAAAAAAATTATGATATCTGTAAAATATGAATTAATTCGTGATTAGGACCAGAAATGGAAGAGAATGTTATATAATAAATAAATTTTACATTTCTATTTAAAAAAGTAGCTTTTTAGCGTGAAATAATATAACAAATTCATGTTTTTTCGATGAAATTAATGAAAAAAATTATGATATCGGTAAAATATGAATTAATTCGTGATTAGGACCAGAAATGGAAGAGAATGATATATAATAAATAAATTTTACATTTCTATTTAAAAAAGTAGGATTTTGCCTGAATTAATATGAGAAATTCTGTTTTTTTCTATGAAATCAATGAAAAAAATTATGATATCGGTAAAATATGAATTAATTCGTGATTAGGACCAGAAATGGAAGAGAATGATATATAATAAATAAATTTTACATTTCTATTTAAAAAAGTAACTTTTTGCGTGAAATAATATAACAAATTCATGTTTTTTCTATGAAATCAATGAAAAAAATTATGATATCGGTAAAATATGAATTAATTCGTGATTAGGACCAGAAATGGAAGAGAATGATATATAATAAATAAATTTTACATTTCTATTTAAAAAAGTAGCTTTTTGCGTGAAATAATATAACAAATTCATGTTTTTTCGATGAAATTAATGAAAAAAATTATGATATCGGTAAAATATGAATTAATTCGTGATTAGGACCAGAAATGGAAGAGAATGATATATAATAAATAAATTTTACATTTCTATTTAAAAAAGTAGCTTTTTGCGTGAAATAATATAACAAATTCATGTTTTTTCTATGAAATCAATGAAAAAAATTATGATATCGGTAAAATATGAATTAATTCGTGATTAGGACCAGAAATGGAAGAGAATGATATATAATAAATAAATTTTACATTTCTATTTAAAAAAG
Organism: Labia minor; assembly: GCA_963082975.1. Lineage (NCBI taxonomy): Eukaryota > Metazoa > Arthropoda > Insecta > Dermaptera > Spongiphoridae > Labia > Labia minor. Next base: position 81,972,516 of record OY720347.1, read on the forward strand.
TAGCTTTTTGCGTGAAATAATATAACAAATTCATGTATTTTCGATGAAATCAATGAAAAAAATTATGATATCGGTAAAATATGAATTAATTCGTGATTAGGACCAGAAATGGAAGAGAATGATATATAATAAATAAATTTTACATTTCTATTTAAAAAAGTAGCTTTTTGCGTGAAATAATATAACAAATTCATGTTTTTTCTATGAAATCAATGAAAAAAATTATGATATCGGTAAAATATGAATTAATTCGTGATTAGGACCAGAAATGGAAGAGAATGATATATAATAAATAAATTTTATATTTCCATTTAAAAAAGTAGGATTTTGCCTGAATTAATATGAGAAATTCTGTTTTTTTCTATGAAATCAATGAAAAAAATTATGATATCGGTAAAATATGAATTAATTCGTGATTAGGACCAGAAATGGAAGAGAATGATATATAATAAATAAATTTTACATTTCTATTTAAAAAAGTAGCTTTTTGCGTGAAATAATATAACAAATTCATGTTTTTTGTATGAAATTAATGAAAAAAATTATGATTTCAATGAAATATGAATCAAATCGAATATAGGATCAAAAATGGAAGAAAATGATATATAAAAAATAAATTTTATATTTCTATTTAAAAAAGTAGCTTTTTGCGTGAAATAATATAACAAATTCATGTTTTTTGGATGAAATTAATGAAAAAAATTATGATTTCAATGAAATATGAATCAAATCGAATATAGGATCAAAAATGGAAGAAAATGATATATAAAAAATAAATTTTATATTTCTATTTAAAAAAGTAGGATTTTGCCTGAATTAATAAGAGAAACTCTGTTTTTTTCTATGAAATCAATGAAAAAAATTATGATATCTGTAAAATATGAATTAATTCGTGATTAGGACCAGAAATGGAGGAGAATGATATATAATAAATAAATTTTACATTTCTATTTAAAAAAGTAACTTTTTGCGTGAAATAATATAACAAATTCATGTTTTTTCTATGAAATCAATGAAAAAAATTATGATATCGGTAAAATATGAATTAATTCGTGATTAGGACCAGAAATGGAAGAGAATGATATATAATAAATAAATTTTACATTTCTATTTAAAAAAGTAGCTTTTTGCGTGAAATAATATAACAAATTCATGTTTTTTCGATGAAATTAATGAAAAATATTATGATATCAATGAAATATGAATCAAATCGAATATAGGATCAAAAATGGAAGAAAATGATATATAATAAATAAATTTTATATTTCCATTTAAAAAAGTAGGATTTTGCCTGAATTAATATGAGAAATTCTGTTTTTTTCTATGAAATCAATGAAAAAAATTATGATATCGGTAAAATATGAATTAATTCGTGATTAGGACCAGAAATGGAAGAGAATGATATATAATAAATAAATTTTACATTTCTATTTAAAAAAGTAGCTTTTTGCGTGAAATAATATAACAAATTCATGTTTTTTGGATGAAATTAATGAAAAAAATTATGATTTCAATGAAATATGAATCAAATCGAATATAGGATCAAAAATGGAAGAAAATGATATATAAAAAATAAATTTTATATTTCTATTTAAAAAAGTAGCTTTTTGCGTGAAATAATATAACAAATTCATGTTTTTTGGATGAAATTAATGAAAAAAATTATGATTTCAATGAAATATGAATCAAATCGAATATAGGATCAAAAATGGAAGAAAATGATATATAAAAAATAAATTTTATATTTCTATTTAAAAAAGTAGGATTTTGCCTGAATTAATAAGAGAAACTCTGTTTTTTTCTATGAAATCAATGAAAAAAATTATGATATCTGTAAAATATGAATTAATTCGTGATTAGGACCAGAAATGGAGGAGAATGATATATAATAAATAAATTTTACATTTCTATTTAAAAAAGTAACTTTTTGCGTGAAATAATATAACAAATTCATGTTTTTTCTATGAAATCAATGAAAAAAATTATGATATCGGTAAAATATGAATTAATTCGTGATTAGGACCAGAAATGGAAGAGAATGATATATAATAAATAAATTTTACATTTCTATTTAAAAAAGTAGCTTTTTGCGTGAAATAATATAACAAATTCATGTTTTTTCGATGAAATTAATGAAAAATATTATGATATCAATGAAATATGAATCAAATCGAATATAGGATCAAAAATGGAAGAAAATGATATATAATAAATAAATTTTATATTTCCATTTAAAAAAGTAGGATTTTGCCTGAATTAATATGAGAAATTCTGTTTTTTTCTATGAAATCAATGAAAAAAATTATGATATCGGTAAAATATGAATTAATTCGTGATTAGGACCAGAAATGGAAGAGAATGATATATAATAAATAAATTTTACATTTCTATTTAAAAAAGTAGCTTTTTGCGTGAAATAATATAACAAATTCATGTTTTTTGGATGAAATTAATGAAAAAAATTATGATTTCAATGAAATATGAATCAAATCGAATATAGGATCAAAAATGGAAGAAAATGATATATAAAAAATAAATTTTATATTTCTATTTAAAAAAGTAGCTTTTTGCGTGAAATAATATAACAAATTCATGTTTTTTGGATGAAATTAATGAAAAAAATTATGATTTCAATGAAATATGAATCAAATCGAATATAGGATCAAAAATGGAAGAAAATGATATATAAAAAATAAATTTTATATTTCTATTTAAAAAAGTAGGATTTTGCCTGAATTAATAAGAGAAACTCTGTTTTTTTCTATGAAATCAATGAAAAAAATTATGATATCTGTAAAATATGAATTAATTCGTGATTAGGACCAGAAATGGAAGAGAATGTTATATAATAAATAAATTTTACATTTCTATTTAAAAAAGTAGCTTTTTAGCGTGAAATAATATAACAAATTCATGTTTTTTGGATGAAATTAATGAAAAAAATTATGATTTCAATGAAATATGAATCAAATCGAATATAGGATCAAAAATGGAAGAAAATGATATATAATAAATAAATTTTATATTTCTATTTAAAAAAGTAGGATTTTGCCTGAATTAATAAGAGAAACTCTGTTTTTTTCTATGAAATCAATGAAAAAAATTATGATATCTGTATAATATGAATTAATTCGTGATTAGGACCAGAAATGGAAGAGAATGTTATATAATAAATAAATTTTACATTTCTATTTAAAAAAGTAGCTTTTTAGCGTGAAATAATATAACAAATTCATGTTTTTTGGATGAAATTAATGAAAAAAATTATGATTTCAATGAAATATGAATCAAATCGAATATAGGATCAAAAATGGAAGAAAATGATATATAATAAATAAATTTTATATTTCCATTTAAAAAAGTAGGATTTTGCCTGAATTAATATGAGAAATTCTGTTTTTTTCTATGAAATCAATGAAAAAAATTATGATATCGGTAAAATATGAATTAATTCGTGATTAGGACCAGAAATGGAAGAGAATGATATATAATAAATAAATTTTACATTTCTATTTAAAAAAGTAGCTTTTTGCGTGAAATAATATAACAAATTCATGTTTTTTCGATGAAATTAATGAAAAAAATTATGATATCGGTAAAATATGAATTAATTCGTGATTAGGACCAGAAATGGAAGAGAATGATATATAATAAATAAATTTTACATTTCTATTTAAAAAAGTAGCTTTTTGCGTGAAATAATATAACAAATTCATGTTTTTTCGATGAAATTAATGAAAAATATTATGATATCAATGAAATATGAATCAAATCGAATATAGGATCAAAAATGGAAGAAAATGATATATAATAAATAAATTTTATATTTCCATTTAAAAAAGTAGGATTTTGCCTGAATTAATATGAGAAATTCTGTTTTTTTCTATGAAATCAATGAAAAAAATTATGATATCGGTAAAATATGAATTAATTCGTGATTAGGACCAGAAATGGAAGAGAATGATATATAATAAATAAATTTTACATTTCTATTTAAAAAAGTAGCTTTTTAGCGTGAAATAATATAACAAATTCATGTTTTTTGGATGAAATTAATGAAAAAAATTATGATTTCAATGAAATATGAATCAAATCGAATATAGGATCAAAAATGGAAGAAAATGATATATAATAAATAAATTTTATATTTCCATTTAAAAAAGTAGGATTTTGCCTGAATTAATATGAGAAATTCTGTTTTTTTCTATGAAATCAATGAAAAAAATTATGATATCGGTAAAATATGAATTAATTCGTGATTAGGATCAGAAATGGAAGAGAATGATATATAATAAATAAATTTTACATTTCTATTTAAAAAAGTAGCTTTTTGCGTGAAATAATATAACAAATTCATGTTTTTTCGATGAAATTAATGAAAAAAATTATGATATCGGTAAAATATGAATTAATTCGTGATTAGGACCAGAAATGGAAGAGAATGATATATAATAAATAAATTTTACATTTCTATTTAAAAAAGTAGCTTTTTGCGTGAAATAATATAACAAATTCATGTTTTTTCGATGAAATTAATGAAAAATATTATGATATCAATGAAATATGAATCAAATCGAATATAGGATCAAAAATGGAAGAAAATGATATATAATAAATAAATTTTATATTTCCATTTAAAAAAGTAGGATTTTGCCTGAATTAATATGAGAAATTCTGTTTTTTTCTATGAAATCAATGAAAAAAATTATGATATCGGTAAAATATGAATTAATTCGTGATTAGGATCAGAAATGGAAGAGAATGATATATAATAAATAAATTTTACATTTCTATTTAAAAAAGTAGCTTTTTGCGTGAAATAATATAACAAATTCATGTTTTTTCGATGAAATTAATGAAAAAAATTATGATATCGGTAAAATATGAATTAATTCGTGATTAGGACCAGAAATGGAAGAGAATGATATATAATAAATAAATTTTACATTTCTATTTAAAAAAGTAGCTTTTTGCGTGAAATAATATAACAAATTCATGTTTTTTCGATGAAATTAATGAAAAATATTATGATATCAATGAAATATGAATCAAATCGAATATAGGATCAAAAATGGAAGAAAATGATATATAATAAATAAATTTTATATTTCCATTTAAAAAAGTAGGATTTTGCCTGAATTAATATGAGAAATTCTGTTTTTTTCTATGAAATCAATGAAAAAAATTATGATATCGGTAAAATATGAATTAATTCGTGATTAGGACCAGAAATGGAAGAGAATGTTATATAATAAATAAATTTTACATTTCTATTTAAAAAAGTAGCTTTTTGCGTGAAATAATATAACAAATTCATGTTTTTTCGATGAAATTAATGAAAAAAATTATGATTTCAATGAAATATGAATCAAATCGAATATAGGATCAAAAATGGAAGAAAATGATATATAAAAAATAAATTTTATATTTCTATTTAAAAAAGTAGGATTTTGCCTGAATTAATAAGAGAAACTCTGTTTTTTTCTATGAAATCAATGAAAAAAATTATGATATCTGTAAAATATGAATTAATTCGTGATTAGGACCAGAAATGGAGGAGAATGATATATAATAAATAAATTTTACATTTCTATTTAAAAAAGTAACTTTTTGCGTGAAATAATATAACAAATTCATGTTTTTTCTATGAAATCAATGAAAAAAATTATGATATCGGTAAAATATGAATTAATTCGTGATTAGGACCAGAAATGGAAGAGAATGATATATAATAAATAAATTTTACATTTCTATTTAAAAAAGTAGCTTTTTGCGTGAAATAATATAACAAATTCATGTTTTTTCGATGAAATTAATGAAAAATATTATGATATCAATGAAATATGAATCAAATCGAATATAGGATCAAAAATGGAAGAAAATGATATATAATAAATAAATTTTATATTTCCATTTAAAAAAGTAGGATTTTGCCTGAATTAATATGAGAAATTCTGTTTTTTTCTATGAAATCAATGAAAAAAATTATGATATCGGTAAAATATGAATTAATTCGTGATTAGGACCAGAAATGGAAGAGAATGATATATAATAAATAAATTTTACATTTCTATTTAAAAAAGTAGCTTTTTGCGTGAAATAATATAACAAATTCATGTTTTTTGGATGAAATTAATGAAAAAAATTATGATTTCAATGAAATATGAATCAAATCGAATATAGGATCAAAAATGGAAGAAAATGATATATAAAAAATAAATTTTATATTTCTATTTAAAAAAGTAGCTTTTTGCGTGAAATAATATAACAAATTCATGTTTTTTGGATGAAATTAATGAAAAAAATTATGATTTCAATGAAATATGAATCAAATCGAATATAGGATCAAAAATGGAAGAAAATGATATATAAAAAATAAATTTTATATTTCTATTTAAAAAAGTAGGATTTTGCCTGAATTAATAAGAGAAACTCTGTTTTTTTCTATGAAATCAATGAAAAAAATTATGATATCTGTAAAATATGAATTAATTCGTGATTAGGACCAGAAATGGAAGAGAATGTTATATAATAAATAAATTTTACATTTCTATTTAAAAAAGTAGCTTTTTAGCGTGAAATAATATAACAAATTCATGTTTTTTGGATGAAATTAATGAAAAAAATTATGATTTCAATGAAATATGAATCAAATCGAATATAGGATCAAAAATGGAAGAAAATGATATATAATAAATAAATTTTATATTTCTATTTAAAAAAGTAGGATTTTGCCTGAATTAATAAGAGAAACTCTGTTTTTTTCTATGAAATCAATGAAAAAAATTATGATATCTGTATAATATGAATTAATTCGTGATTAGGACCAGAAATGGAAGAGAATGTTATATAATAAATAAATTTTACATTTCTATTTAAAAAAGTAGCTTTTTAGCGTGAAATAATATAACAAATTCATGTTTTTTGGATGAAATTAATGAAAAAAATTATGATTTCAATGAAATATGAATCAAATCGAATATAGGATCAAAAATGGAAGAAAATGATATATAATAAATAAATTTTATATTTCCATTTAAAAAAGTAGGATTTTGCCTGAATTAATATGAGAAATTCTGTTTTTTTCTATGAAATCAATGAAAAAAATTATGATATCGGTAAAATATGAATTAATTCGTGATTAGGACCAGAAATGGAAGAGAATGATATATAATAAATAAATTTTACATTTCTATTTAAAAAAGTAGCTTTTTGCGTGAAATAATATAACAAATTCATGTTTTTTCGATGAAATTAATGAAAAAAATTATGATATCGGTAAAATATGAATTAATTCGTGATTAGGACCAGAAATGGAAGAGAATGATATATAATAAATAAATTTTACATTTCTATTTAAAAAAGTAGCTTTTTGCGTGAAATAATATAACAAATTCATGTTTTTTCGATGAAATTAATGAAAAATATTATGATATCAATGAAATATGAATCAAATCGAATATAGGATCAAAAATGGAAGAAAATGATATATAATAAATAAATTTTATATTTCCATTTAAAAAAGTAGGATTTTGCCTGAATTAATATGAGAAATTCTGTTTTTTTCTATGAAATCAATGAAAAAAATTATGATATCGGTAAAATATGAATTAATTCGTGATTAGGACCAGAAATGGAAGAGAATGATATATAATAAATAAATTTTACATTTCTATTTAAAAAAGTAGCTTTTTAGCGTGAAATAATATAACAAATTCATGTTTTTTGGATGAAATTAATGAAAAAAATTATGATTTCAATGAAATATGAATCAAATCGAATATAGGATCAAAAATGGAAGAAAATGATATATAATAAATAAATTTTATATTTCCATTTAAAAAAGTAGGATTTTGCCTGAATTAATATGAGAAATTCTGTTTTTTTCTATGAAATCAATGAAAAAAATTATGATATCGGTAAAATATGAATTAATTCGTGATTAGGATCAGAAATGGAAGAGAATGATATATAATAAATAAATTTTACATTTCTATTTAAAAAAGTAGCTTTTTGCGTGAAATAATATAACAAATTCATGTTTTTTCGATGAAATTAATGAAAAAAATTATGATATCGGTAAAATATGAATTAATTCGTGATTAGGACCAGAAATGGAAGAGAATGATATATAATAAATAAATTTTACATTTCTATTTAAAAAAGTAGCTTTTTGCGTGAAATAATATAACAAATTCATGTTTTTTCGATGAAATTAATGAAAAAAATTATGATATCGGTAAAATATGAATTAATTCGTGATTAGGACCAGAAATGGAAGAGAATGATATATAATAAATAAATTTTACATTTCTATTTAAAAAAGTAGCTTTTTGCGTGAAATAATATAACAAATTCATGTTTTTTCGATGAAATTAATGAAAAATATTATGATATCAATGAAATATGAATCAAATCGAATATAGGATCAAAAATGGAAGAAAATGATATATAATAAATAAATTTTATATTTCCATTTAAAAAAGTAGGATTTTGCCTGAATTAATATGAGAAATTCTGTTTTTTTCTATGAAATCAATGAAAAAAATTATGATATCGGTAAAATATGAATTAATTCGTGATTAGGACCAGAAATGGAAGAGAATGATATATAATAAATAAATTTTACATTTCTATTTAAAAAAGTAGCTTTTTGCGTGAAATAATATAACAAATTCATGTTTTTTCGATGAAATTAATGAAAAAAATTATGATATCGGTAAAATATGAATTAATTCGTGATTAGGACCAGAAATGGAAGAGAATGATATATAATAAATAAATTTTACATTTCTATTTAAAAAAGTAGCTTTTTGCGTGAAATAATATAACAAATTCATGTTTTTTCGATGAAATTAATGAAAAATATTATGATATCAATGAAATATGAATCAAATCGAATATAGGATCAAAAATGGAAGAAAATGATATATAATAAATAAATTTTATATTTCCATTTAAAAAAGTAGGATTTTGCCTGAATTAATATGAGAAATTCTGTTTTTTTCTATGAAATCAATGAAAAAAATTATGATATCGGTAAAATATGAATTAATTCGTGATTAGGATCAGAAATGGAAGAGAATGATATATAATAAATAAATTTTACATTTCTATTTAAAAAAGTAGCTTTTTGCGTGAAATAATATAACAAATTCATGTTTTTTCTATGAAATCAATGAAAAAAATTATGATATCGGTAAAATATGAATTAATTCGTGATTAGGACCAGAAATGGAAGAGAATGATATATAATAAATAAATTTTACATTTCTATTTAAAAAAGTAGCTTTTTGCGTGAAATAATATAACAAATTCATGTTTTTTCGATGAAATTAATGAAAAAAATTATGATATCGGTAAAATATGAATTAATTCGTGATTAGGACCAGAAATGGAAGAGAATGATATATAATAAATAAATTTTACATTTCTATTTAAAAAAGTAGCTTTTTGCGTGAAATAATATAACAAATTCATGTTTTTTCGATGAAATTAATGAAAAATATTATGATATCAATGAAATATGAATCAAATCGAATATAGGATCAAAAATGGAAGAAAATGATATATAATAAATAAATTTTATATTTCCATTTAAAAAAGTAGGATTTTGCCTGAATTAATATGAGAAATTCTGTTTTTTTCTATGAAATCAATGAAAAAAATTATGATATCGGTAAAATATGAATTAATTCGTGATTAGGATCAGAAATGGAAGAGAATGATATATAATAAATAAATTTTACATTTCTATTTAAAAAAGTAGCTTTTTGCGTGAAATAATATAACAAATTCATGTTTTTTCGATGAAATTAATGAAAAAAATTATGATATCGGTAAAATATGAATTAATTCGTGATTAGGACCAGAAATGGAAGAGAATGATATATAATAAATAAATTTTACATTTCTATTTAAAAAAGTAGCTTTTTGCGTGAAATAATATAACAAATTCATGTTTTTTCGATGAAATTAATGAAAAATATTATGATATCAATGAAATATGAATCAAATCGAATATAGGATCAAAAATGGAAGAAAATGATATATAATAAATAAATTTTATATTTCCATTTAAAAAAGTAGGATTTTGCCTGAATTAATATGAGAAATTCTGTTTTTTTCTATGAAATCAATGAAAAAAATTATGATATCGGTAAAATATGAATTAATTCGTGATTAGGATCAGAAATGGAAGAGAATGATATATAATAAATAAATTTTACATTTCTATTTAAAAAAGTAGCTTTTTGCGTGAAATAATATAACAAATTCATGTTTTTTCGATGAAATTAATGAAAAAAATTATGATATCGGTAAAATATGAATTAATTCGTGATTAGGACCAGAAATGGAAGAGAATGATATATAATAAATAAATTTTACATTTCTATTTAAAAAAGTAGCTTTTTACCGTGAAATAATATAACAAATTCATGTTTTTTGGATGAAATTAATGAAAAAAATTATGATTTCAATGAAATATGAATCAAATCGAATATAGGATCAAAAATGGAAGAAAATGATATATAAAAAATAAATTTTATATTTCTATTTAAAAAAGTAGGATTTTGCCTTAATTAATAAGAGAAATTCTGTTTTTTTCTATGAAATCAATGAAAAAAATTTTGATATCGTTAAAATATGAATTAATTCGTGATTAGGACCAGAAATGGAAGAGAATGATATATAATAAATAAATTTTACATTTCTATTTAAAAAACTAGTTTTTGCGTGAAATAATATAACAAATTCATGTTTTGTCGATGAAATTAATGAAAAAAATTATGATATCAATGAAATATGAATCAAATCGAATATAGGATCAAAAATGGAAGAAAATGATATATAAAAAATAAATTTTATATTTCTATTTAAAAAAGTAGGATTTTGCCTGAATTAATATGAGAAATTCTGTTTTTTTCTATGAAATTAATGAAAAAAATTATGATATCGGTAAAATATGAATTAATTCTTGATTAGGACCAGAAATGGAAGAGAATGATATATAATAAATAAATTTTACATTTCTATTTAAAAAAGTAGGATTTTGCCTGAATTAATATGAGAAATTCTGTTTTTTTCTATGAAATCAATGAAAAAAATTATGATATCGGTAAAATATGAATTAATTCGTGATTAGGACCAGAAATGGAAGAGAATGATATATAATAAATAAATTTTACATTTCTATTTAAAAAAGTAGGATTTTGCCTGAATTAATATGAGAAATTCTGTTTTTTTCTATGAAATCAATGAAAAAAATTATGATATCGGTAAAATATGAATTAATTCGTGATTAGGACCAGAAATGGAAGAGAATGATATATAATAAATAAATTTTACATTTCTATTTAAAAAAGTAGCTTTTTGCGTGAAATAATATAACAAATTCATGTTTTGTCGATGAAATTAATGAAAAAAATTATGATATCAATATAATATGAATCAAATCGAATATAGGATCAAAAATGGAAGAGAATGATATATAATAAATAAATTTTACATTTCTATTTAAAAAAGTAGCTTTTTGCGTGAAATAATATAACAAATTCATGTTTTTTCGATGAAATTAATGAAAAAAATTATGATATCGGTAAAATATGAATTAATTCTTGATTAGGACCAGAAATGGAAGAGAATGATATATAATAAATAAATTTTACATTTCTATTTAAAAAAGTAGCTTTTTGCGTGAAATAATATAACAAATTCATGTTTTTTCGATGAAATTAATGAAAAAAATTATGATATCGGTAAAATATGAATTAATTCTTGATTAGGACCAGAAATGGAAGAGAATGATATATAATAAATAAATTTTACATTTCTATTTAAAAAAGTAGGATTTTGCCTGAATTAATAAGAGAAACTCTGTTTTTTTCTATGAAATCAATGAAAAAAATTATGATATCGGTAAAATATGAATTAATTCGTGATTAGGACCAGAAATGGAAGAGAATGATATATAATAAATAAATTTTACATTTCTATTTAAAAAAGTAGCTTTTTGCGTGAAATAATATAACAAATTCATGTTTTTTGGATGAAATTAATGAAAAAAATTATGATTTCAATGAAATATGAATCAAATCGAATATAGGATCAAAAATGGAAGAAAATGATATATAATAAATAAATTTTACATTTCTATTTAAAAAAGTAGCTTTTTGCGTGAAATAATAAAACAAATTCATGTTTTTTCGATGAAATTAATGAAAAAAATTATGATTTCAATGAAATATGAATCAAATCGAATATAGGATCAAAAATGGAAGAGAATGATATATAATAAATAAATTTTACATTTCTATTTAAAAAAGTAGCTTTTTGCGTGAAATAATATAACAAATTCATGTTTTTTCGATGAAATTAATGAAAAAAATTATGATTTCAATGAAATATGAATCAAATCGAATATAGGATCAAAAATGGAAGAGAATGATATATAATAAATAAATTTTACATTTCTATTTAAAAAAGTAGGATTTTGCCTGAATTAATAAGAGAAATTCTGTTTTTTTCTATGAAATCAATGAAAAAAATTATGATATCGGTAAAATATGAATTAATTCGTGATTAGGACCAGAAATGGAACAGAATGATATATAATAAATAAATTTTACATTTCTATTTAAAAAAGTAGCTTTTTGCGTGAAATAATATAACAAATTCATGTTTTTTCGATGAAATTAATTAAAAAAATTATGATATCGTTAAAATATGAATTAATTCGTGATTAGGACCAGAAATGGAAGAGAATGATATATAATAAATAAATTTTACATTTCTATTTAAAAAAGTAGCTTTTTGCGTGAAATAATATAACAAATTCATGTTTTTTCGATGAAATTAATGAAAAAAATTATGATATCGGTAAAATATGAATTAATTCTTGATTAGGACCAGAAATGGAAGAGAATGATATATAATAAATAAATTTTACATTTCTATTTAAAAAAGTAGCTTTTTGCGTGAAATAATATAACAAATTCATGTTTTTTCGATGAAATTAATGAAAAAAATTATGATATCGTTAAAATATGAATTAATTCTTGATTAGGACCAGAAATGGAAGAGAATGATATATAATAAATAAATTTTACATTTCTATTTAAAAAAGTAGGATTTTGCCTGAATTAATAAGAGAAACTCTGTTTTTTTCTATGAAATCAATGAAAAAAATTATGATATCGGTAAAATATGAATTAATTCGTGATTAGGACCAGAAATGGAACAGAATGATATATAATAAATAAATTTTACATTTCTATTTAAAAAAGTAGCTTTTTGCGTGAAATAATATAACAAATTCATGTTTTTTCGATGAAATTAATGAAAAAAATTATGATATCGGTAAAATATGAATTAATTCTTGATTAGGACCAGAAATGGAAGAGAATGATATATAATAAATAAATTTTACATTTCTATTTAAAAAAGTAGCTTTTTGCGTGAAATAATATAACAAATTCATGTTTTTTCGATGAAATTAATGAAAAAAATTATGATATCGGTAAAATATGAATTAATTCTTGATTAGGACCAGAAATGGAAGAGAATGATATATAATAAATAAATTTTACATTTCTATTTAAAAAAGTAGGATTTTGCCTGAATTAATAAGAGAAACTCTGTTTTTTTCTATGAAATCAATGAAAAAAATTATGATATCGGTAAAATATGAATTAATTCGTGATTAGGACCAGAAATGGAAGAGAATGATATATAATAAATAAATTTTACATTTCTATTTAAAAAAGTAGCTTTTTGCGTGAAATAATATAACAAATTCATGTTTTTTGGATGAAATTAATGAAAAAAATTATGATTTCAATGAAATATGAATCAAATCGAATATAGGATCAAAAATGGAAGAAAATGATATATAATAAATAAATTTTACATTTCTATTTAAAAAAGTAGCTTTTTGCGTGAAATAATATAACAAATTCATGTTTTTTCGATGAAATTAATGAAAAAAATTATGATTTCAATGAAATATGAATCAAATCGAATATAGGATCAAAAATGGAAGAGAATGATATATAATAAATAAATTTTACATTTCTATTTAAAAAAGTAGCTTTTTGCGTGAAATAATATAACAAATTCATGTTTTTTGGATGAAATTAATGAAAAAAATTATGATTTCAATGAAATATGAATCAAATCGAATATAGGATCAAAAATGGAAGAAAATGATATATAAAAAATAAATTTTATATTTCTATTTAAAAAAGTAGGATTTTGCCTGAATTAATAATAGAAATTCTGTTTTTTTCTATGAAATCAATGAAAAAAATTATGATATCGGTAAAATATGAATTAATTCGTGATTATGACCAGAAATGGAAGAGAATGATATATATTAAATAAATTTTACATTTCTATTTAAAAAAGTAGCTTTTTAGCGTGAAATAATATAACAAATTCATGTTTTTTGGATGAAATTAATGAAAAAAATTATGATTTCAATGAAATATGAATCAAATCGAATATAGGATCAAAAATGGAAGAAAATGATATATAAAAAATAAATTTTACATTTCTATTTAAAAAAGTAGGATTTTGCCTGAATTAATATGAGAAATTCTGTTTTTTTCTATGAAATCAATGAAAAAAATTATGATATCGGTAAAATATGAATTAATTCGTGATTAGGACCAGAAATGGAAGAGAATGATATATATTAAATAAATTTTACATTTCTATTTAAAAAAGTAGCTTTTTAGCGTGAAATAATATAACAAATTCATGTTTTTTGGATGAAATTAATGAAAAAAATTATGATTTCAATGAAATATGAATCAAATCGAATATAGGATCAAAAATGGAAGAAAATGATATATAAAAAATAAATTTTATATTTCTATTTAAAAAAGTAGGATTTTGCCTGAATTAATAATAGAAATTCTGTTTTTTTCTATGAAATCAATGAAAAAAATTATGATATCGGTAAAATATGAATTAATTCGTGATTAGGACCAGAAATGGAAGAGAATGATATATATTAAATAAATTTTACATTTCTATTTAAAAAAGTAGCTTTTTAGCGTGAAATAATATAACAAATTCATGTATTTTGGATGAAATTAATGAAAAAAATTATGATTTCAATGAAATATGAATCAAATCGAATATAGGATCAAAAATGGAAGAAAATGATATATAAAAAATAAATTTTATATTTCTATTTAAAAAAGTAGGATTTTGCCTGAATTAATAAGAGAAATTCTGTTTTTTTCTATGAAATCAATGAAAAAAATTATGATATCGGTAAAATATGAATTAATTCGTGATTAGGACCAGAAATGGAAGAGAATGATATATATTAAATAAATTTTACATTTCTATTTAAAAAAGTAGCTTTTTAGCGTGAAATAATATAACAAATTCATGTTTTTTGGATGAAATTAATGAAAAAAATTATGATTTCAATGAAATATGAATCAAATCGAATATAGGATCAAAAATGGAAGAGAATGATATATAATAAATAAATTTTACATTTCTATTTAAAAAAGTAGGATTTTGCCTGAATTAATAAGAGAAATTCTGTTTTTTTCTATGAAATCAATGAAAAAAATTATGATATCGGTAAAATATGAATTAATTCGTGATTAGGACCAGAAATGGAAGAGAATGATATATAATAAATAAATTTTACATTTCTATTTAAAAAAGTAGCTTTTTGCGTGAAATAATATAACAAATTCATGTTTTTTCGATGAAATTAATGAAAAAAATTATGATATCGGTAAAATATGAATTAATTCGTGATTAGGACCAGAAATGGAAGAGAATGATATATAATAAATAAATTTTACATTTCTATTTAAAAAAGTAGCTTTTTGCGTGAAATAATATAACAAATTCATGTTTTTTCGATGAAATTAATGAAAAAAATTATGATTTCAATGAAATATGAATCAAATCGAATATAGGATCAAAAATGGAAGAAAATGATATATAAAAAATAAATTTTACATTTCTATTTAAAAAAGTAGGATTTTGCCTGAATTAATAAGAGAAATTCTGTTTTTTTCTATGAAATCAATGAAAAAAATTATGATATTGGTAAAATATGAATTAATTCGTGATTAGGACCAGAAATGGAAGAGAATGATATATAATAAATAAATTTTACATTTCTATTTAAAAAAGTAGCTTTTTGCGTGAAATAATATAACAAATTCATGTTTTTTCGATGAAATTAATGAAAAAAATTATGATATCGGTAAAATATGAATTAATTCTTGATTAGGACCAGAAATGGAAGAGAATGATATATAATAAATAAATTTTACATTTCTATTTAAAAAAGTAGCTTTTTAGCGTGAAATAATATAACAAATTCATGTATTTTGGATGAAATTAATGAAAAAAATTATGATTTCAATGAAATATGAATCAAATCGAATATAGGATCAAAAATGGAAGAAAATGATATATAAAAAATAAATTTTATATTTCTATTTAAAAAAGTAGGATTTTGCCTGAATTAATAATAGAAATTCTGTTTTTTTCTATGAAATCAATGAAAAAAATTATGATATCGGTAAAATATGAATTAATTCGTGATTAGGACCAGAAATGGAAGAGAATGATATATATTAAATAAATTTTACATTTCTATTTAAAAAAGTAGCTTTTTAGCGTGAAATAATATAACAAATTCATGTATTTTGGATGAAATTAATGAAAAAAATTATGATTTCAATGAAATATGAATCAAATCGAATATAGGATCAAAAATGGAAGAAAATGATATATAAAAAATAAATTTTATATTTCTATTTAAAAAAGTAGGATTTTGCCTGAATTAATAAGAGAAATTCTGTTTTTTTCTATGAAATCAATGAAAAAAATTATGATATCGGTAAAATATGAATTAATTCGTGATTAGGACCAGAAATGGAAGAGAATGATATATAATAAATAAATTTTACATTTCTATTTAAAAAAGTAGCTTTTTGCGTGAAATAATATAACAAATTCATGTTTTTTCGATGAAATTAATGAAAAAAATTATGATATCGGTAAAATATGAATTAATTCGTGATTAGGACCAGAAATGGAAGAGAATGATATATAATAAATAAATTTTACATTTCTATTTAAAAAAGTAGCTTTTTGCGTGAAATAATATAACAAATTCATGTTTTTTCGATGAAATTAATGAAAAAAATTATGATTTCAATGAAATATGAATCAAATCGAATATAGGATCAAAAATGGAAGAAAATGATATATAATAAATAAATTTTACATTTCTATTTAAAAAAGTAGGATTTTGCCTGAATTAATAAGAGAAATTCTGTTTTTTTCTATGAAATCAATGAAAAAAATTATGATATTGGTAAAATATGAATTAATTCGTGATTAGGACCAGAAATGGAAGAGAATGATATATAATAAATAAATTTTACATTTCTATTTAAAAAAGTAGCTTTTTGCGTGAAATAATATAACAAATTCATGTTTTTTCGATGAAATTAATGAAAAAAATTATGATATCGGTAAAATATGAATTAATTCTTGATTAGGACCAGAAATGGAAGAGAATGATATATAATAAATAAATTTTACATTTCTATTTAAAAAAGTAGCTTTTTAGCGTGAAATAATATAACAAATTCATGTATTTTGGATGAAATTAATGAAAAAAATTATGATATCGGTAAAATATGAATTAATTCTTGATTAGGACCAGAAATGGAAGAGAATGATATATAATAAATAAATTTTACATTTCTATTTAAAAAAGTAGCTTTTTAGCGTGAAATAATATAACAAATTCATGTATTTTGGATGAAATTAATGAAAAAAATTATGATTTCAATGAAATATGAATCAAATCGAATATAGGATCAAAAATGGAAGAAAATGATATATAAAAAATAAATTTTACATTTCTATTTAAAAAAGTAGGATTTTGCCTGAATTAATAAGAGAAATTCTGTTTTTTTCTATGAAATCAATGAAAAAAATTATGATATCGGTAAAATATGAATTAATTCGTGATTAGGACCAGAAATGGAAGAGAATGATATATAATAAATAAATTTTACATTTCTATTTAAAAAAGTAGCTTTTTGCGTGAAATAATATAACAAATTCATGTTTTTTCGATGAAATTAATGAAAAAAATTATGATATCGGTAAAATATGAATTAATTCTTGATTAGGACCAGAAATGGAAGAGAATGATATATAATAAATAAATTTTACATTTCTATTTAAAAAAGTAGCTTTTTAGCGTGAAATAATATAACAAATTCATGTATTTTGGATGAAATTAATGAAAAAAATTATGATTTCAATGAAATATGAATCAAATCGAATATAGGATCAAAAATGGAAGAAAATGATATATAAAAAATAAATTTTATATTTCTATTTAAAAAAGTAGGATTTTGCCTGAATTAATAATAGAAATTCTGTTTTTTTCTATGAAATCAATGAAAAAAATTATGATATCGGTAAAATATGAATTAATTCGTGATTAGGACCAGAAATGGAAGAGAATGATATATATTAAATAAATTTTACATTTCTATTTAAAAAAGTAGCTTTTTAGCGTGAAATAATATAACAAATTCATGTTTTTTGGATGAAATTAATGAAAAAAATTATGATTTCAATGAAATATGAATCAAATCGAATATAGGATCAAAAATGGAAGAGAATGATATATAATAAATAAATTGTACATTTCTATTTAAAAAAGTAGGATTTTGCCTGAATTAATAAGAGAAATTCTGTTTTTTTCTATGAAATCAATGAAAAAAATTATGATATCGGTAAAATATGAATTAATTCGTGATTAGGACCAGAAATGGAAGAGAATGATATATAATAAATAAATTTTACATTTCTATTTAAAAAAGTAGCTTTTTGCGTGAAATAATATAACAAATTCATGTTTTTTCGATGAAATTAATGAAAAAAATTATGATATCGGTAAAATATGAATTAATTCGTGATTAGGACCAGAAATGGAAGAGAATGATATATAATAAATAAATTTTACATTTCTATTTAAAAAAGTAGCTTTTTGCGTGAAATAATATAACAAATTCATGTTTTTTCGATGAAATTAATGAAAAAAATTATGATTTCAATGAAATATGAATCAAATCGAATATAGGATCAAAAATGGAAGAAAATGATATATAATAAATAAATTTTACATTTCTATTTAAAAAAGTAGGATTTTGCCTGAATTAATAAGAGAAATTCTGTTTTTTTCTATGAAATCAATGAAAAAAATTATGATATTGGTAAAATATGAATTAATTCGTGATTAGGACCAGAAATGGAAGAGAATGATATATAATAAATAAATTTTACATTTCTATTTAAAAAAGTAGCTTTTTGCGTGAAATAATATAACAAATTCATGTTTTTTCGATGAAATTAATGAAAAAAATTATGATTTCAATGAAATATGAATCAAATCGAATATAGGATCAAAAATGGAAGAAAATGATATATAAAAAATAAATTTTATATTTCTATTTAAAAAAGTAGGATTTTGCCTGAATTAATAATAGAAATTCTGTTTTTTTCTATGAAATCAATGAAAAAAATTATGATATCGGTAAAATATGAATTAATTCGTGATTAGGACCAGAAATGGAAGAGAATGATATATATTAAATAAATTTTACATTTCTATTTAAAAAAGTAGCTTTTTAGCGTGAAATAATATAACAAATTCATGTATTTTGGATGAAATTAATGAAAAAAATTATGATTTCAATGAAATATGAATCAAATCGAATATAGGATCAAAAATGGAAGAAAATGATATATAAAAAATAAATTTTATATTTCTATTTAAAAAAGTAGGATTTTGCCTGAATTAATAAGAGAAATTCTGTTTTTTTCTATGAAATCAATGAAAAAAATTATGATATCGGTAAAATATGAATTAATTCGTGATTAGGACCAGAAATGGAAGAGAATGATATATAATAAATAAATTTTACATTTCTATTTAAAAAAGTAGCTTTTTGCGTGAAATAATATAACAAATTCATGTTTTTTCGATGAAATTAATGAAAAAAATTATGATATCGGTAAAATATGAATTAATTCGTGATTAGGACCAGAAATGGAAGAGAATGATATATAATAAATAAATTTTACATTTCTATTTAAAAAAGTAGCTTTTTGCGTGAAATAATATAACAAATTCATGTTTTTTCGATGAAATTAATGAAAAAAATTATGATTTCAATGAAATATGAATCAAATCGAATATAGGATCAAAAATGGAAGAAAATGATATATAATAAATAAATTTTACATTTCTATTTAAAAAAGTAGGATTTTGCCTGAATTAATAAGAGAAATTCTGTTTTTTTCTATGAAATCAATGAAAAAAATTATGATATTGGTAAAATATGAATTAATTCGTGATTAGGACCAGAAATGGAAGAGAATGATATATAATAAATAAATTTTACATTTCTATTTAAAAAAGTAGCTTTTTGCGTGAAATAATATAACAAATTCATGTTTTTTCGATGAAATTAATGAAAAAAATTATGATTTCAATGAAATATGAATCAAATCGAATATAGGATCAAAAATGGAAGAAAATGATATATAATAAATAAATTTTACATTTCTATTTAAAAAAGTAGGATTTTGCCTGAATTAATAAGAGAAATTCTGTTTTTTTCTATGAAATCAATGAAAAAAATTATGATATTGGTAAAATATGAATTAATTCGTGATTAGGACCAGAAATGGAAGAGAATGATATATAATAAATAAATTTTACATTTCTATTTAAAAAAGTAGCTTTTTGCGTGAAATAATATAACAAATTCATGTTTTTTCGATGAAATTAATGAAAAAAATTATGATATCGGTAAAATATGAATTAATTCTTGATTAGGACCAGAAATGGAAGAGAATGATATATAATAAATAAATTTTACATTTCTATTTAAAAAAGTAGCTTTTTAGCGTGAAATAATATAACAAATTCATGTATTTTGGATGAAATTAATGAAAAAAATTATGATATCGGTAAAATATGAATTAATTCGTGATTAGGACCAGAAATGGAAGAGAATGATATATAATAAATAAATTTTACATTTCTATTTAAAAAAGTAGCTTTTTGCGTGAAATAATATAACAAATTCATGTTTTTTCGATGAAATTAATGAAAAAAATTATGATATCGGTAAAATATGAATTAATTCGTGATTAGGACCAGAAATGGAAGAGAATGATATATAATAAATAAATTTTACATTTCTATTTAAAAAAGTAGCTTTTTGCGTGAAATAATATAACAAATTCATGTTTTTTCGATGAAATTAATGAAAAAAATTATGATTTCAATGAAATATGAATCAAATCGAATATAGGATCAAAAATGGAAGAAAATGATATATAATAAATAAATTTTACATTTCTATTTAAAAAAGTAGGATTTTGCCTGAATTAATAAGAGAAATTCTGTTTTTTTCTATGAAATCAATGAAAAAAATTATGATATTGGTAAAATATGAATTAATTCGTGATTAGGACCAGAAATGGAAGAGAATGATATATAATAAATAAATTTTACATTTCTATTTAAAAAAGTAGCTTTTTGCGTGAAATAATATAACAAATTCATGTTTTTTCGATGAAATTAATGAAAAAAATTATGATTTCAATGAAATATGAATCAAATCGAATATAGGATCAAAAATGGAAGAAAATGATATATAAAAAATAAATTTTATATTTCTATTTAAAAAAGTAGGATTTTGCCTGAATTAATAATAGAAATTCTGTTTTTTTCTATGAAATCAATGAAAAAAATTATGATATCGGTAAAATATGAATTAATTCGTGATTAGGACCAGAAATGGAAGAGAATGATATATATTAAATAAATTTTACATTTCTATTTAAAAAAGTAGCTTTTTAGCGTGAAATAATATAACAAATTCATGTATTTTGGATGAAATTAATGAAAAAAATTATGATTTCAATGAAATATGAATCAAATCGAATATAGGATCAAAAATGGAAGAAAATGATATATAAAAAATAAATTTTATATTTCTATTTAAAAAAGTAGGATTTTGCCTGAATTAATAAGAGAAATTCTGTTTTTTTCTATGAAATCAATGAAAAAAATTATGATATCGGTAAAATATGAATTAATTCGTGATTAGGACCAGAAATGGAAGAGAATGATATATAATAAATAAATTTTACATTTCTATTTAAAAAAGTAGCTTTTTGCGTGAAATAATATAACAAATTCATGTTTTTTCGATGAAATTAATGAAAAAAATTATGATATCGGTAAAATATGAATTAATTCGTGATTAGGACCAGAAATGGAAGAGAATGATATATAATAAATAAATTTTACATTTCTATTTAAAAAAGTAGCTTTTTGCGTGAAATAATATAACAAATTCATGTTTTTTCGATGAAATTAATGAAAAAAATTATGATTTCAATGAAATATGAATCAAATCGAATATAGGATCAAAAATGGAAGAAAATGATATATAAAAAATAAATTTTACATTTCTATTTAAAAAAGTAGGATTTTGCCTGAATTAATAAGAGAAATTCTGTTTTTTTCTATGAAATCAATGAAAAAAATTATGATATCGGTAAAATATGAATTAATTCGTGATTAGGACCAGAAATGGAAGAGAATGATATATAATAAATAAATTTTACATTTCTATTTAAAAAAGTAGCTTTTTGCGTGAAATAATATAACAAATTCATGTTTTTTCGATGAAATTAATGAAAAAAATTATGATATCGGTAAAATATGAATTAATTCTTGATTAGGACCAGAAATGGAAGAGAATGATATATAATAAATAAATTTTACATTTCTATTTAAAAAAGTAGCTTTTTAGCGTGAAATAATATAACAAATTCATGTATTTTGGATGAAATTAATGAAAAAAATTATGATTTCAATGAAATATGAATCAAATCGAATATAGGATCAAAAATGGAAGAAAATGATATATAAAAAATAAATTTTATATTTCTATTTAAAAAAGTAGGATTTTGCCTGAATTAATAATAGAAATTCTGTTTTTTTCTATGAAATCAATGAAAAAAATTATGATATCGGTAAAATATGAATTAATTCGTGATTAGGACCAGAAATGGAAGAGAATGATATATATTAAATAAATTTTACATTTCTATTTAAAAAAGTAGCTTTTTAGCGTGAAATAATATAACAAATTCATGTTTTTTGGATGAAATTAATGAAAAAAATTATGATTTCAATGAAATATGAATCAAATCGAATATAGGATCAAAAATGGAAGAGAATGATATATAATAAATAAATTGTACATTTCTATTTAAAAAAGTAGGATTTTGCCTGAATTAATAAGAGAAATTCTGTTTTTTTCTATGAAATCAATGAAAAAAATTATGATATCGGTAAAATATGAATTAATTCGTGATTAGGACCAGAAATGGAAGAGAATGATATATAATAAATAAATTTTACATTTCTATTTAAAAAAGTAGCTTTTTGCGTGAAATAATATAACAAATTCATGTTTTTTCGATGAAATTAATGAAAAAAATTATGATATCGGTAAAATATGAATTAATTCGTGATTAGGACCAGAAATGGAAGAGAATGATATATAATAAATAAATTTTACATTTCTATTTAAAAAAGTAGCTTTTTGCGTGAAATAATATAACAAATTCATGTTTTTTCGATGAAATTAATGAAAAAAATTATGATTTCAATGAAATATGAATCAAATCGAATATAGGATCAAAAATGGAAGAAAATGATATATAATAAATAAATTTTACATTTCTATTTAAAAAAGTAGGATTTTGCCTGAATTAATAAGAGAAATTCTGTTTTTTTCTATGAAATCAATGAAAAAAATTATGATATTGGTAAAATATGAATTAATTCGTGATTAGGACCAGAAATGGAAGAGAATGATATATAATAAATAAATTTTACATTTCTATTTAAAAAAGTAGCTTTTTGCGTGAAATAATATAACAAATTCATGTTTTTTCGATGAAATTAATGAAAAAAATTATGATATCGGTAAAATATGAATTAATTCGTGATTAGGACCAGAAATGGAAGAGAATGATATATATTAAATAAATTTTACATTTCTATTTAAAAAAGTAGCTTTTTAGCGTGAAATAATATAACAAATTCATGTTTTTTGGATGAAATTAATGAAAAAAATTATGATATCGGTAAAATATGAATTAATTCGTGATTAGGACCAGAAATGGAAGAGAATGATATATATTAAATAAATTTTACATTTCTATTTAAAAAAGTAGCTTTTTAGCGTGAAATAATATAACAAATTCATGTTTTTTGGATGAAATTAATGAAAAAAATTATGATTTCAATGAAATATGAATCAAATCGAATATAGGATCAAAAATGGAAGAGAATGATATATAATAAATAAATTGTACATTTCTATTTAAAAAAGTAGGATTTTGCCTGAATTAATAAGAGAAATTCTGTTTTTTTCTATGAAATCAATGAAAAAAATTATGATATCGGTAAAATATGAATTAATTCGTGATTAGGACCAGAAATGGAAGAGAATGATATATAATAAATAAATTTTACATTTCTATTTAAAAAAGTAGCTTTTTGCGTGAAATAATATAACAAATTCATGTTTTTTCGATGAAATCAATGAAAAAAATTATGATATCGGTAAAATATGAATTAATTCGTGATTAGGACCAGAAATGGAAGAGAATGATATATATTAAATAAATTTTACATTTCTATTTAAAAAAGTAGCTTTTTAGCGTGAAATAATATAACAAATTCATGTTTTTTGGATGAAATTAATGAAAAAAATTATGATTTCAATGAAATATGAATCAAATCGAATATAGGATCAAAAATGGAAGAGAATGATATATAATAAATAAATTGTACATTTCTATTTAAAAAAGTAGGATTTTGCCTGAATTAATAAGAGAAATTCTGTTTTTTTCTATGAAATCAATGAAAAAAATTATGATATCGGTAAAATATGAATTAATTCGTGATTAGGACCAGAAATGGAAGAGAATGATATATAATAAATAAATTTTACATTTCTATTTAAAAAAGTAGCTTTTTGCGTGAAATAATATAACAAATTCATGTTTTTTCGATGAAATTAATGAAAAAAATTATGATATCGGTAAAATATGAATTAATTCGTGATTAGGACCAGAAATGGAAGAGAATGATATATAATAAATAAATTTTACATTTCTATTTAAAAAAGTAGCTTTTTGCGTGAAATAATATAACAAATTCATGTTTTTTCGATGAAATTAATGAAAAAAATTATGATTTCAATGAAATATGAATCAAATCGAATATAGGATCAAAAATGGAAGAAAATGATATATAAAAAATAAATTTTACATTTCTATTTAAAAAAGTAGGATTTTGCCTGAATTAATAAGAGAAATTCTGTTTTTTTCTATGAAATCAATGAAAAAAATTATGATATTGGTAAAATATGAATTAATTCGTGATTAGGACCAGAAATGGAAGAGAATGATATATAATAAATAAATTTTACATTTCTATTTAAAAAAGTAGCTTTTTGCGTGAAATAATATAACAAATTCATGTTTTTTCGATGAAATTAATGAAAAAAATTATGATTTCAATGAAATATGAATCAAATCGAATATAGGATCAAAAATGGAAGAGAATAATATATAATAAATAAATTTTACATTTCTATTTAAAAAAGTAGGATTTTGCCTGAATTAATAAGAGAAATTCTGTTTTTTTCTATGAAATCAATGAAAAAAATTATGATATCGGTAAAATATGAATTAATTCGTGATTAGGACCAGAAATGGAAGAGAATGATATATAATAAATAAATTTTACATTTCTATTTAAAAAAGTAGCTTTTTGCGTGAAATAATATAACAAATTCATGTTTTTTCGATGAAATTAATTAAAAAAATTATGATATCGTTAAAATATGAATTAATTCGTGATTAGGACCAGAAATGGAAGAGAATGATATATAATAAATAAATTTTACATTTCTATTTAAAAAAGTAGCTTTTTGCGTGAAATAATATAACAAATTCATGTTTTTTCGATGAAATTAATGAAAAAAATTATGATATCTGTAAAATATGAATTAATTCTTGATTAGGACCAGAAATGGAAGAGAATGATATATAATAAATAAATTTTACATTTCTATTTAAAAAAGTAGGATTTTGCCTGAATTAATAAGAGAAACTCTGTTTTTTTCTATGAAATCAATGAAAAAAATTATGATATCGGTAAAATATGAATTAATTCGTGATTAGGACCAGAAATGGAAGAGAATGATATATAATAAATAAATTTTACATTTCTATTTAAAAAAGTAGCTTTTTAGCGTGAAATAATATAACAAATTCATGTATTTTGGATGAAATTAATTAAAAAAATTATGATATCGTTAAAATATGAATTAATTCGTGATTAGGACCAGAAATGGAAGAGAATGATATATAATAAATAAATTTTACATTTCTATTTAAAAAAGTAGGATTTTGCCTGAATTAATAATAGAAATTCTGTTTTTTTCTATGAAATCAATGAAAAAAATTATGATATCGGTAAAATATAAATTAATTCTTGATTAGGACCAGAAATGGAAGAGAATGATATATAATAAATAAATTTTACATTTCTATTTAAAAAAGTAGCTTTTTGCGTGAAATAATATAACAAATTCATGTTTTTTCGATGAAATTAATGAAAAAAATTATGATTTCAATGAAATATGAATCAAATCGAATATAGGATCAAAAATGGAAGAAAATGATATATAAAAAATAAATTTTATATTTCTATTTAAAAAAGTAGGATTTTGCCTGAATTAATAAGAGAAATTCTGTTTTTTTCTATGAAATCAATGAAAAAAATTATGATATCGGTAAAATATGAATTAATTCGTGATTAGGACCAGAAATGGAAGAGAATGATATATATTAAATAAATTTTACATTTCTATTTAAAAAAGTAGCTTTTTAGCGTGAAATAATATAACAAATTCATGTTTTTTGGATGAAATTAATGAAAAAAATTATGATTTCAATGAAATATGAATCAAATCGAATATAGGATCAAAAATGGAAGAGAATGATATATAAAAAATAAATTTTATATTTCTATTTAAAAAAGTAGGATTTTGCCTGAATTAATAAGAGAAATTCTGTTTTTTTCTATGAAATCAATGAAAAAAATTATGATTTCAATGAAATATGAATCAAATCGAATATAGGATCAAAAATGGAAGAAAATGATATATAATAAATAAATTTTACATTTCTATTTAAAAAAGTAGCTTTTTGCGTGAAATAATATAACAAATTCATGTTTTTTCGATGAAATTAATGAAAAAAATTATGATATCGGTAAAATATGAATTAATTCGTGATTAGGACCAGAAATGGAAGAGAATGATATATAATAAATAAATTTTACATTTCTATTTAAAAAAGTAGCTTATTGCGTGAAATAATATAACAAATTCATGTTTTTTCGATATAATTAATTAAAAAAATTATGATATCGTTAAAATATGAATTAATTCGTGATTAGGACCAGAAATGGAAGAGAATGATATATAATAAATAAATTTTACATTTCTATTTAAAAAAGTAGGATTTTGCCTGAATTAATAAGAGAAACTCTGTTTTTTTCTATGAAATCAATGAAAAAAATTATGATATCGGTAAAATATGAATTAATTCGTGATTAGGACCAGAAATGGAAGAGAATAAAATATAATAAATAAATTTTACATTTCTATTTAAAAAAGTAGCTTTTTGCGTGAAATAATATAACAAATTCATGTTTTGTCGATGAAATTAATGAAAAAAATTATGATATCAATGAAATATGAATCAAATCGAATATAGGATCAAAAATGGAAGAGAATGATATATAATAAATAAATTTTACATTTCTATTTAAAAAAGTAGGATTTTGCCTGAATTAATAAGAGAAATTCTGTTTTTTTCTATGAAATCAATGAAAAAAATTATGATATCGGTAAAATATGAATTAATTCGTGATTAGGACCAGAAATGGAAGAGAATGATATATAATAAATAAATTTTACATTTCTATTTAAAAAAGTAGCTTTTTGCGTGAAATAATATAACAAATTCATGTTTTTTGGATGAAATTAATGAAAAAAATTATGATTTCAATGAAATATGAATCAAATCGAATATAGGATCAAAAATGGAAGAAAATGATATATAATAAATAAATTTTACATTTCTATTTAAAAAAGTAGCTTTTTGCGTGAAATAATATAACAAATTCATGTTTTTTCGATGAAATTAATGAAAAAAATTATGATATCGTTAAAATATGAATTAATTCGTGATTAGGACCAGAAATGGAAGAGAATGATATATAATAAATAAATTTTACATTTCTATTTAAAAAAGTAGGATTTTGCCTGAATTAATAAGAGAAACTCTGTTTTTTTCTATGAAATCAATGAAAAAAATTATGATATCGGTAAAATATGAATTAATTCGTGATTAGGACCAGAAATGGAAGAGAATAAAATATAATAAATAAATTTTACATTTCTATTTAAAAAAGTAGGATTTTGCCTGAATTAATAATAGAAATTCTGTTTTTTTCTATGAAATCAATGAAAAAAATTATGATATCGGTAAAATATAAATTAATTCTTGATTAGGACCAGAAATGGAAGAGAATGATATATAATAAATAAATTTTACATTTCTATTTAAAAAAGTAGCTTTTTAGCGTGAAATAATATAACAAATTCATGTTTTTTGGATGAAATTAATGAAAAAAATTATGATTTCAATGAAATATGAATCAAATCGAATATAGGATCAAAAATGGAAGAAAATGATATATAAAAAATAAATTTTACATTTCTATTTAAAAAAGTAGGATTTTGCCTGAATTAATAATAGAAATTCTGTTTTTTTCTATGAAATCAATGAAAAAAATTATGATATCGGTAAAATATAAATTAATTCTTGATTAGGACCAGAAATGGAAGAGAATGATATATATTAAATAAATTTTACATTTCTATTTAAAAAAGTAGCTTTTTAGCGTGAAATAATATAACAAATTCATGTTTTTTGGATGAAATTAATGAAAAAAATTATGATTTCAATGAAATATGAATCAAATCGAATATAGGATCAAAAATGGAAGAAAATGATATATAAAAAATAAATTTTATATTTCTATTTAAAAAAGTAGGATTTTGCCTGAATTAATAATAGAAATTCTGTTTTTTTCTATGAAATCAATGAAAAAAATTATGATATCGGTAAAATATGAATTAATTCGTGATTATGACCAGAAATGGAAGAGAATGATATATATTAAATAAATTTTACATTTCTATTTAAAAAAGTAGCTTTTTAGCGTGAAATAATATAACAAATTCATGTTTTTTGGATGAAATTAATGAAAAAAATTATGATTTCAATGAAATATGAATCAAATCGAATATAGGATCAAAAATGGAAGAAAATGATATATAAAAAATAAATTTTACATTTCTATTTAAAAAAGTAGGATTTTGCCTGAATTAATATGAGAAATTCTGTTTTTTTCTATGAAATCAATGAAAAAAATTATGATATCGGTAAAATATGAATTAATTCGTGATTAGGACCAGAAATGGAAGAGAATGATATATAATAAATAAATTTTACATTTCTATTTAAAAAAGTAGGATTTTGCCTGAATTAATAATAGAAATTCTGTTTTTTTCTATGAAATCAATGAAAAAAATTATGATATCGGTAAAATATGAATTAATTCGTGATTAGGACCAGAAATGGAAGAGAATGATATATATTAAATAAATTTTACATTTCTATTTAAAAAAGTAGCTTTTTAGCGTGAAATAATATAACAAATTCATGTTTTTTGGATGAAATTAATGAAAAAAATTATGATTTCAATGAAATATGAATCAAATCGAATATAGGATCAAAAATGGAAGAAAATGATATATAAAAAATAAATTTTATATTTCTATTTAAAAAAGTAGGATTTTGCCTGAATTAATAATAGAAATTCTGTTTTTTTCTATGAAATCAATGAAAAAAATTATGATATCGGTAAAATATGAATTAATTCGTGATTAGGACCAGAAATGGAAGAGAATGATATATAATAAATAAATTTTACATTTCTATTTAAAAAAGTAGCTTTGTAGCGTGAAATAATATAACAAATTCATGTTTTTTGGATAAAATTAATGAAAAAAATTATGATTTCAATGAAATATGAATCAAATCGAATATAGGATCAAAAATGGAAGAAAATGATATATAAAAAATAAATTTTATATTTCTATTTAAAAAAGTAGGATTTTGCCTGAATTAATAATAGAAATTCTGTTTTTTTCTATGAAATCAATGAAAAAAATTATGATATCGGTAAAATATAAATTAATTCTTGATTAGGACCAGAAATGGAAGAGAATGATATATAATAAATAAATTTTACATTTCTATTTAAAAAAGTAGCTTTTTAGCGTGAAATAATATAACAAATTCATGTTTTTTGGATGAAATTAATGAAAAAAATTATGATTTCAATGAAATATGAATCAAATCGAATATAGGATCAAAAATGGAAGAAAATGATATATAAAAAATAAATTTTACATTTCTATTTAAAAAAGTAGGATTTTGCCTGAATTAATAATAGAAATTCTGTTTTTTTCTATGAAATCAATGAAAAAAATTATGATATCGGTAAAATATAAATTAATTCTTGATTAGGACCAGAAATGGAAGAGAATGATATATAATAAATAAATTTTACATTTCTATTTAAAAAAGTAGCTTTTTGCGTGAAATAATATAACAAATTCATGTTTTTTCGATGAAATTAATGAAAAAAATTATGATATCTGTAAAAAATGAATTAATTCGTGATTAGGACCAGAAATGGAAGAGAATGATATATAAAAAATAAATTTTATATTTCTATTTAAAAAAGTAGGATTTTGCCTGAATTAATATGAGAAATTCTGTTTTTTTCTATGAAATCAATGAAAAAAATTATGATATCGGTCAAATATGAATTAATTCGTGATTAGGACCAGAAATGGAAGAGAATGATATATAATAAATAAATTTTACATTTCTATTTAAAAAAGTAGGATTTTGCCTGAATTAATAATAGAAATTCTGTTTTTTTCTATGAAATCAATGAAAAAATTATGATATCGGTAAAATATAAATTAATTCTTGATTAGGACCAGAAATGGAAGAGAATGATATATAATAAATAAATTTTACATTTCTATTTAAAAAAGTAGCTTTTTAGCGTGAAATAATATAACAAATTCATGTTTTTTGGATGAAATTAATGAAAAAAATTATGATTTCAATGAAATATGAATCAAATCGAATATAGGATCAAAAATGGAAGAAAATGATATATAAAAAATAAATTTTATATTTCTATTTAAAAAAGTAGGATTTTGCCTGAATTAATAATAGAAATTCTGTTTTTTTCTATGAAATCAATGAAAAAAATTATGATATCGGTAAAATATGAATTAATTCGTGATTAGGACCAGAAATGGAAGAGAATGATATATAATAAATAAATTTTACATTTCTATTTAAAAAAGTAGGATTTTGCCTGAATTAATAATAGAAATTCTGTTTTTTTCTATGAAATCAATGAAAAAAATTATGATATCGGTAAAATATAAATTAATTCTTGATTAGGACCAGAAATGGAAGAGAATGATATATAATAAATAAATTTTACATTTCTATTTAAAAAAGTAGCTTTTTAGCGTGAAATAATATAACAAATTCATGTTTTTTGGATGAAATTAATGAAAAAAATTATGATTTCAATGAAATATGAATCAAATCGAATATAGGATCAAAAATGGAAGAAAATGATATATAAAAAATAAATTTTATATTTCTATTTAAAAAAGTAGGATTTTGCCTGAATTAATAATAGAAATTCTGTTTTTTTCTATGAAATCAATGAAAAAAATTATGATATCGGTAAAATATGAATTAATTCGTGATTAGGACCAGAAATGGAAGAGAATGATATATAATAAATAAATTTTACATTTCTATTTAAAAAAGTAGGATTTTGCCTGAATTAATAATAGAAATTCTGTTTTTTTCTATGAAATCAATGAAAAAAATTATGATATCGGTAAAATATAAATTAATTCTTGATTAGGACCAGAAATGGAAGAGAATGATATATAATAAATAAATTTTACATTTCTATTTAAAAAAGTAGCTTTTTGCGTGAAATAATATAACAAATTCATGTTTTTTCGATGAAATTAATGAAAAAAATTATGATTTCAATGAAATATGAATCAAATCGAATATAGGATCAAAAATGGAAGAAAATGATATATAAAAAATAAATTTTATATTTCTATTTAAAAAAGTAGGATTTTGCCTGAATTAATAATAGAAATTCTGTTTTTTTCTATGAAATCAATGAAAAAAATTATGATATCGGTAAAATATGAATTAATTCGTGATTAGGACCAGAAATGGAAGAGAATGATATATATTAAATAAATTTTACATTTCTATTTAAAAAAGTAGCTTTTTAGCGTGAAATAATATAACAAATTCATGTTTTTTGGATGAAATTAATGAAAAAAATTATGATTTCAATGAAATATGAATCAAATCGAATATAGGATCAAAAATGGAAGAAAATGATATATAAAAAATAAATTTTATATTTCTATTTAAAAAAGTAGGATTTTGCCTGAATTAATAATAGAAATTCTGTTTTTTTCTATGAAATCAATGAAAAAAATTATGATATCGGTAAAATATGAATTAATTCGTGATTAGGACCAGAAATGGAAGAGAATGATATATAATAAATAAATTTTACATTTCTATTTAAATAAGTAGGATTTTGCCTGAATTAATAATAGAAATTCTGTTTTTTTCTATGAAATCAATGAAAAAAATTATGATATCGGTAAAATATAAATTAATTCTTGATTAGGACCAGAAATGGAAGAGAATGATATATATTAAATAAATTTTACATTTCTATTTAAAAAAGTAGCTTTTTAGCGTGAAATAATATAACAAATTCATGTTTTTTGGATAAAATTAATGAAAAAAATTATGATTTCAATGAAATATGAATCAAATCGAATATAGGATCAAAAATGGAAGAAAATGATATATAAAAAATAAATTTTATATTTCTATTTAAAAAAGTAGGATTTTGCCTGAATTAATAATAGAAATTCTGTTTTTTTCTATGAAATCAATGAAAAAAATTATGATATCGGTAAAATATAAATTAATTCTTGATTAGGACCAGAAATGGAAGAGAATGATATATAATAAATAAATTTTACATTTCTATTTAAAAAAGTAGCTTTTTGCGTGAAATAATATAACAAATTCATGTTTTTTCGATGAAATTAATGAAAAAAATTATGATATCTGTAAAAAATGAATTAATTCGTGATTAGGACCAGAAATGGAAGAGAATGATATATAATAAATAAATTTTACATTTCTATTTAAAAAAGTAGGATTTTGCCTGAATTAATAAGAGAAATTCTGTTTTTTTCTATGAAATCAATGAAAAAAATTATGATATCGGTAAAATATGAATTAATTCTTGATTAGGACCAGAAATGGAAGAGAATGATATATAATAAATAAATTTTACATTTCTATTTAAAAAAGTAGCTTTTTGCGTGAAATAATATAACAAATTCATGTTTTTTCTATGAAATTAATGAAAAAAATTATGATATCGGTAAAATATGAATTAATTCGTGATTAGGATCAGAAATGGAAGAGAATGATATATAATAAATAAATTTTACATTTCTATTTAAAAAAGTAGCTTTTTAGCGTGAAATAATATAACAAATTCATGTTTTTTCGATGAAATTAATGAAAAAAATTATGATATCGGTAAAATATGAATTAATTCGTGATTAGGACCAGAAATGGAAGAAAATGATATATAAAAAATAAATTTTACATTTCTATTTAAAAAAGTAGCTTTTTGCGTGAAATAATATAACAAATTCATGTTTTTTCGATGAAATTAATGAAAAAAATTATGATATCTGTAAAAAATGAATTAATTCGTGATTAGGACCAGAAATGGAAGAGAATGATATATAAAAAATAAATTTTAAATTTCTATTTAAAAAAGTAGGATTTTGCCTGAATTAATATGAGAAATTCTGTTTTTTTCTATGAAATCAATGAAAAAAATTATGATATCGGTCAAATATGAATTAATTCGTGATTAGGACCAGAAATGGAAGAGAATGATATATAATAAATAAATTTTACATTTCTATTTAAAAAAGTAGCTTTTTGCGTGAAATAATATAACAAATTCATGTTTTTTCGATGAAATTAATGAAAAAAATTATGATATCGGTAAAATATGAATTAATTCGTGATTAGGACCAGAAATGGAAGAGAATGATTTATAATAAATAAATTTTACATTTCTATTTAAAAAAGTAGCTTTTTGCGTGAAATAATATAACAAATTCATGTTTTTTCGATGAAATTAATGAAAAAAATTATGATTTCAATGAAATATGAATCAAATCGAATATAGGATCAAAAATGGAAGAAAATGATATATAAAAAATAAATTTTATATTTCTATTTAAAAAAGTAGGATTTTGCCTGAATTAATATGAGAAATTCTGTTTTTTTCTATGAAATCAATGAAAAAAATTATGATATCGTTAAAATATGAATTAATTCGTGATTAGGACCAGAAATGGAAGAGAATGATATATAATAAATAAATTTTACATTTCTATTTAAAAAAGTAGCTTTTTGCGTGAAATAATATAACAAATTCATGTTTTTTCTATGAAATTAATGAAAAAAATTATGATATCGGTAAAATATGAATTAATTCGTGATTAGGACCAGAAATGGAAGAGAATGATATATAATAAATAAATTTTACATTTCTATTTAAAAAAGTAGCTTTTTGCGTGAAATAATATAACAAATTCATGATTTTCGATGAAATTAATGAAAAAAATTATGATATCAATGAAATATGAATCAAATCGAATATAGGATCAAAAATGGAAGAAAATGATATATAATAAATAAATTTTATATTTCTATTTAAAAAAGTAGGATTTTGCCTGAATTAATATGAGAAATTCTGTTTTTTTCTATGAAATCAATGAAAAAAATTATGATATCGGTCAAATATGAATTAATTCGTGATTAGGATCAGAAATGGAAGAGAATGATATATAATAAATAAATTTTACATTTCTATTTAAAAAAGTAGCTTTTTGCGTGAAATAATATAACAAATTCATGATTTTCGATGAAATTAATGAAAAAAATTATGATTTCAATGAAATATGAATCAAATCGAATATAGGATCAAAAATGGAAGAAAATGATATATAATAAATAAATTTTACATTTCTATTTAAAAAAGTAGCTTTTTGCGTGAAATAATATAACAAATTCATGTTTTTTCGATGAAATTAATGAAAAAAATTATGATATCAATGAAATATGAATCAAATCGAATATAGGATCAAAAATGGAAGAAAATGATATATAAAAAATAAATTTTATATTTCTATTTAAAAAAGTAGGATTTTGCCTGAAATAATATGAGAAATTCTGTTTTTTTCTATGAAATCAATGAAAAAAATTAAGATATCGGTAAAATATGAATTAATTCGTGATTAGGATCAGAAATGGAAGAGAATGATATATAATAAATAAATTTTACATTTCTATTTAAAAAAGTAGCTTTTTGCGTGAAATAATATAACAAATTCATGTTTTTTCGATGAAATTAATGAAAAAAATTATGATATCGGTAAAATATGAATTAATTCGTGATTAGGACCAGAAATGGAAGAGAATGATATATAAAAAATAAATTTTACATTTCTATTTAAAAAAGTAGCTTTTTGCGTGAAATAATATAACAAATTCATGTTTTTTCGATGAAATTAATGAAAAAAATTATGATATCAATGAAATATGAATCAAATCGAATATAGGATCAAAAATGGAAGAAAATGATATATAAAAAATAAATTTTACATTTCTATTTAAAAAAGTAGCTTTTTGCGTGAAATAATATAACAAATTGATGTTTTTTCGATGAAATTAATGAAAAAAATTATGATATCAATGAAATATGAATCAAATCGAATATAGGATCAAAAATGGAAGAAAATGATATATAAAAAATAAATTTTATATTTCTATTTAAAAAAGTAGCTTTTTGCGTGAAATAATATAACAAATTCATGTTTTTTCGATGAAATTAATGAAAAAAATTATGATTTCAATGAAATATGAATCAAATCGAATATAGGATCAAAAATGGAAGAAAATGATATATAAAAAATAAATTTTATATTTCTATTTAAAAAAGTAGGATTTTGCCTGAAATAATATGAGAAATTCTGTTTTTTTCTATGAAATCAATGAAAAAAATTAAGATATCGGTAAAATATGAATTAATTCGTGATTAGGATCAGAAATGGAAGAGAATGATATATAATAAATAAATTTTACATTTCTATTTAAAAAAGTAGCTTTTTGCGTGAAATAATATAACAAATTAATGTTTTTTCGATGAAATTAATGAAAAAAATTATGATATCGGTAAAATATGAATTAATTCGTGATTAGGATCAAAAATGGAAGAAAATGATATATAAAAAATAAATTTTACATTTCTATTTAAAAAAGTAGCTTTTTGCGTGAAATAATATAACAAATTGATGTTTTTTCGATGAAATTAATGAAAAAAATTATGATATCAATGAAATATGAATCAAATCGAATATAGGATCAAAAATGGAAGAAAATGATATATAAAAAATAAATTTTACATTTCTATTTAAAAAAGTAGCTTTTTGCGTGAAATAATATAACAAATTCATGTTTTGTCGATGAAATTAATGAAAAAAATTATGATATCGGTAAAATATGAATTAATTCGTGATTAGGACCAGAAATGGAAGAAAATGATATATAAAAAATAAATTTTACATTTATATTTAAAAAAGTAGCTTTTTGCGTGAAATAATATAACAAATTCATGTTTTTTCGATGAAATTAATGAAAAAAATTATGATATCTGTAAAAAATGAAATAATTCGTGATTAGGACCAGAAATGGAAGAGAATGATATATAAAAAATAAATTTTATATTTCTATTTAAAAAAGTAGGATTTTGCCTGAATTAATAACAGAAATTCTGTTTTTTTCTATGAAATCAATGAAAAAAATTATGATATCGGTAAAATATGAATTAATTCGTGATTAGGACCAGAAATGGAAGAGAATGATATATATTAAATAAATTTTACATTTCTATTTAAAAAAGTAGCTTTTTGCGTGAAATAATATAACAAATTCATGTTTTTTCGATGAAATTAATGAAAAAAATTATGATATCGGTAAAATATGAATTAATTCGTGATTAGGACCAGAAATGGAAGAGAATGATATATAATAAATAAATTTTACATTTCTATTTAAAAAAGTAGCTTTTTGCGTGAAATAATATAACAAATTCATGTTTTTCGATGAAATTAATGAAAAAAATTATGATTTCAATGAAATATGAATCAAATCGAATATAGGATCAAAAATGGAAGAGAATGATATATAATAAATAAATTTTACATTTCTATTTAAAAAAGTAGCTTTTTGCGTGAAAAAATATAACAAATTCATGTTTTTTCTATGAAATCAATGAAAAAAATTATGATATCGGTAAAATATGAATTAATTCGTGATTAGGACCAGAAATGGAAGAGAATGATATATAATAAATAAATTTTACATTTCTATTTAAAAAAGTAGCTTTTTGCGTGAAATAATATAACAAATTCATGTTTTTTCTATGAAATTAATGAAAAAAATTATGATATCAATGAAATATGAATCAAATCGAATATAGGATCAAAAATGGAAGAAAATGATATATAAAAAATAAATTTTATATTTCTATTTAAAAAAGTAGGATTTTGCCTGAATTAATATGAGAAATTCTGTTTTTTTCTATGAAATCAATGAAAAAAATTATGATATCGGTCAAATATGAATTAATTCGTGATTAGGATCAGAAATGGAAGAGAATGATATATAATAAATAAATTTTACATTTCTATTTAAAAAAGTAGCTTTTTGCGTGAAATAATATAACAAATTCATGTTTTTTCGATGAAATTAATGAAAAAAATTATGATATCGGTAAAATATGAATTAATTCGTGATTAGGACCAGAAATGGAAGAGAATGATATATAATAAATAAATTTTACATTTCTATTTAAAAAAGTAGCTTTTTGCGTGAAATAATATAACAAATTCATGATTTTCGATGAAATTAATGAAAAAAATTATGATATCAATGAAATATGAATCAAATCGAATATAGGATCAAAAATGGAAGAAAATGATATATAATAAATAAATTTTATATTTCTATTTAAAAAAGTAGGATTTTGCCTGAATTAATATGAGAAATTCTGTTTTTTTCTATGAAATCAATGAAAAAAATTATGATATCGGTCAAATATGAATTAATTCGTGATTAGGATCAGAAATGGAAGAGAATGATATATAATAAATAAATTTTACATTTCTATTTAAAAAAGTAGCTTTTTGCGTGAAATAATATAACAAATTAATGTTTTTTCGATGAAATTAATGAAAAAAATTATGATATCGGTAAAATATGAATTAATTCGTGATTAGGATCAAAAATGGAAGAAAATGATATATAAAAAATAAATTTTATATTTCTATTTAAAAAAGTAGCTTTTTGCGTGAAATAATATAACAAATTCATGTTTTTTCGATGAAATTAATGAAAAAAATTATGATATCGGTAAAATATGAATTAATTCGTGATTAGGACCAGAAATGGAAGAAAATGATATATAAAAAATAAATTTTACATTTATATTTAAAAAAGTAGCTTTTTGCGTGAAATAATATAACAAATTCATGTTTTTTCGATGAAATTAATGAAAAAAATTATGATATCTGTAAAAAATGAAATAATTCGTGATTAGGACCAGAAATGGAAGAGAATGATATATAAAAAATAAATTTTATATTTCTATTTAAAAAAGTAGCTTTTTGCGTGAAATAATATAACAAATTAATGTTTTTTCGATGAAATTAATGAAAAAAATTATGATATCGGTAAAATATGAATTAATTCGTGATTAGGATCAAAAATGGAAGAAAATGATATATAAAAAATAAATTTTACATTTCTATTTAAAAAAGTAGCTTTTTGCGTGAAATAATATAACAAATTGATGTTTTTTCGATGAAATTAATGAAAAAAATTATGATATCAATGAAATATGAATCAAATCGAATATAGGATCAAAAATGGAAGAAAATGATATATAAAAAATAAATTTTACATTTCTATTTAAAAAAGTAGCTTTTTGCGTGAAATAATATAACAAATTCATGTTTTGTCGATGAAATTAATGAAAAAAATTATGATATCGGTAAAAAATGAAATAATTCGTGATTAGGACCAGAAATGGAAGAGAATGATATATAAAAAATAAATTTTATATTTCTATTTAAAAAAGTAGGATTTTGCCTGAATTAATAACAGAAATTCTGTTTTTTTCTATGAAATCAATGAAAAAAATTATGATATCGGTAAAATATGAATTAATTCGTGATTAGGACCAGAAATGGAAGAGAATGATATATATTAAATAAATTTTACATTTCTATTTAAAAAAGTAGCTTTTTGCGTGAAATAATATAACAAATTCATGTTTTTTCGATGAAATTAATGAAAAAAATTATGATATCGGTAAAATATGAATTAATTCGTGATTAGGACCAGAAATGGAAGAGAATGATATATAATAAATAAATTTTACATTTCTATTTAAAAAAGTAGCTTTTTGCGTGAAATAATATAACAAATTCGTGTTTTTCGATGAAATTAATGAAAAAAATTATGATTTCAATGAAATATGAATCAAATCGAATATAGGATCAAAAATGGAAGAGAATGATATATAATAAATAAATTTTACATTTCTATTTAAAAAAGTAGCTTTTTGCGTGAAAAAATATAACAAATTCATGTTTTTTCTATGAAATCAATGAAAAAAATTATGATATCGGTAAAATATGAATTAATTCGTGATTAGGACCAGAAATGGAAGAGAATGATATATAATAAATAAATTTTACATTTCTATTTAAAAAAGTAGCTTTTTGCGTGAAATAATATAACAAATTCATGATTTTCGATGAAATTAATGAAAAAAATTATGATATCAATGAAATATGAATCAAATCGAATATAGGATCAAAAATGGAAGAAAATGATATATAAAAAATAAATTTTATATTTCTATTTAAAAAAGTAGGATTTTGCCTGAATTAATATGAGAAATTCTGTTTTTTTCTATGAAATCAATGAAAAAAATTATGATATCGGTCAAATATGAATTAATTCGTGATTAGGATCAGAAATGGAAGAAAATGATATATAAAAAATAAATTTTACATTTCTATTTAAAAAAGTAGCTTTTTGCGTGAAATAATATAACAAATTCATGTTTTTTCGATGAAATTAATGAAAAAAATTATGATATCAATGAAATATGAATCAAATCGAATATAGGATCAAAAATGGAAGAAAATGATATATAAAAAATAAATTTTATATTTCTATTTAAAAAAGTAGCTTTTTGCGTGAAATAATATAACAAATTCATGTTTTTTCGATGAAATTAATGAAAAAAATTATGATTTCAATGAAATATGAATCAAATCGAATATAGGATCAAAAATGGAAGAAAATGATATATAAAAAATAAATTTTATATTTCTATTTAAAAAAGTAGGATTTTGCCTGAAATAATATGAGAAATTCTGTTTTTTTCTATGAAATCAATGAACAAATTAAGATATCGGTAAAATATGAATTAATTCGTGATTAGGATCAGAAATGGAAGAGAATGATATATAATAAATAAATTTTACATTTCTATTTAAAAAAGTAGGATTTTGCCTGAAATAATATAACAAATTCATGTTTTTTCGATGAAATTAATGAAAAAAATTATGATATCGGTAAAATATGAATTAATTCGTGATTAGGACCAGAAATGGAAGAGAATGATATATAATAAATAAATTTTACATTTCTATTTAAAAAAGTAGCTTTTTGCGTGAAAAAATATAACAAATTCATGTTTTTTCTATGAAATCAATGAAAAAAATTATGATATCGGTAAAATATGAATTAATTCGTGATTAGGACCAGAAATGGAAGAGAATGATATATATTAAATAAATTTTACATTTCTATTTAAAAAAGTAGCTTTTTGCGTGAAATAATATAACAAATTCATGTTTTTCGATGAAATTAATGAAAAAAATTATGATTTCAATGAAATATGAATCAAATAGAATATAGGATCAAAAATGGAAGAAAATGATATATAAAAAATAAATTTTATATTTCTATTTAAAAAAGTAGGATTTTGCCTGAATTAATAAGAGAAATTCTGTTTTTTTCTATGAAATCAATGAAAAAAATTATGATATCGTTAAAATATGAATTAATTCGTGATTAGGACCAGAAATGGAAGAGAATGATATATAATAAATAAATTTTACATTTCTATTTAAAAAAGTAGCTTTTTGCGTGAAATAATATAACAAATTCATGTTTTTTCGATGAAATTAATGAAAAAAATTATGATATCGGTAAAATATGAATTAATTCGTGATTAGGACCAGAAATGGAAGAAAATGATATTTAAAAAATAAATTTTACATTTCTATTTAAAAAAGTAGCTTTTTGCGTGAAATAATATAACAAATTCATGTTTTTTTCGATGAAATTAATGAAAAAAATTATGATTTCAATGAAATATGAATCAAATCGAATATAGGATCAAAAATGGAAGAGAATGATATATAAAAAATAAATTTTATATTTCTATTTAAAAAAGTAGCTTTTTGCGTGAAATAATATAACAAATTCATGTTTTTTCGATGAAATTAATGAAAAAAATTATGATATCAATGAAATATGAATCAAATCGAATATAGGATCAAAAATGGAAGAAAATGATATATAAAAAATAAATTTTATATTTCTATTTAAAAAAGTAGCTTTTTGCGTGAAATAATATAACAAATTCATGTTTTTTCGATGAAATTAATGAAAAAAATTATGATATCGGTAAAATATGAATTAATTCGTGATTAGGACCAGAAATGGAAGAAAATGATATATAAAAAATAAATTTTATATTTCTATTTAAAAAAGTAGGATTTTGCCTGAAATAATATGAGAAATTCTGTTTTTTTCTATGAAATCAATGAAAAAAATTAAGATATCGGTAAAATATGAATTAATTCGTGATTAGGATCAGAAATGGAAGAGAATGATATATAATAAATAAATTTTACATTTCTATTTAAAAAAGTAGCTTTTTGCGTGAAATAATATAACAAATTAATGTTTTTTCGATGAAATTAATGAAAAAAATTATGATATCGGTAAAATATGAATTAATTCGTGAT
The DNA here is from genome assembly GCA_963082975.1 of Labia minor. Taxonomy (NCBI): domain Eukaryota; kingdom Metazoa; phylum Arthropoda; class Insecta; order Dermaptera; family Spongiphoridae; genus Labia; species Labia minor. Next base: position 82,015,202 of record OY720347.1, read on the forward strand.
TAGGATCAAAAATGGAAGAAAATGATATATAAAAAATAAATTTTACATTTCTATTTAAAAAAGTAGCTTTTTGCGTGAAATAATATAACAAATTGATGTTTTTTCGATGAAATTAATGAAAAAAATTATGATATCAATGAAATATGAATCAAATCGAATATAGGATCAAAAATGGAAGAAAATGATATATAAAAAATAAATTTTACATTTCTATTTAAAAAAGTAGCTTTTTGCGTGAAATAATATAACAAATTCATGTTTTGTCGATGAAATTAATGAAAAAAATTATGATATCGGTAAAAAATGAAATAATTCGTGATTAGGACCAGAAATGGAAGAGAATGATATATAAAAAATAAATTTTATATTTCTATTTAAAAAAGTAGGATTTTGCCTGAATTAATAACAGAAATTCTGTTTTTTTCTATGAAATCAATGAAAAAAATTATGATATCGGTCAAATATGAATTAATTCGTGATTAGGATCAGAAATGGAAGAAAATGATATATAAAAAATAAATTTTACATTTCTATTTAAAAAAGTAGCTTTTTGCGTGAAATAATATAACAAATTCATGTTTTTTCGATGAAATTAATGAAAAAAATTATGATATCAATGAAATATGAATCAAATCGAATATAGGATCAGAAATGGAAGAAAATGATATATAAAAAATAAATTTTATATTTCTATTTAAAAAAGTAGCTTTTTGCGTGAAATAATATAACAAATTCATGTTTTTTCGATGAAATTAATGAAAAAAATTATGATATCAATGAAATATGAATCAAATCGAATATAGGATCAAAAATGGAAGAAAATGATATATAAAAAATAAATTTTATATTTCTATTTAAAAAAGTAGCTTTTTGCGTGAAATAATATAACAAATTCATGTTTTTTCGATGAAATTAATGAAAAAAATTATGATTTCAATGAAATATGAATCAAATCGAATATAGGATCAAAAATGGAAGAAAATGATATATAAAAAATAAATTTTATATTTCTATTTAAAAAAGTAGGATTTTGCCTGAAATAATATGAGAAATTCTGTTTTTTTCTATGAAATCAATGAACAAATTAAGATATCGGTAAAATATGAATTAATTCGTGATTAGGATCAGAAATGGAAGAGAATGATATATAATAAATAAATTTTACATTTCTATTTAAAAAAGTAGCTTTTTGCGTGAAAAAATATAACAAATTCATGTTTTTTCTATGAAATCAATGAAAAAAATTATGATATCGGTAAAATATGAATTAATTCGTGATTAGGACCAGAAATGGAAGAGAATGATATATAATAAATAAATTTTACATTTCTATTTAAAAAAGTAGCTTTTTGCGTGAAATAATATAACAAATTCATGATTTTCGATGAAATTAATGAAAAAAATTATGATATCAATGAAATATGAATCAAATCGAATATAGGATCAAAAATGGAAGAAAATGATATATAAAAAATAAATTTTATATTTCTATTTAAAAAAGTAGGATTTTGCCTGAATTAATATGAGAAATTCTGTTTTTTTCTATGAAATCAATGAAAAAAATTATGATATCGGTCAAATATGAATTAATTCGTGATTAGGATCAGAAATGGAAGAAAATGATATATAAAAAATAAATTTTACATTTCTATTTAAAAAAGTAGCTTTTTGCGTGAAATAATATAACAAATTCATGTTTTTTCGATGAAATTAATGAAAAAAATTATGATATCAATGAAATATGAATCAAATCGAATATAGGATCAAAAATGGAAGAAAATGATATATAAAAAATAAATTTTATATTTCTATTTAAAAAAGTAGCTTTTTGCGTGAAATAATATAACAAATTCATGTTTTTTCGATGAAATTAATGAAAAAAATTATGATTTCAATGAAATATGAATCAAATCGAATATAGGATCAAAAATGGAAGAAAATGATATATAAAAAATAAATTTTATATTTCTATTTAAAAAAGTAGGATTTTGCCTGAAATAATATGAGAAATTCTGTTTTTTTCTATGAAATCAATGAACAAATTAAGATATCGGTAAAATATGAATTAATTCGTGATTAGGATCAGAAATGGAAGAGAATGATATATAATAAATAAATTTTACATTTCTATTTAAAAAAGTAGCTTTTTGCGTGAAATAATATAACAAATTCATGTTTTTTCGATGAAATTAATGAAAAAAATTATGATATCGGTAAAATATGAATTAATTCGTGATTAGGACCAGAAATGGAAGAGAATGATATATAATAAATAAATTTTACATTTCTATTTAAAAAAGTAGCTTTTTGCGTGAAAAAATATAACAAATTCATGTTTTTTCTATGAAATCAATGAAAAAAATTATGATATCGGTAAAATATGAATTAATTCGTGATTAGGACCAGAAATGGAAGAGAATGATATATATTAAATAAATTTTACATTTCTATTTAAAAAAGTAGCTTTTTGCGTGAAATAATATAACAAATTCATGTTTTTCGATGAAATTAATGAAAAAAATTATGATTTCAATGAAATATGAATCAAATAGAATATAGGATCAAAAATGGAAGAAAATGATATATAAAAAATAAATTTTATATTTCTATTTAAAAAAGTAGGATTTTGCCTGAATTAATAAGAGAAATTCTGTTTTTTTCTATGAAATCAATGAAAAAAATTATGATATCGTTAAAATATGAATTAATTCGTGATTAGGACCAGAAATGGAAGAGAATGATATATAATAAATAAATTTTACATTTCTATTTAAAAAAGTAGCTTTTTGCGTGAAATAATATAACAAATTCATGTTTTTTCGATGAAATTAATGAAAAAAATTATGATATCGGTAAAATATGAATTAATTCGTGATTAGGACCAGAAATGGAAGAAAATGATATTTAAAAAATAAATTTTACATTTCTATTTAAAAAAGTAGCTTTTTGCGTGAAATAATATAACAAATTCATGTTTTTTTCGATGAAATTAATGAAAAAAATTATGATTTCAATGAAATATGAATCAAATCGAATATAGGATCAAAAATGGAAGAGAATGATATATAAAAAATAAATTTTATATTTCTATTTAAAAAAGTAGCTTTTTGCGTGAAATAATATAACAAATTCATGTTTTTTCGATGAAATTAATGAAAAAAATTATGATTTCAATGAAATATGAATCAAATCGAATATAGGATCAAAAATGGAAGAAAATGATATATAAAAAATAAATTTTATATTTCTATTTAAAAAAGTAGCTTTTTGCGTGAAATAATATAACAAATTCATGTTTTTTTCTATGAAATCAATGAAAAAAATTAAGATATCGGTAAAATATGAATTAATTCGTGATTAGGACCAGAAATGGAAGAGAATGATATATAAAAAATAAATTTTATATTTCTATTTAAAAAAGTAGCTTTTTGCGTGAAATAATATAACAAATTCATGTTTTTTCGATGAAATTAATGAAAAAAATTATGATATCGGTAAAATATGAATTAATTCGTGATTAGGACCAGAAATGGAAGAGAATGATATATAATAAATAAATTTTACAATTTTATTTAAAAAAGTAGCTTTTTGTGTGAAATAATATAACAAATTCATGTTTTTTCGATGAAATTAATGAAAAAAATTATGATTTCAATGAAATATGAATCAAATCGAATATAGGATCAAAAATGGAAGAGAATGATATATAAAAAATAAATTTTATATTTCTATTTAAAAAAGTAGGATTTTGCCTGAATTAATATGAGAAATTCTGTTTTTTTCTATGAAATCAATTAAAAAAATTATGATATCGGTAAAATATGAATTAATTCGTGATTAGGACCAGAAATGGAAGAGAATGATATATAATAAATAAATTTTACATTTTTATTTAAAAAAGTAGCTTTTTGCGTGAAATAATATAACAAATTCATGTTTTTTCGATGAAATTAATGAAAAAAATTATGATTTCAATGAAATATGAATCAAATCGAATATAGGATCAAAAATGGAAGAAAATGATATATAAAAAATAAATTTTACATTTCTATTTAAAAAAAGTAGCTTTTTGCGTGAAATAATATAACAAATTCATGTTTTTTTGATGAAATTAATGAAAAAAATTATGATTTCAATGAAATATGAATCAAATCGAATATAGGATCAAAAATGGAAGAGAATGATATATAAAAAATAAATTTTATAATTCTATTTAAAAAAGTAGGATTTTGCCTGAATTAATATGAGAAATTCTGTTTTATTCTAAGAAATCAATTAAAAAAATTATGATATCGGTAAAATATGAATTAATTCGTGATTAGGACCAGAAATGGAAGAGAATGATATATAATAAATAAATTTTACATTTCTATTTAAAAAAGTAGCTTTTTGCGTGAAATAATATAACAAATTCATGTTTTTTCGATGAAATTAATGAAAAAAATTATGATTTCAATGAAATATGAATCAAATCGTGATTAGGACCAGAAATGGAAGAAAATGATATATATTAAATAAATTTTATATTTCTATTTAAAAAAGTAGCTTTTTGCGTGAAATAATATAACAAATTCATGTTTTTTTCTATGAAATCAATGAAAAAAATTATGATATCAATGAAATATGAATTAATTCGTGATTAGGACCAGAAATGGAAGAGAATGATATATAATAAATAAATTTTACATTTCTATTTAAAAAAGTAGCTTTTTGCGTGAAATAATATAACAAATTCATGTTTTTTCGATGAAATTAATGAAAAAAATTATGATTTCAATGAAATATGAATCAAATCGAATATAGGATCAAAAATGGAAGAGAATGATATATAAAAAATAAATTTTATATTTCTATTTAAAAAAGTAGGATTTTGCCTGAATTAATATGAGAAATTCTGTTTTTTTCTATGAAATCAATTAAAAAAATTATGATATCGGTAAAATATGAATTAATTCGTGATTAGGACCAGAAATGGAAGAGAATGATATATAATAAATAAATTTTACATTTTTATTTAAAAAAGTAGCTTTTTGCGTGAAATAATATAACAAATTCATGTTTTTTCGATGAAATTAATGAAAAAAATTATGATTTCAATGAAATATGAATCAAATCGAATATAGGATCAAAAATGGAAGAAAATGATATATAAAAAATAAATTTTACATTTCTATTTAAAAAAGTAGCTTTTTGCGTGAAATAATATAACAAATTCATGTTTTTTTCTATGAAATCAATGAAAAAAATATTGATATCGGTAAAATATGAATTAATTCGTGATTAGGACCAGAAATGGAAGAGAATGATATATAAAAAATAAATTTTATATTTCTATTTAAAAAAGTAGCTTTTTGCGTGAAATAATATAACAAATTCATGTTTTTTCGTTGAAATTAATGAAAAAAATTATGATTTCAATGAAATATGAATCAAATCGAATATAGGATCAAAAATGGAAGAAAATGATATATAAAAAATAAATTTTACATTTCTATTTAAAAAAGTAGCTTTTTGCGTGAAATAATATAACAAATTCATGTTTTTTTGATGAAATTAATGAAAAAAATTATGATTTCAATGAAATATGAATCAAATCGAATATAGGATCAAAAATGGAAGAGAATGATATATAAAAAATAAATTTTATATTTCTATTTAAAAAAGTAGCTTTTTGCGTGAAATAATATAACAAATTCATGTTTTTTCGATGAAATTAATGAAAAAAATTATGATTTCAATGAAATATGAATTAATTCGTGATTAGGACCAGAAATGGAAGAGAATGATATATAATAAATAAATTTTACATTTTTATTTAAAAAAGTAGCTTTTTGCGTGAAATAATATAACAAATTCATGTTTTTTCGATGAAATTAATGAAAAAAATTATGATTTCAATGAAATATGTATCAAATCGAATATAGGATCAAAAATGGAAGAAAATGATATATAAAAAATAAATTTTATATTTCTATTTAAAAAAGTAGCTTTTTGCGTGAAATAATATAACAAATTCATGTTTTTTTCTATGAAATCAATGAAAAAAATTATGATATCGGTAAAATATGAATTAATTCGTGATTAGGACCAGAAATGGAAGAGAATGATATATAAAAAATAAATTTTATATTTCTATTTAAAAAAGTAGCTTTTTGCGTGAAATAATATAACAAATTCATGTTTTTTCGATGAAATTAATGAAAAAAATTATGATATCGGTAAAATATGAATTAATTCGTGATTAGGACCAGAAATGGAAGAGAATGATATATAATAAATAAATTTTACATTTTTATTTAAAAAAGTAGCTTTTTGTGTGAAATAATATAACAAATTCATGTTTTTTCGATGAAATTAATGAAAAAAATTATGATTTCAATGAAATATGAATCAAATCGAATATAGGATCAAAAATGGAAGAGAATGATATATAAAAAATAAATTTTATATTTCTATTTAAAAAAGTAGGATTTTGCCTGAATTAATATGAGAAATTCTGTTTTTTTCTATGAAATCAATTAAAAAAATTATGATATCGGTAAAATATGAATTAATTCGTGATTAGGACCAGAAATGGAAGAGAATGATATATAATAAATAAATTTTACATTTTTATTTAAAAAAGTAGCTTTTTGCGTGAAATAATATAACAAATTCATGTTTTTTCGATGAAATTAATGAAAAAAATTATGATTTCAATGAAATATGAATCAAATCGAATATAGGATCAAAAATGGAAGAAAATGATATATAAAAAATAAATTTTACATTTCTATTTAAAAAAGTAGCTTTTTGCGTGAAATAATATAACAAATTCATGTTTTTTTGATGAAATTAATGAAAAAAATTATGATTTCAATGAAATATGAATCAAATCGAATATAGGATCAAAAATGGAAGAGAATGATATATAAAAAATAAATTTTATATTTCTATTTAAAAAAGTAGGATTTTGCCTGAATTAATATGAGAAATTCTGTTTTTTTCTATGAAATCAATGAAAAAAATTATGATATCAATGAAATATGAATCAAATCGAATATAGGATCAAAAATGGAAGAGAATGATATATAATAAATAAATTTTATGATGAATTAAATTAATGTTTGGTGCATTCAGCTAAAATATGAAAAATATAGTAGAGGGCATTTTCTAATAAAAAGTGCCCACTCCTAAGAAATGTCTTTGCTTTGCTGAATGGTACATAATTAATTACAATCTTTTCTAACACTAAAATTATAAAAAATATTATTAATATACTTAGTTAATATTTAAGAATTATATATTAGTAATTTTTAAATTATAAAAGAGTGGCAGATTCAAAATTTGTTTCAAAATAATAGCGCCATGCGCGAATACCCTCAATCACAGACCATCTCCATTATATGGTCATTAATAGTTTTTAAAGAGAATAAAGGAAATATTTACAACAAATTAATTTTAATAAAAATATTTATTATATTGTTTGTTTTTTCTATTGAACAAATATTATAAATTAATTTAAATGTAATTATCTATTATTGTATTTTCTCTTTTGTTATTTTAAGTAAAAATTTAAAAAAAAAATGAATTTATTTGATTTTATTAAAATTTCAACTGTTATAAAAAATATATATTATATATCATATTTATTATAATATCAAAAAAAAAATTAGAATTAATGTCTTGGTTTTAATCCCAACCAATAGCCATGTTTATTTTGAATTGTAAGTCCTTGTGAAAAAAATTTAGGTGGGTTTTCGGTTTTGTCAGTAAACACCATTTGAAAATTCTTCAAAATATAGAAAAGTGCTAATTTACTCTCCATTTTAGCAAATCGATTCGCTATAAAACAAATTAAAACAAAAATTAAACATATTTCATTTTTGATGAATATAATTTTCAAAATGTTTACCTATGCACATTCGGGGACCAACGCCAAATGGCATAAAGATATTCATATTGTGTTTGGATTCATCTTCCCAACGTTCGGGGATCAATTTATCTGGTTCTGGGAAATAGTCTGGATCACGGTGGAACCCATAAATAGGAATCCAAATTTGTTGACCAGGATAGATCGTGTATCCTGGAAAATTTTCTTGAGGCGGAAAAGTGTATTGTTTTGTGCAGATACGTTCTGTAGCTGGTGCTGCCGGAATCCGACGTTGAGTCTCTTTTAATCAAAATAATTGTGAAATGTTATTTATTAAGTATTTATTAAGTAATACGAGATTCATTCAACAAGTACTTAGCCTCACAGTCCGATGGCGCTGCTATCACAAAAGAGTTTTACCATCATGTAGTATATTCTTTTACTAGCCTACTGTCAAAGTTTCAGTCAATTCTCTTCACTAGTTTTGTTTTGACAGCCTTTGGAAGCGAGCGTGTCGATTAGTTGTACAAAAATGGCTATGACCAAATTGGTCGAATTGCGCTACGAATTGCTGTCTCATCCACCTTACTCTCCAGATTTGGCCCCCTGTAATTACTTTTTGTTTCCAAACCTGAAAAAGTCACTCGCCGGGAATAAATTTGAGTCGAATTGTTCTTTTTCCATTTTTGTACAATTGATCGACACGCTCGCTTCCAAACGCTGTCAAAATATAACTAGTGGAGGGAATTGACTCTGACTACTTGTTGAATGACCCTCGTACATATGGATGTGATCAATTTAATCATTAGTTACCATCAAGTACCATATTCATATAAGGCATTTCTTTCATTAAAATATCATAAGTGATTTTTCCTTCATTCTCTTCTAATTTTTTATCAATCTCTTGAATCAATTTATCTTGAACTTCAGGGAATTCCGCTATTTGATGGGCGGCAATTGCTAAAGTCGTTGAGATTGTTTCAAATCCAGCAAAAAAGAATAAAATTCCCTGTGCAACAATATCTTCATCTGTTAATTCTAAAAGAAAATAAATATATGTATATATAAGCTAAATTACAAAATAGAATCATCAATTTATCATGAATAAATAAAAGTTATTTAAAATTTATTCTCATCAATGATTGCACAAAATTTGTTTAAGTAAAAATTAAATTCTAATATACGATACATATGATTAATACCATTTGGATTGGATTTATTTGATTGAGCCTCCATTAATAGATGGATCATATCGGGTCTTATTATTTTCTCTTTTCGGCGTTTTTCTAAATTATCTCGAACTAATTTATTAAAATAATTAAACGCATCTTTACTAAAGAGGTTTTTAAAAAAAATCTAAAAATTAACTTTAAAGATTAATGCTCTAAGAAAAATAAATTATATATATATATTGTAATGGTTAATAAATAAAATAATAATAATAATAATAATAATAAATAGAATTTATTACCTTAAATAAAAATGGACTAAATAATGCTAGTAATGATTTCACCCATCGAAATCCTGACGTAAGATCTGTTATATCTTTGCCCATAAGAAAGAAGTCATTATTTGGATCTGCCAAGGAATCAACTTCAATTCCAAAAGCGGAGGTTGCAATTGCATCATTCGTGAATCGAGTAAATAATTCTTTCATTTCTTGATCAATCATTATAGCTTTTCAAAAAATTCAATTATTAAATAATATATAGCTACTATTCTTATTATATTATATTCTTTATTTAATATACTTTTCTTTCCAGATGCTTTATGCTTTTTTACTTCTTTCAATAAATACTTTTCAACTTGTTGGCCACATTTATCAATTAAATCATATATATAACGTAATTTACTTGAAGTAAACGCTGGGCTTAATGTTGTTCGCATATTTTTCCATTCTTGACCTACAAAATTTATTTCTCCCATAAATGTATATTTAATCTATTAAATATATCGGGAAAAGGTTCAGATTGTCTTTAAAAAATTTTCAAAAATAATTAAAAAATTTTATTAAGTCAATTTCAATTTGCATAATTCAAGTAAAATATTAATTTAAATTTTTAAATTATTTATAAATTAAAGTGAAATTCACACAAAAAATGAGTAATGATATTGAAATCTGATATATTAAAAATATAACTAACTATAGATTATTTTTTTAAGATTTCATAATTTTATATTAATGAATGAAGTATAAAGTATATTTTTTTTTAATGAATTATTATTTTTCTCTCTTAATACATATTTAATAATTAATAAAAAATTGGAGAAATTAAATTAAAAATGTTTTATTTAATAAATAGAAATAATGAAAGTATTAAAAAACATAAAAACTTTCTATTCTTTTCTTTAATTAGTTACCTCTTAATGCAAAAAGATTTTTATCAAAGGCCTCACTGGCAGTAATTTTTCTATGATCCATAAAATGATCGAAATCTTTAACAGTGGCGAGTTTAACGAGTTCTGGTGTTCCTAACACAAGAATCGGTCGCGTCTGTTCAAAAAATCCACTAACACCATACTTTTTGGAGAGAAGATAAAGACTGCAAAAATAATTGACATATTAATTGATTTAAAAATTTTATTTATCCTTTTAAATTCTTCTTATTCATTTTAATTTAATAATTTGTATAAATTGAATATTTTTTGATGATATGACTTTAAAAAAAAATTATTTATTTATACAAATTTAAAAAATACTTACTTTTGAGATAATTCATAAATATCAGTAAAGCGAAATATTAACTTTGCAAATGAACCAAATATTGGATAAGGTTTTTCATAGGGGATGCCTTTATTTTTAAAAAATCCATAATCTTTCGTTAAGTAAAAATAAAACAGAATTAAAAGTCCGCTTACAATAAGAAAATAATCTATCCACGAGAGAGACCAAAAATCGATCATTATGATTTAAATAAAATGTATTACTAATGTAATAAATAATCAATTAGAAAAATTATTTTCATCAATTGCCAAAATCTAATCTAACTATTATCAATCAATGCTATATTTATATCAAATATGTATTTCAAGTTCCATGAGGAGAATTTTGAGTGAAGGCCACCTCCCCTCCACGACTCCATTTAAATTTGTTTATTCATAAAGGCTCTACCTGATGCAACAAAATTAAAAAATTAATATTAATAATTATTTATTTTATAAATTTCATTAAAGACATTTTCTTATAAAAATATTCGAAATCAATCAAATGAAATAATTTTATTTACAAAATTTTAATCTTTCAATTTGCCTTTCGCAATTATATAGAGAAAATAAAAGATCAATTTAAATTAATTTTTGGACTTTTTGAATGTTATCAATACTAATCGTAACTGATTATTACTGATAAAAATAAAGTTAAATAAAATATTTTTCTAACTACTACAAATATAATCAAATAATGATGAAATCATTATACGTCAATTTTTTTTTTGTCTTGTTTGATTTATCTCCGATGAATATTGAAGTTTTATTGAATAAAATGAACCTAGTAATCACAATATAGTATCCAAATCGGCAATAAAATAGCTTGAAAAGTTTCAAGGAGTTCTGAATAGGAATTATTACAAGTTATGTAACATTTTGTTATGGTCCTGTTAACCTCCTAATTAGAGATGAAGCGATATGAGTAAATACAAGTACTTATTCGATAGCAAGTATTTTTGGAACCGATAATTTGAAATTGAGTACCAAGGAGGTTGGACAAAAATACTTGTATCGATACTCAGCCGCGATAATTAGTTTGAAGGAAGAATATTTATATTTTATTTCGTAAATTTCAACTAAATTGTACTAGAAAAAAGTGGAATAGTTTGTACCACTTTATTTTACTTTATGATTTTGTAACTACGATGCGAGGTTGTTCATAAGAACAGTAAAATTTAATCATTATTGTTGGTTGTATGATTTCTACACACCTGAAAAGAAGAAATTAATTCGTGGAAGGATACCCTTGAATATAAATCAAGATGGTAGGTTTTGTGATATTTAATAATGGAATATCCAAGGTTGCGAAAAACAGAGGAATATATACCTCAGTTGTATAAATTTTATAATTTTTTTTTAATTTTGTTTAAAAACATGTCACAATAATAATCTATTTATTAAATAAATAGGTTACATAGAACATTATTTTATTTTCATTTTAGATGTGCAATTTATATAATTATATAATTGAAAAATTGTGTAATTTTTATTTAAGTGAGAAATTTAATATAATATGTTTAAAGAAAAATATGTATAAAAGATTTGTTTACAAATGAGATACACATCATTATTGTTAATGATATTTTGTAATAATCTATTTTCAAATAAATATGTCACATACAACATTATTCTTTTCTTCTAGACATGCAAATTATGAAATTTTTCAGTTAAGTGAAAAATTATTTATTTGGGGATAAGACCAACATTTCAGCAATTTTCTGAAAAAAAAAAAAAAAATTATTTCTGAAATGTCAGTTTTAGCTCTAAATAAATAATTTTTCACTTAACTGAAAAATTTCATAATTTTTTCATTCCTCCCGCTCCTCTCATTCATTCAAAATGGATTTTAAAAATGGTGCCAGGCCGGTTTTTTTACCTCAATTAGTTCATTAAGGCGACACTATGAAGCAGCGCCAAACGCTGTTTCAGAATTTAACATTACGTGTCCACCCCGGTCGGTAGGCAACCTGCGGCTCTTGCTATATCTATATGGTGTGCTTGCTCTCTAGTTCCATGCGTAAATATTAAGAATTATATTATTTTATTTTTAAAACTCAAAATATTGCAAAAGAACAAAAACAATATATTTAGTTTAAATCAAAAATAAAATCTATACCATCTACCCAAATATTGAAATAAAAATGCTAGTGGCTCTTTAAAAACAAGGAGATTTTGTAAATTGTAACTTTTGGCTCTTGGTGCCGACCTCTGTCCTAATCCAGGGATGGCGAACCTTTTTGGATATTCGTGCCACAAAATTGTCATTACTTTTTTCTCCATTATATCCTTTTAACGTTAATATATAATCGAATATTTTTGTATAACTTCTGTATAATTATAAAAGTGTTATAAATTTAAATATTAAACTTATAACTAAAAAAAATAAAATGATTATTTAAAAATTTGGAATTTATTTGTGGTAAAAATATATCTTTCCTAAAAATTGATTATTTTTATTTTTATTTTTATTGTATGAATATTCTTTAATTGATTTTAGATTATAGTGGTGGGTGGGGACTCATTATATTATTTCCAATATTTAAATGAATTTTAGGCAAATACACATTTCGCCATTTTTAAAAGAAATCCTTCTTGTTTTATTATCCTAATAACTTTCTTTCTATCTCAGATGATATTCAAGCATTTCAGAAATTGTTAAGATATCATTACATTGGAAAAAGTTATAAGTATTTTAAAAATAATCAGCAATCAAAATTTTCAAACTTGCCACCATCCCTGTCTGACTGTGATTGACGAAAAGGAGATTGAACAAATAATAATCTCTAACAATATTGACTCAATTTTATTTATAATATAATAAAATATAAATAAATGATAGTTTCCTTAATTTCTTAAAATTTAAAATGTTTAGTAATTAGTCGTAAAAAAAATATTCATTGATAAAAAATAAAATGAGGATAAACAAAGCAAACTGGCAAAGAAAATGTTAAATTCATCTCATTTATTTGCATTTATTATTTCAATGATTTTATTTTATCGTAATGATACATTTAAAAATAGATGTTATTGAAAAGGAAGAGGAATGTATATAATATTTAATTAGAGGATGCTGAATAATTCAGGAAAATAATACTAAATAATTAAATCATATAAAATTAGTTTATAAAAGTTTTATGGAATTTAATAAGAAAATAATTATGACATTTAACTTTTTTCTTTCATTATGAATAAAAAATTATTATTAATTATATATGAAAATATAAATGATTAAATTGTTGCATATTATTAAGAAAAAATATTAAAAATGAGCCAAGCCGAGAACGTACCGACGATTTGAAAAAATAAATTATTTTCCAAACATATACAATATTTAGATTTTAAAGTAGTGATTCCCAACATCTTAAAGGGGCGATTATTTGACTATACGATTTTTTTTTTTTTGAGGGGGGGGGATAAGTCATTTTTATGGGGCGAAATCATTTTCAACTCTAAAAAAAAGGTAAGATGATTTTGTGAACAGGCTTTTTCCGCTTTTTTTTTAATATGGTTCTAAAAAATAAAAGGTAAGATGATTTTGAATTTTTATCTGTTAAAATTTATAGGGGGGGGGGCGAATTATGAAGCCGGCCTTATGAAGTGGGCGTTTGGTCCAAAAAGGTTGAGAACCACTATTTTAAAGTATCCTAAAAAAATATTTTTAAAATTTGAATTTAAATTACTAAATTATGTTGGTTGTTGGTTTTTATTTTACTATATTTTAAGTGAAATATTTTGAGACAATGAATAAAAGATGAAGACTTTCGGTTTCCCGATATTTCCCAAAAGTTGATTAATTCATGCTTCTGATGTATTAAGTAAATATGCCAAATTTTATCTAAATCCGTTGAGCTGTTCAAACTCTACACTTCTATCACTTCTATCACTTCTATATGGACACACACACACACACATACAGACAGACGGACGGACGGACGGACAGACATCATTCCTATCGTCGGTCGGTAAAAATATTTGAAATATTATATTTTATATTTTTTTAAAAACTTTTATTTACCAATTCCAAATATGATAAAATAAATTAGAATTAATGTCTTGGTTTTAATCCCAACCAATAGCCGTGTTTATTTTGAATTGTAAGTCCTTGTGAAAGAAATTTCGGCGGGTTTTTCGTTTTGTCAGTAAACACCATTTTAAAATTCTTCAAAATATAGAAAAGTGCTAATTTACTCTCCATTTTAGCAAATCGATTCGCTACAAAACAAATTAAAACAAAAATGAAAAATATTTCATTTTCGACGAATATATAATTTTCCTAAATGATAGATATAAAATATTTACCTATGCACATTCGGGGACCAACGCCAAAAGGCATAAAGATATTCAAATTGTGTTTGGATTCATCTTCCCAACGTTCTGGGATCAATTTATCCGGTTCTGGGAAATAATCCGGATCTCGATGTAAGCCATATATAGGAACCCAAATTTGTTGACCGGGGTAGATTGTATATTCTGGGTGATTTTCACCTGAAGGGAAAGTGTATCTTTTTGTACAGACTCGTTCAGTTGCAGGTGCTGCCGGGATTCGACGTTGAGTTTCTTTAATTAAAATTACAGAAATATATAAATATATTTATAAAATCTGTAATATAATAAAAATATTTTTATTATATTACAATTAAATAACAATATTGTTATGTGACCAGAGAGAATCAAGAGAAATATTTTCAGGGACATTTACTTTCTTACCTAACAAAAATATTATTAGAAAATAATTTCTATTTTTAATTTAGAAAATTATAAACTTTATTGATATTCATTCAATTTTTTTGTAAAGAATGTAATTCTTCTTCTTCTTCTTACCGTCAAGTACCATATTCATATAAGGCATTTCTTTCATTAAAATATCATAAGTGATTTTTCCTTCATTCTCTTCTAATTTCTTATCAATCTCTTCAATCAATTTATCTTGAACTTCAGGGAATTCCGCTATTTGATGGGCGGCAATTGCTAAAGTCGTTGAGATTGTTTCAAATCCAGCAAAAAAGAAAATAATTGCTTGAGCAACAATATCTTCATCTGATAATTCTAAAATAATAAAAATTATATTTTAGTTTAATTTTAAACTAAAACTTTATTTTTCACACAATATCTATTTTATAATATTTACTACTTATATAGATTTATATATTTTTTATAAATATTATATTATAAAAATATAATTTAATAACAATTTAATATTTACGCGTAAACGTTTTCAAATTTTAATAAAAAAAGTCAATTTAAAATTAATATGTAAATAGTAATTCGTGTAAATGCTTCTTGGTAAATTCTGAAATGTAAGATAACTTTATCCTTTCATCTTCCTTTTTTCATATCCTACTCATATTTTCTCTTAAATTCCTAATAATTTCCTCAGCATAAAATATAAATTTATTATGTTTCTTACAAACCCATTACAAGTCAAAATATAGAAACAAATAACATATAATAACAGAGATTATATAGTATAGTATAGTTTATTATAAAAAAAAAAAAACTATAAATATTATTATATTAATATAGAAATTGTTATTTAAAATGATTTACCATTTGGATTGGATTTATTTGATTGAGCCTCCATTAATAGATGGATCATATCGGGTCTTATTATTTTCTCTTTTCGGCGTTTTTCTAAATTATCTCGAACTAAATTATCAAAAAAATTAAACGCTTTCTTACTAAAGAATTCTCCATTGAACAAATGCTGAAAAATTTTTTTATGATTTAAGAATATTTTTAGAATTGAATATACACATTTTAAAATATATTTAAATATGTTCCTGTTTAAATACCTTAAATAAAAATGGACTAAATAATGCTACTAATGATTTGACCCATCGAAATCCTGACGCAAGATCTGTTATATCTTTGCCCATAAGGAAAAAATAATTATTTGGATCAGCCAAGGAATCAATTTCAAATCCAAAAGCGGAGGTTGCAATTGCATCATTCGTGAATCGAGTAAATAATTCTTTCATTTCTTGATCAATGACAATATCTAAGAGTAATATACTCGTATATACATATATTTAGATTAAAGTACAAAAATTGTAAATTAATTGTAATAATTTTAATTTATTTACTTTTTTCGCCTTGTTCCTTTCGCTTCTCACATTCTTTCAACAAAAATTTATCAATTTGTTGACCGCATTTATCAATTAATTCAAACATATAACGTAATTTACTTGCAGTAAATGCAGGACTTAACGTATTTCGCATATTTCTCCATTCTTGTCCTAAAAAATATCTCTACAAATAATTTTATAAAGAATATATATATAAAATGTTAATAAATAATATAGTAGATATACCATATAAAAAGGCCATAACAAAAGTTTCAGAGTTTTTTTGTAACTAAAAGCAATTTATCGAGCACAACACTCAACTTATTTGTCTAAATTGTTTTTCGATTAAAATGTTATATTAACTTGAAAAATAGTAAAATATCTGATGAAATGGGAATCCCTATAACCTATAATACTTATAGGTAAAAAAATGCACAAACTGCCGAAACATTTGTGTAGTAGCATATACGTTGAACTAGAATTTGTTTCGGTGTCAAAGATGCTTCTCACTATAGGTCGTCTAGTCATTTGAAAAATTGATGAAACAGGAACGTAAGCAGAAACTGCATAATGAGGAATTGCAAAAATTCTAAGAATCTCCAGACATAGGTAGACTATTAAAAGTCAGTAGATTGTGATGGTTAGGACACGTGGATAGAATGGGAGAGGAAAGTCTGACGAAAAGTCTCTTTGTGGGGTTGATCGATTTGGAATAAATCGTTTAGAAGAGCAAGGAGGCGGCGGCGGCGGGGGGGGGGGGGAGGGGGGGGGGGCAGACATTGAAGAAACGAAGGAACGAAGAGAGATGGAAGAAGAGAAGAAAAGAAGGATGGGTGTAGCTCAGAATAGGGATACTTGGAGAAATGTGGTTGCTACGTCCAAAAAGTTTTGAGTTCCAAAGGGCCAGAGGGATAGATTTTTTATATAAATTAAATAAATAATATTATTTTGATAAAATTTATCAAATAAAAAAAATATATTACAATAGGTGGAGATACGTATACCTATACTTATAAATTTTCATATTAAAATATAAAATTTCATCAAAAAAATATCAGAAAATAATACAATAAATTGTTTAAATTTAATTTAAGATTTTGGTTGTATGTGTGTGAAAATATTAAATTATTAATACAATACATGTACGAGTATAACTATCATTTGTCATACCTTTTAAAGAAACCAAATTTTTTTCTAGAACTTTACTCGCAATTATAGTTCTATGATCTGTGAAATAATCAAAATCTTTAACAGTAGCGAGTTTAATGAGTTCTGGACTTCCCAATACAAGAATCGGTCGATTTTGCTCAAAAAATCCACTGAAGCCGTGCTTTTTTGAACGTTGATATAAACTAAAAAACATTTATATAAAAAATTGTTTGGTTATTATATTATTTTATTGGTTTTAAATAATTTATATTTTGGTTCTGTTCATGATTTTCCATTTCTAAAGAAACTAGAAAGTTGATTAGTTAGGTATACTATATTTTCTATATTATTAATACAGTTATGAAATATATTAAATATTATAGGCTTAATATTATAGACTTAATGCTTTATGGTTCGATTTATTTTGAATGAAATTATCATTGTTTTCTCAATGCTAAAAATGCTTTTTAACTCTGGTCTGGAAAATTAATATTTAAAAAATAGCAAATTTCTCCACAATTAATTTATTAAATAATTTTTTTTTTTTTTTTTAATTAAAATGCATTTAACCGGTGAGCTTTAAATGCTGAAATAATTTTTATACTTACATTTTTGTAAATTCGTATATGTCTGTAATTTGGAAAATCATTTTAGCAAGGGATCCGAAAATTGGATAAGGTCTTTCATATTCAACCCCTTTATTTTTAAAAAATCCAAATTCTTTAGTAAAATAAAAGTATAAAATTATTAATATTCCACTTATAATTAAAACATAATCTAGGTACGAAATTGATCCAAAATCAATCATTCTGAATGAATGAATTAATAAATATAATCCAATGAATTATTCAGGAGTAAGGAAAGTCATGTATATTTGTTAAGTTTTATCTATATAATGACACAAGTCCCAAATAGTTTTTAGTGGTAGTGAGGAGAAATCGAATGAAGGTCACCTCCCCTCCCTGTCTAATTTGATAGAGATTTGTACAATCTATAATGTGATGCAATAAAATTTATGTATCATAATATTTACATTCATCCAAATCTCATTTAGAATAGAAAAGGATAGAATTAATATGATATTAAATAATAGTATATATGATTTTATTCATTTTATACTTAAATAATTATTTTTCTTTTATTTAAAAACGAAAAACTAAGAAATCTATTTAAATTGGTTTGTTAGAGTCATCAGTCATTAACTCTCGAGAATTGTACAAATGTTTATAATTTAAAAAGGTCCTAGGCTTTGAACTTTATACAAATAAATGAATTTATAATAATAAAATAATATAATATAACATTAGGTATAATAAGATATGTTATCACCGTTTATTCTTGACATTACCTTTTTGAGGTGCACTTTCAAGTTTATTTTTAATTTTCCATTAATTTACAATACTTAAATATTTTATTGTGAATGTATGTAAGAAAATATATTTTTCTTTTATTGATTTCCAATAATTTCTATTAAGTTCTTACAAATTATAATTGAACGTACTGAAAATATAATTCATTTATTCTAAGTACAATTTTTTGTATTTAATGTGAAAGAGAGAGAGAGAGAGAGAGTTTAAATGATATATTTTTCAATTATTTTTATTGAAACAAAATCTATGATTTTCTTTCTGACACTAAAAAGTTTATTTATATAATTAATTGATAAAAATTTGAAAATTTCTGAAATGTTTATTATCAGTTGGCAATATTTTTTTCCTATCAGTAAATTTTTAATTGTTATTAGAAATATACTAGATAATTGTAATCATTCAGTGAACCTATTAGATTAGATAATAGGTAGAAATTCTTCACATTCGTATTGTTTTTTCTTGATCCCTTATTGCATATTGTACCACACACCCACCTCTTATATACAAATTATGCATGGAATCCAATCGTTGTCCAAATTTTGAATATAATACTGGAAATTGCATTTAAACAGCATAAACTTTCATTAGATTCTTCAAGACTGAGTCGTTTTTTTTTTTTTTAAATTTTACCTTTTCCTTTCTTATCAGTTTTTTTTTTTTTTTTTTTCTTTAAAATACTAAACATTGCAGAAGTATATTAACGGTAGAAGTAATAGTCAGTAGAAGATCTTCAAAACTAATTTATGTTTCTGGAGGAATAAATTTAGCACAGTCTTCGCGATAATAGGTTTATTTATTTAAATTTTGTTTGGTTGTAGGGAGACCAAATATTTTAAAAATGTTAGTTTTAGTTTTAGTTTTATAAATCAAACAAATGAAAATCATCTAAATAATACTTACTTACTTTAGGGGCCCCTGTCTAGGTGCGAAGTGCACCGAAGGTGGCCTGAGCAGCTAGTTAATGAATATACATATAAATATTTTTAGTTTATTTAAAGTTTGATATAAGTAACGTTAAAAAACTTAATTTTACTTTTATAAAATGTTTCAAGTCTCTAATATTATAATTAAAAATATTCAATAAATCAATGAAAATAAAATATCAAAATGATTAAATAATTTTTATAATTTACCCATTAAATTAAAATATATTATAAATAAGAATGCAAAAATAAAAGAAGGTTACTATACTTATTGAAATAAAATAAAAGAAAATATATGTATTGCATAAAAACTTTCAACCACAAATATGTATTACTTCGGAAGTACAGGGGGCAGAGCACCGAAGGCCAACTGGGCAGCTAGTATAATTAAAAAAATAAAATTTTTAAAATAAAAATTACATTCTTAAATTGAAATGAAATATATATGTACATATATTATTTATTATAAATACCACATATCTGTGTTTGTCAAAATTTAACGTAAATATATATAAATATATATATATATATTACAATATGTGTCACTATTCAATTAATTTGAATTAAATATTTGATAAACTTTAACATTTCTTAATTTTAAGTTAAGTGATTACGTGAAATCTAAATGAAAATATAATATAAGAAATGATAAATTAATTTTTAATTCTTAATTGAGTACGTCTTTAATGGAATTATCAATAATAAAAAAATTATCAATAAATTTGTTATACATTAAGATACGCGATAATAATAAAAAGTAAAATATTATAATTTTTTTTCCTGATAATTTTATTTATTAAAAACAAATAAGATTAAATAATAAAGAATTTAGGTATGTATATATTCTAGAGATCTAGAGTAAAGAGTTATGATTAAGTTATATAAAAAAATATTATTATAAAAATGGCAAACAATGACTTATAAGATAAATAATATAATTTCATCAGAAAATTATATTTGGTTTTATCTTTATTATAAAGCACTTCAATAAAATAAATAATTTTTTTTTACTTTATCTTTTGTGAAATAAAAATATTAATAATATAAATATAAAAATTTTTTTTATAAAATCACGTTTTTCTCATGGACTAAAAAAGAATAAAATAATTTTTCTATAGGCCTGGCAAAATTTTATGGATGAATTGCTTCATATACAACGAAAAACGTTTGGCGCATTTAATTTTATTTATTTATATGAAAGATCAAGTTAAATTTTTGTAGTAATAAAAATTTTATTAAACACATAAACTGACAAAATCTATAAAAATTTTCAAAAGTCTATCTCAATAAAAAGTAGATGACAAAATCGATTTAAATTTGTCAAAAGAGCAAACAGAGAGAGAGAGACAGAGAGACAGAGAGACGGAAGTCAAGTGATGTTAAGAAAAACGTTATAAAAAGTAGCTATATTGTATTTATTTTATAGATATATGGAATATAATAAAAAAAAAATAATATAATTAATATAGAATATTTATAAAATACTGTTAGTAATTATTTATATTCAAAAATGTATTTTATGTGAAATTAATGTCTTGGCTTTAATCCTAACCAATAACCATGTTTATTTATAACAGTAAATCCTTGGGAAAAGAATTTAGGTGGATTTTCAGTTTTCTCAGTGAACACCATTTTAAAATTCTTTAAAATATAAAAAAGAGCCAATTTACTTTCCATTTTAGCAAATCGGTTTGCTATAAAATAAAAAAAAAAAAAAATACAAATTAAAGAATGCACATAAAAATAAAAAGAATATTTATTTTGTTATTCACCTATGCACATCCGAGGTCCAATACCAAATGGCAAAAAAGCATCAATATTATGTTTGGAATCATCCTCCCAACGTTCTGGAATTAGCTTTTCTGGTTGAGGGAAAAATTCTGGATCCTGATGAAATCCATAAATAGGAATCCAAATTTGTTGATCTGGGTAGATTGTTAATTCTGGATGATTATCTCCAGCCGGAATAGTATATTTTTTTGTACAAAGGCGCTCAACTGCAGGTCCTGCTGGGATTCTGCGTTGGGTTTCTGTAAAACAATTGATTAGTTAGATCAGTTTTATTTTGTAAATATATAATGAAGTATTAATTTTTTAAATTGTATAAACACATTTGTATATATTATTTAATATCTAATAATAACATAAATATATCCGACAATTTCACTTTTTAACCAAAATTTAAAAAATACAAATTTGCAATATTTTTTACCATCTAATACCATATTCATATAAGGCATTTCTTTCATTAAAATATCATAGGTGACTTTTCCTCCATTCTCTTCTAATTTCTTATCAATCTCTTCAATTAATTTGTCTTGAACTTGAGGGAATTCTGCTAATTGATGAACAGCATTGGCTAAAGTTGTGGAAATTGTTTCAAAACCAGCAAAGAAAAATAAAATGGCTTGAGCGACAATATCCTCATCTGTCAACTCTAAAATAAACAAAATGTTATTTTTTTTTTCTGTATTCTGTTAAGTAGGTATACATACGAGTATATCTTTGAGAAACAATTATACTTTATTATTTAACTCAGTGGCGTACCTAGAGGGGGGGGGGTGCGGTGGGTGCGGTCCGCACCGGGCGGCACTTATCTTGGGGCGGCATTTTTTATATTTAGTTATAGTTATATAAAAAGCAACTTATTCATTTCATATTTATTTTTTTTTTCTTTCTTGAATAATAAATGATTATTATGATTATTATAAGTTTACTATTTGATTTCTATAAATTATGATTAACTATAATATATGATTTCGAATATTATTCCTCGGTGTATATAAATGCATTTTAGTGTAAATTTTGAATTCTAATTCCAAGAACAGGATAATAATTTTATTTTATTGTATTCATTAAAATTCGTTGAATTCGTAAACGCATCTTTACGATTTTGTTCGGCAATTTTTCCTAACTAAAATTTTTTGATATCAGTTTATAAATGTCATTTCTTTTGAAAAGTTTATATGATTACTTTGAAGTGATATACCAATATTTTTTTAAATCATAGATTTTTCTTTTGAAAAGCAGGGCCTGCGGAAAAAATATAAATATAAATTTTGGGAACATTATAAACGATTTTTCTAGTATGAAAGCTAGAAGAGTAAATATTATATTAATATGTTTACGAGTGTGTATACAAATATGTGTACAAAAATTTACTCTGTGTATTAATTAATATTGATTAAATAATTTATTTATGTGTATTAATTTATAAAAAAAACTATTTGATTGACTTATAATAAAAAGGGCGGCAAACTGGAGATCGCCCCGGGCGGCAAAAGTTCTAGGTACGCCACTGATTTAACTTCATCATAAAAAAACTTCTTTAAAATAAAATAATAAAATAAATTTAATTTCACTTATTAACCAAAATTTATATAATAAAAATTTTGAAAATTATAAAAAATGACAACTTTTTGATTAATTATTTTTTAATATAAATGCTTGAAATAATTTATAACTCAAGATTGACGGGGGATTGAATCAAGCAATTTATTCTTCTTTAAGTTCAAGAAATTTGTTTGTGAAATTTTAATAAAATATTCTTTTTATTGATTTTGATACGAGAATAAGTCTGTTAATTTGACGCACCATTTTGATTAGATTTATTTGATTGGGCTTCCATCAACAGGTGGATCATATCTGGTCTCATAATTTTCTCCTCGCGACGTTTTTTTAAATTATCTCGTACTAATTTGTCAAAATACATTACTGCTTTTTTACTAAAGAGTTGACCTTTGAAAATTAACTGAAATTGATTAAAAATTGTTCATTAAACTAAATACATTTTTACGATAATAGAAGAAATTATTTGAAAATTTAGTTATTAATTTTATTAATTAATACCTGAAATAGAAAAGGGCTAAACATTGCTAATAAAGATTTGGTCCAACGAAAGCCAGAAGTCATATCTGTTATATCTTTTCCCATTAAATAAAATTCATTTTTAGGAGAAGCCAATGAATCAACTTCAATTCCAAAGGCGGATGTTGCAATTGCATCATTCGTGAAACGAGCAAAAATTTCTTTCATTTCCTGATGAAGAATGATATCTAACAAAAATATTATTGAATATATTTTAAATAAATTCGTTAAAATGTAGTATGATAGTATTTTTTCTTTTACCTTTCTTGCCGCTTGTTTTTTGTTTCTCTAATTCATTCAACAAGAATTTATCAATTTGTTGAGCACAATTATCAATTAAATCGAACATATAACGTAATTTACTACCAGTAAATGCAGGACTTAAGGTATTTCGCATATTTCTCCATTCCTGACCTATCAACACATTAACGAATATATTTTTTTAATTTGAAATTATTATATTTGCAAAAAAACATTTTAAATTCAAATTGATTACCTTTTAGGGCGAACAAGTTTTTATCAAAAAAGTCAACATTAGTGAATGATCTATGATCTGTAAAATGATCGAAATCTTTTACTGTCATCTGTTTGACGAGTTCTGGTGTTCCCAAAACAACAATTTGTCTATTCTGTTCAAACATTCCACTGATTCCATGTTTCTTTGACCGATGATAGAGACTAAATAATTATAGGATTTTAACAATTATATAATACATTTAATTTATTTTCACAAAATTCTATTACACACATCATTTTTTTTTTTTTTTTTTTTTTATTTAAATAAAATTAAATTATCACCAACTTACTTTGAAAATCAAGCAAAATAATATATTATAAATATTTCTCCATTTTTTTTTTTTGTTTATGAAAGTGAGTAAAAAACCATATAATATTTTAAACTCTTATTTTTTTTTATAGACCATTTAAAATGTCCACTTACCAAATTTACTGACTTAATTAAGATATTTGTACTTATATTCACCATATCATAAAAAAATTGTATCATTTTCGTGATTAGTTTTTTAACATAACAATAGAAATTAATAAAACTAAATAATTAATTAAATAAATTATATTATATTATATTTATTTAATATATGAATAAACAAAATCTATAATTAGTCATTTAAAAATATTAAAAATATTGTCAAAATAATAGAACACTTACCCTTCGACAAATTCATAAACATTGGATGTCCGAAATATGAGTTTGGCAAATGATCCTATGAAGGGATAGGGCCTTTCATAGGGAATGCCTCTTTTCTTAAAATATCCATAATCCTTTGTTAAATAAAAATACAATGCAATTAGAATTCCAATTATAATAAAAAGATAATCCTGCCAAGAAAATGACGCAAACGAGATCATCTTTAATGAATTGAATTGGAAGAGCGATGCTTTTTGGTAAACATTCGAATGGCAACTGCTTAATTTGATATTTTGTCCAAACAGTGACTGTTGAGTGGGGAGTGAGTCAAGGTCAATTCCCCTACGTGATTATAAGACGAAATAAATACAATAATCTATTATTATTATTATATATCTGCACATTTCTCTGAATTTAAAAATTTTTCATGTCTGTCTGTCTATCTGTCCGGAAAATAAGGATGTTATAGACTCAAAATTGTCTGAACTGATTTCTATGAAATTATATATAAATCACAATATTCTTATATATATATATATATATATATATACCTCTATTTGAACATATACTATAAATTTTATTAATATCTAATCAATAAGCGCAGAAATTAATTTTTTAAATTTTATATAATTCTCCGTGTTGTTCATTCAAGAACCTGACGTGGCCCAGGGAGGAAAATAACTATGATCTAAAAAAATTAATAAATGAACTTAATAATAAAAAAAAAACAAATAAATATATACAATACTTACGAACCATAGGCGGAGGAATTATTAGGAGGATATCATTGCGGGTTCAGGTCAAGTCGATCAACATTAATTAAGATATTTTCATTATGACAGATATTAGAAAAAAAACGTGGCTAGAATGGGAGAGGAAAAAAAGATATTGATGCGGAGACCGATTGGAAAACGTCCGCATGGAAGACCAAGGGACTTAAGAGAGATGGTAAAAGGGCTCACAGGATAGGAACACTTGGAGAAATGTGGTTGTTGAGTATTTTTGAGCCACATAAATAGTTAGATAGATAGATACAATAATAATAATAATAATAATAATAATAATATATATACTTAATTTAATGATTAAATTAAAATATATTTTAAATAAGAACACAAAAAGAAAGGAATGTTTTATTTAATATACGGATTGAAACAAAATGGATGTGAAAACCTTTTGCTACTTTCAACCACCAAATACTATGTACCACTCGGGGGTACACGGGGCGAGGTGTGAAGAGCGCCCAAGTATTTTATAAAAACAATCATTGTATTTGAATTTTACAGAGATTTAATTTAATTAATTAATTACTATTCAATTTTTTAATTTCTTCTTTTTTATAACAATTGGACTAGGAATGTAGGTTTTATTTGTAATAAATACGAAAATTAAATAATGACCTTTTTTCAATATTAAACAGTTAAACTAATAAATAAAATAGGTTTTAGCTATCTAGCATTTAATATTATAAATTTATGCCAATTAAATGATATAAATATTTCATTAATTTACATAATTGACAAACTTTCCATACAATTTTTTTCTCAATATCAATTTTCATATAAAAATATACTTAAGATACTCTTCCCATACTTATTTATATTAAATGATGTCAATATTTTAAATTTTATTTCGAAATCTATAATAAAATATTTATCTTAATTTTACTCAAAATTTTTTAACAATTTTCTGGCCCGCTTAAGATTGATTGTTTACAAAAAGTTTACCAATCCCTGTTCTAAATAGTAAACTCCATTTTTGAAATTTTTTTAGAATTTAAGCTATTCTTAATGACAAAGTAAAAATGAAGTAAATAACTGAACTTAAGTTTAATTTCTTATAAGAATATTGAATTATCATAAACCTTATTCCTTCTTATTACATTATAAATTATAAGAATAATAAAATTATAATAAAAATTAAATAAAATCAAAATTAATTTACGTTAATCTATGTCATTATGTCATTATGACTTTGGTTTATCGGATTAAAGAAGTGGGTATAATATGATATCTATTAACTCTCCTTTTGATATTCCAGGAGTGGAGGAGGGGGGGGAACCTATGTTCCAAAATAGATACGACGTCTGCTCCACACACAGCGTGTGCCTAAGCAAATAAATATAATAATATGCGAGTTAAGCGGATAACGCCCTTGTTGTTGTTGTTGTTGTTGTTATTTATTGTGTTGTCTCATTCTTAAATAATCAAAGAAAAAAACAACAAGAATAAATAAACTTAGTAGTTGGTATTTTAACAAAATAATGTGAATGAATGATTACCCAATACCCAATCTGTTTGTTTGTTTGTTTGTTTGTTTATTTTTTATTTATTTATTTATTTATACATGTATTTATATATTTTTGTGTTCTAAGAACATCTTACCTGGATGATTTAAATGAAATTAGCCAAAGAAATTTAAGTTTTAATTAATTATTAAAAGTAATATGAAATTTATAGGATATATCTTTTATTTGGTGATGCAATCTACCACACATAAACTTAGCGTCTTCTTCTTTTCCTCATTTCTTTCTTGTTCTCCTACATACGAAAATAATTTGAATCATTTATGTCAAGTTTATATATGGAACATGAGAAACATAGAAATTGTGAGTTTTTGAAATCTTTTGTACCCAGCAGCTATGTCAAAGTTAGATTTTTGAATTTTGACTTCAGGTTATTGCCGGCTCTTGAGGTTTTAACAAAAAAGCCACCGGCTACATGATAAAGTTATCACTCGAGATAGTATTATTTTTTAAAAATTATAAAAGTTTTTTTTAAAGCCCACTAAAATATTTTAAAATATTTTATATTAATACAAATATACTTACTTAACCTGAACTAACACATAAAAGAGATATTATTCATTTTTATAGCAATTATATAAATCTTTATTTAATTTTTGATTAAATAAACTTCATTTTTTTTTTAATTATATCTATAAGTAACTAACTGTACCCGACCTGGTGTAATCCAGTGGATTCCATCCAAGGGAGAGTCCCCTTTCCAGAAAAAAATTACTGTGCGCCCCCTGGAAATTAACTTTTATTTTTTTTTAATTTTAATAACAATTAAATAGAAAGATAAATGTACCTATGCACAAAATATTATAAATAAAGATGTAAATTAGAAACATTGAAATTATGTATTTATTTATTTATTGAACTCAGAATTCCCTAAATGCACCTGTAACCATCAACACCGCACGACGAGGGTGCCACTTTGAGAATCAATGGTTGAAAAATTGATAAAATACAAAAGTTTAGTCATTATATGGAAATTATTTTATGAACTTTCGAAGATTAACTATTAAAAACAAATGCTCATTAGATTTCCAAGTATTTATGATTGATTTTAATATATATATATAAGAGTTAATTGAGTTAATTTCTCGGTTTGAATCCTAACCAATAACCATGTTTAGTTGTAGTATTAAATCCTTGAGATAAAAATATCGGTGGATTATGAGTTTTGTCGGTAAAAACCAATTTGAAATTCTTGAAAATATAGAAAAGAGCCAATTTACTTTCCATTTTAGCAAATCGATTTGCTATAAAATAAAAGAAAAAACAAATTCAAAAATGTACATTAAAAATAAATAAAATGTTGTAATGTGTTGTGTTCACCTATGCACATGCGTGGTCCAATACCAAATGGCATAAAAGCATCCATATTATGTTTGGAATCATCCTCCCAACGTTCTGGAATGAGTTTTTCTGGTTCAGGGAAAAATTCTGGGTCCATATGAAATCCATAGATAGGAATCCAAATCTGTTGGCCCGGATAAATTGTTAGTTCGAGGAGGTTATCCTTTGTCTGGAGATGATATTGTTTTGTGCAGAGACGCTCAGCAGCAGCAGCTGCCGGAATACGGCGTTGAGTTTCTTTCAAATAAAAAAAAAAAAAAATACAATTTATTATGTTATTTTGGTCAACCAATTAAATACATAGTTGATTCTTATTCACTTAATTGAAAAAAAATTTACACTTTCATAAATTTTCTTACCATCAAGTACCAAATTCATATAAGGCATTTCTTTCATTAAAAGATCATAAGTGATTTTTCCTCCATTCTCTTCTAATTTCTTATCAATCTCTTCAATTAATTTGTCTTGAATTTGAGGGAATTCTGCTAATTGATGAACAGCATTGGCTAAAGTTGTGGAAATTGTTTCAAAACCAGCAAAGAAAAATAAAATGGCTTGAGCGACAATATCCTCATCTGTTAATTCTACAAAATAATAAGTAAATATTAAATAGATTTTTCTTTTTGGGAATATTTTCACATATTTTGATAAAAATTACTTATATCATTTTTATATAAATAAGAAATTATTAATGTCTAAACAGATTCTAAAGATATTTTAATATTAGAATGAAATTTCAAAAAAAAAATTCCATTTGCACTCCTATAAATTTAATGACAAAAAAATTATTATATTAGTATATCAAAAATTGCAAGTAGATTAAAGTAATCCAAAAGAAAAATTAAAATACTTGTTATAAAAAACGAAATTTCACTTACCACATAGATTGGATTCATTGGATTGAGCTTCCATCAACAGGTGGATCATATCTGGTCTTATAATTTTCTCTTTGCGACGTTTTTTTAAATTATCTCGTACTAATTTATCAAAATAGTCTACTGCTTTCTTACTAAACAGTTGACCTTTAAAAATTAACTGAAATTGTTAGAAAACACTTTCCTTTAGCATGAATGCACTTTAATGAAATAATAACGAAAATAACATGAATAAATTTAATTTTTTTTTTACCTTAAATAGAAAAGGGCTAAATAATGCTATTATGGGTTTAATCCAACGCATGCCTGAGCTGACATCTGTTAATTCTTTTCCCATTAAATAAAATTCATTTTCAGGATCTGCCAATGAATCGACTTCAATTCCAAAGGCGGATGTTGCAATTGCATCATTCGTGAATCGTGTAAACAATGCCTTCATTTCCTGATGAATAATTATATCTGAAAAAAATGTTATATTATAGAAAGAAATCATGATACATTGTCTACGATAAATGAAATTGTTAATGAATTGTATTCCTATTCCCTCTTTAAATGTTACCTTTTTTTCCTGCCGCTTTTTGTTTATCAACTTCATTCAACAAGAATTTATCAATTTGTTGAGCACAATTAGCAATTAAATCAAACATATATCGTAATTTGCTCGATGTAAAAGATGGACTCAACGTAGCTCGCATATTTCTCCATTCCTGACCTATCAACACAATAACGAATTTATTTTTTAATTTCAAATTAGTCTGATTAAAAAGATTTCAAATCCAAATTCATTACCTTTCATAGAGAACAAGTTTTTATTAAAGACTTCTATGTTAGAAAACAGTTTATGATCCGTAAAATGATCGAAATCTTTTACTGTCAACTGTTTGACCAGTTCTGGTGTTCCCAAAACAATAATTTGTTTGTTCAGCTCAAACATTCCACTGATTCCATGTTTTTTTGAACGACGATAAAGACTAAAAAACATAAACTCGAGAATGATTTAAGTTATGGATTCTCAACGTAGTCTATGGAGCTTTGTAGAGAGAGGGCCAAGAGAATCTCGGTGAGTTCAATTACGAAATTTCTTCTTTCAATTATTACAAAAAAATAAATATTTTCATTATGAAATAAAAATATTAAATACAAACAATTACCAACGGATCCTGCTAGTTCGCATTTTAGTAGTAATTATTAAAGTTATATTTATTTATTACACTTTTATATATTTATGTCTTAAGGTTATTTTTAAGGAATTTTTCATTGAAATTTCTGTTTTGTTTTTGCATTCTAAATAAATAATACCACTTAACTTAAATAGTTTGTTTTTTTTTTGAGTTAATTTTTTTGTAAAATAATATTTTCGAATAATATTTATATTTATTATAATAAAATATTTGTGAATATATATTAGTTATATTATCGTATGCGAAAGTTGTGATATTTATTATTAATCAAAATTGGATTCCCGAAAAATATTATCAAAAAATATCAGCCTCAAGCGTCACATTAATTTTTTCAGTTTGAAATTAAGAGATTATTTATTTATAAAATATTTATAAATTAAAAATTTTGTTAAATAATAATATATTAACTCTACTACTTTACTACTAATATAATCAAAATGTTTATTTTGTTGTAAAATTGTTAAAAATATACCTAGTTCATAAATGTCTATAATTACCGTACGTTAAACTTTATTTTGTACAGTGGGTGATCGGTTAACGAACATAATCCGTTCCAAGACTTTGTTCGCTATCCGAATTGTTCGTTAACCGATCATCGATTTCCCAAAGATTTTTATGTACAATCGATTCATTTGTTCTGGAGACCCTAAACATTAAATTAAATAAGTTGGAGTGACTCCACTCGACTATCTCGCAATTTTAGAATTGGATTAAATAACATATATAAATATTATATTTAAATTAAATTTAATTAATTATAAATTATAAATTAAAATTAATAAATAATATTTATTAAGCCAGCGCGTTGATGTCACGTGTTGGCGCGTAATTGTCAGTCAACATTTTAAAAAATGAATTCCGGTACTTTTAGCGATTAAATCAAGCTGAATTTTTTGTATTGATAACTCTTAGAAAGGCATAATACGTGTTTATTAAAAAAAAATGCTTAACTTGATGGTGGAGTTTCTTAATATCTATTCATATACTCATATCTAATCTTATATTTCGATTATAATAAAATTACAAAGTCACATTAAAATCCCGAGTTTTTCATTTTTTTTAATCAAAATTGATTAAAATGAAAAAAATAAAAAAAAAATAAAGAATTATCTAACCAATTACTGTGTAAAAATTCAATAGCATTTACTACAATAAAGAAATAAAGCAATTTTCTGTAAATATATAAATTTTGAACGAGGATAAAAACTAAATGTATTTAGTATTATTCCGAAAATAAAGATTTTCAAATATTCAATAAAAATTTACCCCAAACTCCGATGATAAGATTAAATCATTAAATAATAGAACACTTACCCTTCTATAAATTCATAAATATTTGTTATCTTTAATATGAGTTTGGCAAATGATCCTATGATGGGATAGGGCCTTTCATAGGGAATGCCTCTTTTCTTAAAATATCCATAATCCTTTGTTAAATAAAAATACAATGCAATTAGAATTCCAATTATAATAAAAAGATAATCCTGCCAAGAAAGTGACGAAAACGAGATCATCTTTAATGAATTGAATTGGAAGAGCGATGCTTTTTGGTAAAAATTGAAACCCCAACTAATTTGTTTATTTACTCTTAAAGTATATATTGAACTTGAATTGCGTGAGGGGCGATTGAGTGAAGGTCATTCATTGCCCCTCCCGGGAAGGAGAGATAATTGCATTAAGTTCGAAATAATGATGCAATCAAATCTACATCACCTTTTTGCTCAAGTTTTTTTTTTTTTTTTTTTTGTTTTTTCATTTTATTCATTAAATTTATATTATTTTATTACTATATTCTAAATGAAGTAAAGGGTTTAAGAAACTTAATTACATTACTAATTCGAAAATTATATTTTGATATGGATATTTCTATTATTATTATCAAAATTCATAATCTAGCATTTCAAATAACCATGATAACTATAATTTAAAATTGAAAACTCATAAAAAATACATTATCATAATTAGGTATTAGACGATTATTATCTCAATTTAGAGCAAAATCTTTTTTCTATTATATTTGGATTTCTTATTAAAATTTTTTCATTTTTGAAATATTTAATATTCAATTAAATTTAATCAAAACTTGATAAATATTTACCATAATTCTAATATTATTTATTTATTTATTAATTATGAAAAATATTAAGAAAATAAGCACATATATATATATATTATTATATTTCATATATAAAAATAAATACATTTTCACTTGTAAAGAAAAATAGTAAGTACATCATTATTTTAAAAGATATATAATTCAAACATATAATAAGAAATTGTTCTGCATCATTCATCTTCTATCTAATCAATTCATTTTAAAATTAAATATTAATATAAATTTCATTTTGATATGATCCCTTTATCCTTTAATACTTGAGAAATAATTATTTATTATTTTTGTGCATGATAGATAATTATAAAAAAATATAAAATTTATTAAAAAAACAAAAAATATTTTGATTTTTTATCGAATACTGAAAAAAATAATTATTTCTATACTTATTCTATACAGTAAAAAATATTTTTTTAACATATATGGATTATATGACCTTAATCTTTTATTTTTAATTTTCTTTTAAGTAAAATTGATTTTTTTTTTATCGATTTAATGTCTTGGTTTTAATCCTAGCCAATAACCATGTTTATTAATTACAGTTAATCCGTGCGATTCAAACTTTGGAGGATTTTTTGTTTTCTCTGTAAAAATAATCTTGAAATTCTTCAAAATATGGAAAAGTGCCAATTTACTTTCCATTTTAGCAAATCGATTTGCTATAAAATAAAAGAAAAACATTAAAAATTGCTTAAATAAATAAAATGAATATGTTTTTGTTTGTAATGTTGTTCACCTATGCACATCCGAGGTCCAATACCAAATGGCATAAAAGCATCCATATTATGTTTGGAATCATCTTCCCAACGTTCTGGAATCAGCTTTTCTGGTTCAGGGAAAAATTCTGGATCCTGATGAAATCCATAGATAGGAATCCAAATTTGCTGACCCGGATAAATAGTATACTCAGAATGTTTTTCTCCAGCAGGAAAAGTATATTTTTTTGTGCAGAGGCGCTCAACTGCAGCAGCTGCTGGGATACGTCGTTGAGTCTCTTTAAAACAAAAAACAACAAATAAAATTAATTTTTGAAGTGAAAACTTCTTTAGCGGCGTTGAGCACTTTTGCGGATGGGGAAAAAATATAGATTTCGCGTGAGATTCCAAAACGACACCGACCCGACCGATATACGCATGCGCAATACGCCAGAATGTTAGACACTAAACTTCTGATACATTCTTTACAAAATTTTACATATTTGCCATATTAAATATTATTATTTATATTTACATTAATAATCAGTATTACTAAATTATGTATATATAAAATAAAATATTTTAATATATTATTATGTGTTAAATTATATTAAATTAATTTCTAATATATTTATATAATTTAAAATTAATTTCTGAATATATATATATATATATATATATTAAATTATATACTATATATAATATATTATATAATATATATTTTAATAAATTAATTTTTAAATATGTGTGTGTGTGTGTGTGTGTGACCGTAAAAATAAAGATATATGTTTGATAATTTTTCACAGGATTAATAATTGTATAAAACTGCTATATATAGAATTTGAGCTTGATAGAATCGCTGAAAGTACCAGAATTAATTTTTTAACACTGGAAATCTCACGCGCCAACACGTGACGTGGTGCCATCAACAAAGAGCCAAACACTCCACTATCCACTCGACTATCTCGCAAATTTGAATTTGATTAAATAATATTTATTAATTTAAATTAAATTAAATTAATTAAATTATAATTTAATAAATATTATTTATAACATCAAAAACATCAAAATCTCAACATCGAAAATTGAATTGCTGAAAGTACCAGAATTAATTTTTTTAACACTGGAAATCTCACGCGCCAACATGTGACGTGGTGCCATCAAAAAAGAGCCAAACTTTCGCTGGTTTAATAAATATTATTTATTAATTTTAATTTATAATTGAATTAATTTAATTTAATTTAAATTAATATATGTTATTTAATCCAATTCAAATTTGCGAGATATGCTGAATATGCTTTTAAATAAAAAAAAATTTCAAGAAAGTAATTGGAATTATTAATATTAAGAATCAATAAATAAATTTATTAAATATACATTTAAACATGTAAATTAATCTATATATAAATTTAATAAATATTCAAACAATAATTGAAACAATATAAATAAAACGATTCAATATTTTACTTACATTGTGATTTATATTTTTATTTTTATTACAACTATTATTATGGGTATGTTATTTTTGGCAGTTTAAAAAAAATTAAAAATATTAATAAAATTTATCAAAATAATAAGTTGAAAAGATTTCCAATTATTTTTATTTATTTATTGTAAATTTTTCAATGTAACCATGGTAACCATAAATAGACTTTTACCAAAATATTACTATTTAAATTAATTTTGGATAAATTAATTTTGGATTTAACTACACTAAAACCTTCCCTGGGACGCCCACAACAATCCCTGAAAGTTTCATCGCAATCGGACGGGTAGTTTTTGAGTATTTGACAGACACACACACAGACAGACAGACAGACAGACATATATATATATATATTCATACACATCGTATTTTTAATATTTTTGTAATAATAATCAGTTTGCTGAAAAAAATAATTATGAATTTTATATATATATATATATATATATATATATATACGTATATAAATTTCATTTTTCTCGTGAAGCTGGTGCGCATTCCGTCTGCTTTCAAATTTCTTACGCACAAGTTTTCACTTCTGTCGGCCAGTCCCACGACTGCCAATTTTAATATTTTTTTTTACATAGTGTTAGTGGCTATGTCTAGTAGTGAGTTTTAGATAAGAAAACTATTGTAATTGTTTCTTATCATATTATTATTATAATTAAATTATTTTTTTTAATCTTGCTGAATGGTTGAAAGAGCAGTCGTTCGAACGGCAATGATCTCAACATCAAATTGAATTTCAATTAAAATTATCTTAAATTATTCAAATCCATTTCAGAGATTAATATTATTAACTATAACAAAAAAAATTACATCATTAAACGCAATTTTTAAATATATAATATATATATAACCATATAGCATATATTGTTACGGAATTTAAAAAGAAATTGAAAATTGTATTTTTTTAATCTTTTCTTCTCCTTTTAATTAATCTAGAACAGGAATTTTCAAACTGCCGTACATGTATGACTGGCGGTAATTTATAACCTGACGGTGGCACAGTTACTTTTAGTAATGAAATCATTTTAGTGGTACCCGAACTTTTTTAAGTAAGTTTCTGTTGATCCAACTTTAAAAAGTTTGAGAAACTCTGATCTAGAATGCAATTTATACATTAGTTATTAGTTATTTAATTTGTTGATAGATGACACTGATGTAAATTATCATCAACCAAGAATGGAAAGCATCGCATCGCTTTGAATTGAAGTCCGATTCAGGATTTTCGGATCTATATTTTTATAAAAAAAAAAAAAAAAAAATGAAAAATATCCAGATAGGAAAATTCTAGAACTTTGAATTTAAATTCAAAAGGGCTGCTCCCTAACTTTGACACCGCTATATGCAATCCATAGTATCCATCTTTTTGTATAGTAACACTGGAAACCCTGGAAACAAGCTTTTACACATTGATTAGGTAATACGTACGTTACGTTACTTCTAATAAAACAGGGGTAAATCCAGGGAGCTAGAGAGTGACACCAACGCGCTTGTTTTAAATGGTTGAGGGTGGCTCCAAAAACAGTAGGGAGAAATTCTTGTCGCCCGTTTTGCCTACATCAAAACATTGAATTTTCCACCAGACATAATACATACATTTTTGTTTCCAATTTTCTCGTAAGTTTGAAAGTTTTTCTTAATTATTTCTTCTTTATTTTATAGTTTAGTTAATATATTTAATAATTATAAATAGTTTTTAATAACTTAATTTGTATTTAATATTAAATTATTTTTTATTAAATTCTAATACCAGGTTAACTTTACTCCTGGGTTTAGGTAATAGACAGTTGTTGTTTTATATTTGTTTTTAAAAATAATTATCATGGCATGTTCTGCATATGGATGCATGAACCGAACTGTAAATAAAAGTAAAAGACAGCTACGTGAAGAAGAATCTGGGGAAAAATTTTTTTTCCACATGTACCTATGTATTTTGAATTTCTTTGATTAAATTTCAAAACGATAAATATAATATTTTAGAAAATTTTCTATTTATTTAGTAGTGTTTCTGAGAATA
Organism: Labia minor; assembly: GCA_963082975.1. Taxonomy (NCBI): domain Eukaryota; kingdom Metazoa; phylum Arthropoda; class Insecta; order Dermaptera; family Spongiphoridae; genus Labia; species Labia minor. The sequence goes on from OY720347.1 coordinate 82,052,297, forward strand.
CTTACAGGAGGAATTTGGTAAGTAATCAAAAAAAAATTTTTTTTTTTTATTATTTAGCTAATTTCATCTGAAAGGATAAAAAGCTACCTAGAAAATTTTCTTAATTATAACAAATTCTGGTAGTTCTTCAATATCTCTTGGTTAAATAAAAAATTGAGGAATAGAATAGAAATTTTGAATATTTCACATCTTTCAGAAAATTCCAAAAGATAGCAATTTAAGGAAGAAATGGATAGACGCCCTCCCGAGGAAAGATTAGAAGCCATCAAAATATTCTTTACTATGCTCAGATCATTTTGTTGAAGAGTGTTAAGATAGAAGGTCACTGGTATATTTTCGATTAAAAGAAAATGCCATTCTTACAATATTCACAGGATTCAAAATTCAAAATCCTAGAGCAGGTCTGCTTTTCAGCATAATGTATAACAATTTATTTAAATTAATAATTTTGGTAATTAAAAAAAATACATTAATAAATATATTTTTTGTAATCATTTTTCCAAATTAGCTAATGATAATTTTTTTTTTTTAATTGACTAATCATCAGCATTATGAAGAGAATGATTGCCGCAACATTTAATTTTTTTTTTATACATATATGCATATCAAAACAACCTGCAGTTGAAATAAAATAAAATTTAAAGAGTTTTTTCTTCATGAGAAAATTTTTGCTCACATAATTTTCCACAAAATAGGCCCGAAATTTGATGATATATTAACATTAACCCTTAGGACTCCTATGTCGAGTGTGGCTCGACATCATATTTCTTACACCAACTCCTTTGTCGAGCTAGACTCGACATTATACATTTTAATTTCAAAAATAATTTAAAATGTTTAAATCTATTTTTTTTTCTTTCAAATATTTTGTACTTTGTAAATAAAGATTAAATTTATTATATTTGACCAATTTAGATAATTTTAAAATACTTTTTAGTTTTCTTTTTACATTAGAATCTAGAGTCATTTGTAGTACTGTCCTCAGGAAAGCAAGTTCTCTTCGCTTTAGATGAAAATCGTGTTTTTTGTCGTCTTTGATATTTTGTTTACATAAAAACGTATATTTTAATTAAAATTTTATTATTATAATAATTGAACCGTTATATTTATTTATTTTATGTGCTAAAAAGTATAAAAATTAAGATGCCCCGAATCAAGAGAAAACAAACATTCACCAATGAATATGAAAGTAGTGACGACGAATATATGACTCAAATAGATAATGAACTTGGATTATTGGAAGATGATACAAATTTTACTAAAACGTCTGAGCCATTGTTTTCGGTTATTCAAACCGAGACCAGTTCTGACGAAGATATTATTGTAAGAAAAAGAAGAAAAGTTAGAAGACTTATAAGTGATGATGAGTATAGCAATGAGCAACCATCTATTTCTACATATAATAGGCAGTTTGTTGGAAATGATGCAACTTTATGGACAAATGTCACTGAAGATGACAATTATCATCATAACATAAAATTTTCAGTTGGCCAAAATGTTGTTGGACCAAAAGTTCCATCCAGTTGCACATCACCTCTAGAATTTTTTGAGTTGTTTTTTACTTCTACTCTAATAAAAAAATAGTGAGTGAAACTAATGCATACGCAGCAAAAATAATATCAGAAAAAACACTGAGCAAATATTCCATTTGGCAAAATTGGAAAGATGTAACAGAGAGTGAAATGAGAGCCTTTATTGGAGTCATCATAAATATGGGCCTTGTTGTTTCACCAACTTTGGAATCATATTGGTCTCGAGCATTTCATTTGAAGATGTCATTTTTTAGAACAATTTTTTCACGCAAACGTTTTTTCCAAATATTTTGGTCACTACATTTGGAAACAATTTCACCAAACACTCGAACGACGAGGACAAGGATAGAAAGAGTGAGTATCTTTCTGGATTACCTAAACCAAAAATTTATGGAAAATTATATACCTCGTGAAAATTTGGCAATTGACGAATCTACAGTCGGAAGTTATTTTTCTGGGGATTGGAAACATCCATTGTGAACTCATACATTTTATTCAATGAATATTCTAGAAAGGAAAATATCACAAAGATGTCACATACAAATTTTAGAGAAAATTTATTGATGAGTCTAATCAAAGACTTTCGCGCTCCTACACAAAAACCCGGCCGATTGTCTACAGATGATACTATTCAACGTTTAGATGGGAAGACTCATTTTATTTTTTCTCATACAAAACACAAAGACTGTATGGTATGTTCCAATCGAAAAATCAAAGGAGGGAGAAAAGAAACAACATTCTATTGTGATACTTGTGATAGGAAACCCGGTCTTCATCCAGGAGAATGTTTTAAAAATTATCATACTATGAAAAATTATAAATGATGATGATGATGATTAACCATTTAGTCGAAGTCGACTTTCGGCCACTTTATGGATCTGTCTTCTCCATGCGTTCCTGTCTTCGACGATTATTTTAAGTTCTGAGATCGTCATTCTGGTGGCCGATGTGATAGTATCAAGCCAGCGTATTCTTTGCCGTCCTTTTCTTCTTGTCCCACTCACCTTACCTAACATCATTGAAGTTTCCAGCGAATTGGCGCGCACAACATGGCCGAAAAAGGAGAGTTGTTGTTTGACGATTTTACCCTCAAGCGATATTTTTGGTTTGATACGGTCTAGGACCGTCTTATTTGTTGTCCGCGATGTCCAGGGGATACGCAGTAGTCTTCTCCAACACCAAAGTTCAAAAGCGTCGATCTTTCTTCTTTCTGCTTTCTTGATTGTCCAACTTTCACATCCATAAGTTGCTATTGGAAAGACAATGGCGTTGACGAGTCTCATTTTCGTTGCAATGCTCACATCCTTGCTCTTCCAGATTTTATCCATTCCTTGCATTGCAGCCCGGCCGAGTGCAATCCGCCTTTTGATCTCTGGTCCAGATTCGCCGTTTCGATCAATTTTGGCTCCCAGGAAAATGAAATCTTGTACTGGCTCGATCTGTTCATTGTTGATCTTGATGTTTACTGCATCATTGCACGCCGTTGTCATTACTTTCGTTTTTTTGATGTTGAGGTACAGTCCCATGCGTTCACTCTCCTCTTGAACTCGTTGGATCAAGTATTCTAGGTCTTTCTCACTTTCTGCGAGTATAGTTGTGTCATCCGCATAACGCAGGTTGTTGATAGTCCTACCTCCAAGATGGACTCCGATTGTGGTCTCGTCCAGATTGCATCGTCGCATGATGGTTTCGGCATACAGGTTAAACAGAGCTGGGGATAAAATGCATCCCTGCCTGACGCCTTTACCGATTTTGAACCAGTCGGTGTTACCACACGATGTTCTGACAGTTGCTTCCTGATTGGAGTACAGTGTTTGTATCAGTTGTTCAATGTGCTCTGGAACGCCCATTTGCTTCAAACACGTCCAGAGTTTGTCATGGTCCACACAGTCGAACGCCTTGGTGTAGTCAATGAAACACATATAGACGTCCTTCCGATGCTCTCTAGCCTTCTCCATGATCCAGCGTAGGTTCGCGATTTGATCCCTCGTGCCTCGTCCCCTGCGAAAACCAGCCTGAACATCTGGTAGTTCCCGTTCCATGATTGTCACAATGCGGTTTTGTATAATCCTTAGCAGGATTTTGCTGGCATGGGAGATGAGCGCGATAGTTCGATGGTTAGAACATTCCTGTAGATCGCCTTTTTTAGGAAGCGTGACAAAAACTGATCTCGTCCAGTCGTTGGGCCATGATTTTGTTGTCCAGATTCTCTGACACAATTTGGTAAGGATTTTGACTGGTATTGGCTTGAGTAGTTCCGCTGGTAAATTATCCGTGCCTGGGGCCTTCCTGTTTGGTAGTTGTTTTAGAGCCCAACTGACTTCTTCTTCCAGGATGTCCGGTTCCAGATTCATCTGTTTGGGTTGATCAACCAGTTGGATTGATGGATTGCCAGCGTATAGCGCCTCTGCATAGTCCCGCCATCGTCGCTTGATTTGGCCCTCTTCTTGCAATATTGTACCATCGCTGTCCTTGACAGTAGACACTTTGCGTGCCGTGAATGATTTTCTGGCCTGCTTGACATAGGTAAAAAGAGTTCGGGTGTGACCGTGACGATTCGCCTTTTCCAGTTCTTCGCATTGGTTGTTCCAGTATGCTTCTTTGTCCTGTCTGGCTCTTTTTTGGAACGCCGCATTGAGCAGTCGGAATTCCTCGATGTTCCCCTTTGCCTTGGCCATGCGACGATGCTCGGCGATCCTGATTGCCTCGTCCGTCAGCCACTTAGATCTTTTCCTTGATTTCTTGAACGGGATGATTTCCTCTGCTGTTTTTCCCACAATCGATTTCTCCCACATTGTCTCAGGCTCTTCATTGAAGTCGCTGAATGCCTCAAATCTGTTCTTTATTTCCACTGCGTATTGGGCGGGGATGTTGTCTGTGTCAAAGCGGCGTAATACTTGAGGTCTCTTGATAGTGCTAAAACGGATCTTGATTTTAGCGACCAGTAGTTGATGATCGGAGCCGCAGTCAGCGCCTGGATAGGTTTTCGTTGATAGTATTGAGCTTTTCCAGCAGCGCTGACATAGGATGTAGTCGATTTGGTTTCGATGTATACTGTTTGGTGCTGTCCAAGCAAAAAAAATTATAAATAATTAAGGTAAATAAATTGGTCAAATATATAAATTTATCATTCTTTACTATCCTACTAGTTAATATAATCGAAAAAATATTTGTTACACACTCTGCACTGTTACAACACAAGCTTTTATTGAGACACTATTTTTTTTATCTATTTTGCAAATGAATTGAGGAGTTGTTGGTTGGTAAAAAAAAAAAAAATTAGGAGTGCAAAGGGATCAATGGAAAATATAATGTTTTGATGTAGACATAATCGACATAATATGGCTGGCGGCTGTGACGTTAGATAAGCGACAAGTTTTATTCGAAATGTTCACTATCCCTACACCCCTGTAAAATTCAAATGGTAAATAACCAAAAGAAAGTCTGTAGATAACACCAACAAGCAAACGATAGAATGATTCATGCGGGGGAATTTGAAACTGAAACGTGAGGGTGCGGATGAGAGCGATTAGAAGTAAAACTATCACAGAGTAGCGTCACACATTGTGAACTAACTAAATTACTAATAAGTAGTTCGTTCGATTATTGCCCACATTCCTTCTATATAGTCCAATTATTAAAATTATTAAAAAATAATTATTCGTTTAAATTGAATTTTCATAAGAAAATAGTAAGTGATATTAAAAAAATATTTTATATTTAAAGATTATAATTTTGAAATTTTTCTTACCATCGAGTACCAGATTCATATAAGTCATCTCTTTCATTAAAATATCATATGTCATTTTTCCTCCATGTTCATCTAATTTTCTATCGATCTCTTCAATTAATTTGTCCTGTACATCAGGAAATTCTGCTAATTGATGAACAGCATTTGATAAAGTGTTTGAAATTGTTTCAAAACCAGCAAAAAAAAATAAAATTGCTTGGGAAACAATATCATCATCAGTTAATTCTAAAAAAAAAGCAAAATTATGTATTATATTAATTTTTTGCAACTTTATTTTTCAATATTTATTATTATTATTATATATAGGGGTATTAATCAATAAAATTTCTGCATATTGAATTTCAAAATATGGGACTCATTTTTTTATTGTATTTTAAATTTATTATGTGAATTAATATCGTTTTTTTTTTTTTTTTTTTTTTTTTGATTTTAACAATAAATAATGTTTTTAATAAAAGTACAAAATTAAATATATATTATTATTATCTAAATATGTTCCCTCACACACAATAGAGAAACAAATCAATTTATCTATAAACCAATTGAAAAATTGGTATTATTATTATTGTTGTTGTAATAATATTATGTTTAACCATTTATATGAAATAATTAAAATAAATAAAGAAATCTTGGTAGTAGAATTTTGATATTTGGTTAAAAATACTAATATTAACATTGGTAAAGCTAAATTTTCCAATAATATCATGTTTAATGTAAAAATTAATTACTTATTTATAATTTGTTTGAAAATAAAATTATTTGTTTCTTCATTGTAGTATATATAACATGTTTAAATAAAAATTACTAAGTAAACATCTCAATAAATTACCACTTGGATTAGATTTATTTAATTGAGCTTCCATCAAAAGATGAATCATATCTGGTCTGATAATTTTCTCTTCGTGGCGTTTTTTTAAATTATCTTGAACTAATTTTGCAAAATAATCGATTGCCTTCGTACTGAACATTTCACCTTTATAAATTACCTATAATAAATTATTATTTAAAACTATCATCTCATATATTTTATGATAAGAGATATTATAGGATATTAATTTAAAATTTAGTCAATAAAAAAAAAAAATAAATAAATAAATAAAATCAAGGAATACCTTAAATAGAAAAGGGCTCAACATTGCTATGAAAGGTTTTAACCAACGATAGCCAGAACTCATATCTGTTAAATCTTTTCCCATTAAATAAAAATAATTTTCAGGATCAGCCAATGAATCAACTTCAATTCCAAAGGCGAATGTTGCAATTGCATCATTCGTGAATCGAGTGAAAATTTCTTTCATTTCTAGTTCAAGAATTATATCTGAATAAAATAAATAAATAAAATGATTAACAAATGATATGATATAGTAATATAGTTCAATTCCTTTTCTATTACCTTTCTTGCCTGCCATTTTTTGTTTTTTTAATTCTTTCAACAAAAAATTTTCAATTTGTTGTCCACATTTATCAATTGAATCATAAATAAAACGCAATTTATTTCCAGTAAACGCAGGACTCAATGTTGTTCGCATATTTTTCCATTCTTGTCCTAAAAACAATAACAAAAATTCTTTGTTTTTCAAATTATACTTAATTTAATTGTTATTTTTAAGTGTAAGTGTTAATATAAATTTATTTATAATATAATTTTATTTTTTCTATTATTATGTATATTATATTTATTCTTCTGAGCTAAATGATATACTATATTAGATGTACGTATGCATATGAAACCGTCCTTTTCAGTTGTACACATAAACGTACATATATTTTTTATGAAAATGTAAACAAATATTTTATTCAAAATAATTTCTTTCGTTAGAAATATAGCTTTCTTATTTCTCTGGCAATTTGAGAATCCCTCTCTAGAAAAAAAGTTTCCTCTTTCGGGGGCAAACCAGCCGTCGAGCAATTTCTCGACATTTTCATAATCGACAAAGCGTTGTTGAGGCAAACAAAAGGTAATCAGATGAAGCTAGATCTGGCGAATAAGCCGCATGGGAAGAAAATTTCCCAACCAAAGGTCTCAATAGTTTTCTTAGTCTGTCCTGAACCGTGGAACGGTTCGTTGTCATGCAACAGAATGATTACTTGAAGTTGCCTTTTTTGATATTGTCTTTTTTTTTTTTTTTGACGTAAGACTTGGTTCACTGTCACCATCTTGTGGTTGTTTGTACCATTCAGTATTGATAGTTTCGCTAGGGGGGTTTGAGACTACCGACTACAATCTCCACACATTTGAATTTTCTAAACCACTCTTTAAAATGTGTTTGGCTAAGAGCATTGTCTCCGTAAGCTTCCACAAGCATTCAATGTGATTCTGCCGCAGTTTTCTTTAAATGGTAAAAAAAAATCAATGGACCGAACATTGCTAATTTGTGAAACACAAATTTCGACATGTTTAATTCGAATTTTTTTAGATTTAAAATATTCTACACATACAAAACCAAAACAAACAAACTCAATCACTCATCTGTATAGTACTTAGTCTGACCGCTAGGAGACTCCCTGGACCCCCTTTCAAGGTATGTGTATTACGCCCCACAATTTTTTTTATGTTATAAATGAATATAGAATATATATATATCAATATAAGTAAATCCATATTTAGATATAAATATCGTATTATAAATATGGATGATCTTAAAGCAACTCCAATAATTATAAAAATGTAGAAAAATAATGAATTAAATCAGTTTTATTGTAATAAACAAAAGATATTATATAAAAGGGATAGAAACTGTAGTCGTTTAAATGTAAAGGACAAATCAGTGGTTATCATTGGACATTGAAGAGCATCGTAAAATAATTAAAAATTAAATAAATTGATAGAAATAGATTTTGTAAATATGGTTGTGATCTCTTTTGGCTTGAATTCCCCATGTTACGATAGAACTCGAGACGATAGGAAAAATCGTTAATAATAACAAAATTACGGAAGTTTACTTGTGAAGCGGATAAAAGGTTTTAATCTTCAGACAATCCAACAAATATAAGAGTTGTTTCGTTTATTTATATGTTTATTATTATTTATTTATTTTTTTTTTATATCGTAATTATGTTAAGATGTAAATTAATGTTAGAATTTCTAAGATTTGTGTGTTGAATTGTCAAAGACAAAAAAAAAAAGTTTATTATTATTATTAATAATAGTATTATGATTATTATATAGAAAAGTGATTGATGTTTAGTAATAATAAAGGGATATAATAAATATTGATTGGTAGATTGGAAATTCCTATTAATTTGATGGTTGTATATACATATGTTGGATATATATGTAGGAAAGTATAAATCTTTTGAAAAAAAATTTGAATTTATATTTTTTTAAATTAAAAAACGCCTTCAAATAGAAAGTCGATATCAGCAAATTTGAGTAATATAATATATTATAAAATAATAATTAATTAATTACGATTGGAAGAAAGAAAAATAATTCATTAACCACAACAACTTTTATTTTTCATCAATTGGTTCCAACACATAACTAATTAAATGTGCTTCTTACTTTTGTTTATTTAAGTATTGTAATTTATTACATTGGAGGGATGTTAGTATTAGTATTATCATAAATATTTTTGAGGGAAGAAAATAATACTTAACTTTAAAAAAATTCTAATATATATTGTTTAATTTGAAATTATATTATCAATATTTATACAAAAATATAATCCTTACCTTTCAAAACGAATAAATTTCTATTAAAGAATTTAATATTAGCAAACATTCTATGATCAGTGAAATGATCAAAATCTTTAATTGTAGCCTTTTTTACGTGATCAAGAGTTCCCAAAACAAGAATCGGTCTGTTCTGATCATACATTCCACTAATTCCATATTTTTTTGAACGTTGATAAAGACTAAAAGCATATATATTTATAATATAATATTTATTATTTTAATTTGATATATTTTTATGTATGTTATTTGATTTTATATAGCATATAGAATATCTATTAATATATAGGTAACCATACGATTTTTATTTTATTTATTTATAGTTATATTTATTTACTTATTTAAAATATATAAATGAGAATAATATTTTTAATATAAGTAGAACATAAGAAGAAACATTCAAAATTCAATAAAGAAGGTATATAATGGTTGATTTCAGAGGTGTCATTTCTCTTTACCAAAAAACTACGATACGAAATAAGAATAATCATAATTTCGTAATGTAATGCAACCACACAAATTTATGCATTATAATTTTTATAATCATTTATATAATAAATGTCAATTAGAATATAAACTATAAAATAAAAACAAAATGAATATAAAATTAAATAATTTTAGGGATTTTATTTATTATTCTTAATCCTTTAAATTGAAAATAAAAAATTGAACAATCTATGTTTAATTTAATTTTTTTTTTTTCTAGACATTAGTAATTATCTGCTCTAAGAAAAAAGTCAACGCTTTATATTCAGATGTTAAAAAAATTTGAACTTCATATTTAGTCAAAAGTTTAAAATATTTTCACTTCTAAAAATAATTTCCATAAAGAAGAATAAACAAAAATTAAAACCCTCTTATATGAATTTTAGTGTAGTAAATTCTTGAGATTAGAAAAAAAAACTATTTTTAATATAATATGAATATCAATTTTACGTTTTTTTATATCAATTTTGGGGAATAATTCTTATTTACATAATCTAATCCTAGTTAAGAGGATCTAAAAAGGTGATTTCCGAATTTATATATTTGGCAATTGAAAACCCGGTTAACACCAAAAATAATTTTTTTAGCGCGTTTCATCTATGATCATTGATCAATTAAAAAATTTACCTATAAAATATACAAATAGACCTTAGACAAATGAGCTCTTTTACCTTAAGTTTTCAATATATAATAAACAAAAAAATGAATTAATATCATTAATAATAATAATAATAATAATAATAATTTAATTGCTTAGTGATTTTAATCAATAAATGACCTTTAAGTAACATTGAAAAGATTAAAAAGAATAAATAGAATACCTACCATCCTACTAACTCATAAATACTTGATATCCGAAATTTAAGCTTGGCAAATGATCCAAAGAAAGGATAAGCCGGTTCATAAGGTATACCTTTTTTCTTAAAATATCCAAAATCTTTTGTTAAATAAAAATACCATGTCATTAAAACTCCAATTATAATAAAAATATAATCTTGACAAGAAAGTGACGAAAATGAGATCATTTTATTTTTTTAATTTGAGAAGCGATGCGTTTCTCAATACAATCGGATCTCAACAAAGCATACAACCAAGCAACTATTCAGTTTATATACTTAATAGTACGAGCAGAAGTGCGCCTGTTTGAAGAGGGGAAACTGAATGAAGGTCATTTCCCCTCAGAGAATAATTTTCCGAAAGTAATTTTCTAATGGCTCATTCAATCAAATTGAATATATTTCCCTTTTTATAACTTAATCGAGTCCAATTCATAGATTTAATATAAATATAAATATAATATAATAATATTATAATATAATATTTAATATATAAATTAATATTAAATTTAATATTGATAGAGATCAGAAATGTGGATTGTTTCTATCTTAACTCTTTTTTTACTCCGCTCATCTTTAAATTCATCGTTCAAATGATTCACTTTTAAAATAAAATGTGTTTGAAATAATAAATAAATACTAATTAAAAGTGATTTTTTCAATGAAAATAATAATGAAAATTTCTTTATTAAAAACATATCAATCTTATGATTATATATTCAATAAAAATTTAAGATATTTTAAATAAGGGTCATACAGATATACCTATATTTATTAATATTAGCTTAATATTTTGTGATTAAAATTTCTCCTGAGACTAACCAAAACAGATCAATTTTTCTTTATAAATATTATCTATGGGTTTGAATTTCAAAAAAATCCTTCGAGCCATTTAATATTTCAAAAATACAAATATATATATATATACAATTTTTTCAAGTATAAGATAAGATACATATATATATATATATATATATATATAGAGAGAGAGAGAGAGAGAGAGAGATTTATAAGAAAGTATTTCAAATTTTTGTATAAAAAATTTATCATATATTATAAACATTGTCCTATTTTTCTATTGATTTCCATTTGTTGTTCAATGGAATATTCGTGTTTAAACGCCCTCTTTAAGTTAACAATCAAAGGTTGCATAAATTTCCTTATTGCTTCCTTATTCAAGTGAATATATAAATATGGGCTTATTAATAAAAATCTCTTTAAAAACTCTTATATGAATAATATTTATTAGTATAATAGAATAGTTGATATAATAAATAAAAATAATAGTAAATATTGATTTAATAGAAATTAAAATTAAAATAAAATGTATCACTATTCAAGATCAGCCACTACATTCTTCTTGAATACTCTTTAATCTTTAACACCCATTAAAAGATTATATTAATATTAAGAGTTAATACATTCATATTAATATTAACTCCACTATATTAATATCAATGTTTTATAATTCACATAGTCACATGGTTATCAAACGCTGGCTAAAAGATTGTTTATAGGAAAATTGATTATTTGGGGAGTCAACTGATGAGAGAACAATGAATGAGTTAGGCTGACAATAGAAGTTAGAATAGAAGTTATAAGGAAATGATCGAATAAGATGAATATTAGAAGTATTATTCAAGATTATTATATCCTCGAGTTCTGTTTAAAAGAAAAGGTGAATTTTGAATTTTCGGGGCTGTGTATTATCAATATATTATCAATCTCTCTATCTGTTAATTGTGATTCCTTTGTTTTATATGAATAAATATTAGTATATTTTAAAGTACATAACTAATTTATATCTAATTCTAAATCCAAATATATCCATCCTGTAATACGGTGTTTCCCAACAAGGGGGCAATTCGAAAATGGACTCGACACGAGTTTAACCCTTTTTAATATTAAAAATTATATATATGTTACATAGGGAGGCATACATATTTTAGAAGGGCGTAGGTGGGGCATGGCACAAAAAAGGTTGTGAAATACTGCCGTAATATCAATTATATTATAATCTCCCGTCCATATCAACCATCAAAAAGATTATAACAGTAAACATATTACGAGTAACTATATGGTTAATTTCATAAATACACACACACACACATACATTATGCACCATTGCTTGTTCGATATTTTTTGGCCAAAAACAACACCATAATCATGCCTCAACCATCGTATTCCACAGGTTTGGCTCCCTGCAACTTTTTCCTATTCCCAAAACTGAAGAGAGTAATGAAAGGAAAGCGTTTTGCCACAATTGATGAGATAAAATCGGAATCGAAGAATCATCTGATGGCCATACCGAAAAGCGCATTTCAGAAGTGCTTCAACAATTGGAAGAAGCGCTGTCATAAGAACATTATATCTTAGGGGAACTACTTTGAAGGGAACAAAATGGATATTGATGAATAAATAAATACTTTTCAAAATAATTCAAAATTCACCTTTTCTTTTGAACAAACCTAGTATATTTTAGATTAAAAATATTAAAATAATATTATAATATAAATTTAGAGAAAATATTATAAATAATTGACATGAAATATAATTAATATTTTTATTATTTTAAATACAAGGTGTTTCAAAAATATATTCACAATGAATAACAAGAAAAACAATATGTATTCACATTTTAGATGCCAATGTCATTAATTAATCACAGATAATCAACTTAACATATAAGAGATGAAGTAGACATTGTAATAGTAGTATTAAGATTAGAAGCTATTTTTTGAAATGTATTCACGAGCAGTTGGAAGAAATTTTTATGGTGATCGAAGAAGTCCCCCCTTTATATTTAACACTTAAAAAATCCTATTAGTGGTCCGCGGGATTTAAATTATGAATTAACTGGTCCGTGAGGTCAAAAAGTTTGGCGACCGCTGCTTTATATGCTCTTCTTTTTCAAGGTTCGAGAAACTTCTGGACGGTTCCATCTTCAATTGGTCCGGCGTGTTAGAAGTTTTTAGAATTTCCTTATAATCACTCCAAAAGTGTTTTCTTCTTGCATTAACACTTTAGGACAAACTTCCACTCTTCTTTTTCTTTCCTGTCATGCTTTCATTAATTAATTACAACTAAAGTTTAGGTACTTTTTTTCTGAAACACCCTGTATATATATAAAAACAAAAATATACAAAATATATATTTATATAGTATGAAATTAACAAAACTAAAAAATTTATATTTATTCGAACGCTATTGTCAACAATTGACAAAACTTGACGCTGAAATTAAAAAACAAAAGGTCTGCTTTGGCCTGCTGACTGGTCCAAGTCTATAAGGATCGAAGAAGGAGTGTGAGAATTATAGACTAATTGCTTTTATTTCTCATGCCAGCAAGATAATGCTCCATATTATTCACAACAGGATAAGACCCTTCCTTGATAGACGGATTCCAGACATGCACACTGGATTTGTAAAAGGAAGGGGACACGAGAGCAGATCGTCGAAAAGGCTAGAGAATTTGGGATCCCCGTTTACTTGTGTTTTTTGGACTATCGTAAAGCCTTTGATACGGTGAATTGGCCTTTACTCTGGTGAATTCTGGCCGAAATGGGAGTCCCTCCTCATCTCGTTGCCTTAATTAGAACTCTCTATGAGTCTAACTCAGCTGTTGTGAAATTGTACGATAAAACATCTTCTGATTTTCGTATTCAAGACTTATGAAAACGAAGAATTTATATTATTGATATCTTAATTTTTTGATACAATATTAATAAAATATTAAATTAAATATTAATAAGGAGAAGAATGATTGAACTATTTTTTTAAAATAAAATCAGAAAAAATAACAATTATATTTATATATTTTAATTTTCATAATTCATTTATCACAATGTACAAATATTTTCAGTCATTGCTTTGAAAAAAAAAATAGATTACTATATTTCAGTCATGGAATATTAGATATAACATTAAAAGGATGGACTAGTATAAATATATATATTTAGATAAAGACTAGATGATATATATTACATATTTTATATTAAAGCTTTTGGAATCAGTATGTTGAAAATTTGGAAGGGTCTCTCAAGATTAAAATAAAACATCGATGATTTAAATAAACAATTAATCGATTTTCCCAAAAAAACTTATATTTTTTTCTTTTAAAATTTTTAAAGGTTTCATTATTTAAATAATTTTATATGAAATATAAATTATTCCAAATTCATTTTAAATATTAATAAAATCCATTTTGTAATTATTAAAATGAATATTAAAATTTTGAAAGAAATTTAGATAGTTTATATATTGGAAGATAGGATTAATTTGATATTATATAAATAAAATCAATCAATTATTAGTTCTTTGCATATTTCTTAAAAAATTTGACTAATTATTTGTTTAGACCTTAAAAATGGACTACTAGACTTCCCATTACTAAAAAATATATATTTATTGAAAAATCTAAATGTAAAATCTACAAATTAAAATTAATGGGAAGTATATTGATGGAAAAAATAAGCGTATCACTATTTAACAATATTATTTGGCAAACTTTAACATTGATATATTAATAGAATATTTAAAAATATAACAAATATATAATATAATTGGAAAAATAATAATTAAGAATATTGTATTTAGATTTCTAGATTTTTTATAAGTAAGAATAATCTATACCAGAATACTTGAGTACTATGAAATAAAAATATTTAAGGTGATTTGTTTGTTAAACCTCTTATCTAATTTTAAAAATATTTTAATGATTTAGTTTTTAATTTCGAATTTAAATGAACCGTTTATGAAAATAAAAATAAAAATATAAAAATAATTATTAAAAAAAAAATAATAAACAATACTGTCAAAGGGCAATAATATCAATTAATAAATTATATTTTATGTTTGGATATCAATAAAATTTCTTAAATGTCAATAAATTATAATATCATAATAATAAAATAAATAATTAAAATTATAATACTGGTAGTTAAATATTGATGTTTTTTAAGTGTAAAATAGATATGAATAGGAATCATTTGTTTTAAAATGAAAAAATTAGATGAATTTGAGTCTCATAAATAGATGATATGATATTATTATTAAGTATTTAAAATATATTAATTGTTCAAATTCAGAATCACCAAGTGAAAATTGGATTTTAAAACATTTGATTAAAAATATTTCTAGTTTAAATGCCAAAAATGTCTAGAATAATGTACTGAGTATATAAAATTAATTTATTGAGATGTTCTATATATATATATATTAATATAAATAGAGAAAAGAAACTAATAAATATATATATATATATATATATATAACAATATTTAAGATAAAAGTATTAAATATTGATATGTTTCTTAATTATAAAAAAGATGTAAAAACATTCAAGTATTTAAATTTTAATAGTGTCTTTAAATCTTTCTAATTTGGATTTGAATTATACTGGTATAGATTAATCACATTAATCTTAAAAAAATCCAAAACTAATATCAATTAAATTGAATCTCTCAATAATAATTTTAACAATTCAATAAAAAGTATTTTATAATAAATTTTGTATACATTTTATAAGCCTTTTAAAAAGGTATTATTTTAATTTATTTCTTCAAAATTGATTCTCACTTTCAATCTTATTATCATCTCTGACTAGTCACACCACTTGGGCCATTTCAATCCAATTAGTTGTTCCATTATTATTTACTTCGGAGTCAACATTAATAACTTGTGTTGAAGTTATTGTTGTTGTTGTGTTTCTTTCTGTTTGGTTAGAAGCAATCAAATGTATCGTTTGATTTGTTGTCTGCCATCGACGAAGCATTTTGTAATGAAATCTAAATAAAAGTTTTAAATAAAAAATAGCAATAAAATATATTTTTAACTAACTTAAATAATAATATAATAATATAATATATACTATATATTTCTAGAAATGGGAAAATTTGAAAATTTTGAGAAGCGAGTTGTACCTTATAGTAACAAAACACCAAAGTAAAAAAGTGGCAAGAAGAAAAAAACATAAAGCTGCAAGGCCTGTCCCTTCCCAGAAACCATGTTGCATATAAACCGCTGCACCAACAGCACACAAGTAGACCGAGATAAGACAAAGTGGAGAGAGTAATAATAGGCAAAACATATCTCCATAAAATCCTTGAGGACCATATAATGTTCTTTCACTTCGAAACCACTTGATTATAAAAAAATAAGAAAATTATGAATTAATAAATAATAATTTATTATTTATTTTGTGGGAAACGATTTTTGGATAGAGCAAGTGTACACTGGTTAAGAACTTTCGAGTTCAATATCGGCAAAGATATAGTATTATTAAAATAAATTACCTGCCAAATAGGTTTAGCAAAACGATCGGTACTATATTTGAAATGGCAAATTTCGCAATGGTCTGTATTGGAAGTTGATAACCATTGTTCTAAACACGAGATATGTACAAGGCCAAGAGTACCCGTGCATTGACAGGGGGAAATTAAAGAATCTACAGCGTCATCTAAAAAATAGAAAAATAATGATAATAAATTTATTAAAACAAATGGAAAATGAAATAATTCTAAAGAAAATTGGCGATTCTAGTGGACTTTTGAAGGTGGATCATTTTTCAAATTTATTTATGTAGAATATAATGAAATTAATAATTTAAATTATTTAAATAAATTAAAATTGAGAATCATTTCAATTTATCAATTGGTTAATTGAATGAAAACTTGGATATTTCCTTTCGTTATTAGGGATTTAATATTTTTAATTATTTGTTAATATCATTTAAATAAAAATTCAAGTTTTTGTCATGTAGACCAAATGAGATATATTAAGCTCAATAATAGTGTGTTAAGTGATTTATTATTATTTAATAATAAATAATAAACAAAATTTCATGTCGTTGGTTTTTAAAAGAATTAATATACAAAAATTAAGTTCTTTAAGAGGAAATATTTAATACAAACAATACATATATATATATATATACTATTAATTTATACTAAATATTTAAATCACATAAAATTCTAATAAAATATGAAGAATAAATATAAATAAAAAATGCCGTCAAAAATAAAGTGTTTATTATTATTACCTTCGTGGCAGATTCTACATAAAATACTTGTACTAGAATTCCTTGAATTGTTTAGTTTTTCTGTATGCGAATTATTAAGCATACTAAATTCAGTTGATCTTGTTGGACTGTCTTTATATAGACCTTCAATTTTATTTGAAGGTTTTGATTTAGGAATTAATGTATGATTTGAATAATCAATATCATTGGAATAGCTTGCCATATTTTAATCTAAAAGAAATGTGAAAAATATCTAGTAACAAATTTTGACCTAACAAATTAATATTAATTTCCAAACCTTGAGTAAATAATTTGTAAATTATTGGATATAGATTAAAAAATTAAAAGAATATTCATGAATAATAATATAGTAACATAAAATAACATTAAAATATTAACACAATCAAATACTAATTTATAAAAATTCTTTATCATTTTAGCAAAGTACTAATAATTAATATTGAATTCATTGACTTATTAAGCAAAACAAATACCAGCGCCTCAGGCGGAGATGAAATCAATTACAATAAGCTAATGAAATTTAAATAGGGTCTCCAGATTTCCAAAGAAATTAGTTAAATTTTGAAATAAAAACAAGAAAAGTAATTCAAATGAATATGCTAGGTGAATGGAGGGCGATTTCCTGACTCACTTTGCTCTTAATTAAAAAAATACAAAACATTTTTGTCTTAATTTTTTTGTTAAATTAAATTATATAAGTATATTAGCATTAGAATATTTATATAAGTATATATGTATTTACATATATTTAAAATCAATCTATTTTAACTTGTTTAATATTGAAAATAATAATATTATTTTATAGGTTCATGTTTATTGTGATGTAGTTTTTTATACGTATTGAAAGGATAGGAAAATATTTTTCTAACCCAGCCAGAACGTCGAAGTCGATTAGACGCCTAGAAATATAACAACTTAGACATCTATATAGACATCTAGAAATTGGGAATACCGCGTGCTGTTTCCATTAAATTCTATTTATTTTTTTTTTTTCTATATAGACGAGATGTCTATATAGACATTTAAGTTGTTATATTTCTAGCAATTTCTAGACGTAATCTAGATCTCCTAGACGTCGACGTTCTGGCTGGGCAGAGAGTCCGCCGGTAAGGGACTGTAAGTAAGAGCGTAAATAAAGCCTAGTTTACACGGGCTTAGTACATGCCATTAGTTCAGGGGTGGGCAAATACTTTTAAGCGCGGGCCTCTGAAACACGACATTCTTAGCGAATTCTGCTCAAGAAAAATCTTTCTACATTTTTTAACATATATTAATTATTGATTATAAGTTGCTTTGCATACATATTTATAATATGGTTTTACTTATTTATTATTATCCCATATTTATTTATAAAACAAAATAGGTTTGGGGGCGAAGCCCCGGCCAGATGTGAGGACCGCCGAAGGCCAATCTTTTTCATATTAAAATTGTTTTGCTAAATATCTAATAACTGATAATTGAAACAGTTCTTGTTGTTAATCATTTCTTTAAACCTATTTAGTTAGTATAACTAATTATTTTAAAATATAGATAAAGTACCTATTTATCTTAATCTTAATTCTCTCTTCCAGATATCTATTCCATAATTCTTCATACTAATTCTTGAAAATTGTTTTCAATTATACATATATAGAAAAAAATATTAATGATTTTTAATATTAAACCTTAATGATTATTACAAGTTTATTTTTAGACATTCTTTCCACACTCTTAATAACTCACAATTGCATATAATCAAATAATGGCTAAAAAGGGCTTTGATAGCAAATAAAATAAAAAAATATTATTTAAATCTTACATATATAATTTTAAGTTATTTGTAATTATAAATGTATTATTTTATATAAATATATTTGATAATTCAATAAATAAAACAATGAAAAATGAGACTCAATTTCATGGTACACAAAATAAAATATCGATTAATTCCAAAAAAGATCTATTCCCGTTATAATCTTATACATTATACATATTTATTATCTATGGGAAATAATGACATCACAGTCTTCAAAATAAATATCTTTCCATTAGATATGTTTTTTGTCATTATATAATTAAATAATATATAATGTTATATTTCATACAAAGGAGCAATATATTTGGCAAATGTTTTTTCTCACATGTATTTTAACTAAGTAATACATTTAATTCAGATGCACTCACTCACTTGTGATGAAAGTAAATTTAATAAATAGAATATTTTTATTTTTTAAATATATATGGTGTTTTGATAAGGCATTTATTATTTTTTTTTAAAATATTTAATATAATTAACACATAAATTACACCATTTCAAAAATATCTAATTAATAAAGTTTAGGTTAATATTCTTTAAGTTTATTTTTTAGTTTTAAATATCTAACGATTTAAAAAAATATAAGCAGTTTATTTATTATAAATATATTAATATAATTTATGATAAATTTATAAAAATGTATGGCTTTTAGAAAAGAGAAATTGTATGGTTTAAATTATTTAAACAATTCCAAATAAACGTTATTCTGGGATTATTATACAGCACGGTTTACAAAAATTTATTATTAATAATATCAAGGAAAATTTCCCTGATATTTCAACTAAGAGAACAAAAATTATCTAAAAAATAACACGCAAATATATCAAATATTATTTGGAAAAAACAGATCTTAATGAAATGAAAGGCTAAATATTTCAAATCAAGTGAATAAAATAATAGACTATAATTGATGGATAAAAGTCTTGCTGAAAAAGAATGATTATTTGGAACATTAGTTTCGAAACATTTGTTATAATAACCAAAATTAGTGAAAATATTCAGTTTCAAATTTAAATTTAATTTAATAAAAATTGTACACAATATATATATGTATATGAGACAATGCATTGCACTGTGAAAAGTTTAATAAATAAAATATATATTTTATTAATATATTATAATTTATGAATAAATTAATAAGTGGCTTTACTTATTATGATTTTGCAAATCAAAAATTTTATTATATAAAATTATAAGAAAATAATTAACTCAAATGTTGAGATAATAATTATGTAATCATGTAATTAATTTAATTATTTAAAAAAAAAAAAAATCACAAATATATTTCTTTCTAATAACAAAATGATTTTATATACAATTCAAAACTAAAATTTTTTATAGTTTTTAACTTTAAACAAAAATTTTTAGTTTATTCTATAAACAAAGACAAATTTAATAATTTATTAGTGATTAGAAGGACCTCTTGAAATAAACTTTCAACATTTAATAACTTTAAATATACAGTCTTTTATAATAAATAATTGATTTTATACAGACAAATTTAAAGCTTTTTTTAAAGCTATTAACTTTTAATGTTTACATTTGAATTCGAAATTCTTTCTCTATATTACAATATATACATAGTGTTGTCAATAAATTAATAATTTTAAGAAATTTTATTAGTCAAAATGAATGAATGCATCTTCGTATATTTTCATCGAAAAATCTTATCAACTAAGAAGTTCCAGGACTAGATTTGTTTTAATTTGTTGTGATTTTTTTTTATTTTTATAATATAGATATTATATGAAAATACTATTTAATTTAATTTATTTTTATTAAATATAATTTAGCCCTAAAACTTGTTTCATTAGATTTCAATTTGAATAATAATAAAATAAATTAATTTTTAAAATAAATTAGAAGTAAATGAAATAAATAAGGAACAAAAAACAAAAGAAATCAAGGAATGTATCTAGAAAATTTTTTTCCATATTTTTTTAAGTCCAGATTGTTTTTTGTTACGACTATCACTAGACAATGTATCAGAGTTATCACTACCGAAATCGTTACTATGCCCATTTGGAGAAGTATAAGTAGGAGGGGATGAAATTGGTGTTGTAAAAGATGAAGATGCTGTTTCCTGAAAAGCTTCTGAAGTTAGGGAAGAAGAAGATATTGGAACGTTTGACACTATTTTCCTAGAACTATACCACTCCCAATTGTCTGATTTTAATTTCGTAGAAGGGGGCACACTGAAAAAGAAATATTTGTATTAGCGTAGCCAAAAAATAAAAAATAATTACATATTTTTGGTTGATAAATAATATTCTTATATTTATTTAAAAGATCAATTTAATAAATACTATTTTTATTAAATGGTAGTGAAAAAATTTTGATATTATCCAAAAATATTAATATTATTAAACTAAATAAGAATATATTCTTATAAGGATTTCTTTTATTTAAAACATACTTCGATTTAATTGGCGCTGATACAGGGCCCCGACGAGCCTCTCTCGCTGCTAAGGCGGTTTTTAAAAAGATGGGAGCCGAGAGTCTTCTCTGAGTAAAAGTGGGGGATGAAGTTGTAGGTGTTGCGTTTGATGTTGATGGTGTTATTAATGATGTTGCAATGACAGGTGGGGAGAGAGAATAAGGAAGGGGCATTGATTTCATTGTAACCTGTTGTTGGGATGGATAATATTTCTGGTTCACTTCTGGTGGACAACTGACACGCCGATTAGCCTCTTGAATTTCTTTACGTTTTTTTCGTCGTCTTTTACTTTCTGCTTTACTAGTGACGAGCGAGGATGCATTATTTGATTCATTGGAATCTTTAATTAATAAATCATTATAAGTTCCTGGAACAATTGTTTAAAAAAAATAGAATTATTTAAATAATATTACACTATAATAAGCTGGAGTGTCTCCACTCGACTATCTCGCAAATTTGAATTGGGTTAATTAACATATATTATATTTAAATTAAATTTAATTAATTATAAATTAAAATTAATAGATAATATTTATTAAATCAGCGCATGTTTGGCTCTATGTTGATGGCACCACGTCACGTGTTGGCGCGTGATTTGCAATGTTAAAAAATTAATTCCTGTACTTTCAGCGATTCAATCAAGCTGAAATTTTATATATAGCAGTTTTATACAATTTTTAATCATGTGAAAACTATCAAACATATCTATCTTTATTTTTACGGTCACTTTAGAGGAAAAAAATCAAAACGTTGTAGGTAATGACCCTCTTCCAGTTGAGCTACATTTCTCAAAAGTTGATAGAAAACGACGAATTTTGAATAATTCCCGTATACCAAATTTCATGATTCTAGCTCAAACCCTTTTTGCGTAATCTTGTCTACATACATAAACATACACATACACACACACATATTTTTCTCAACCTTAGTGAAAACGATTCAGGAACCTTCAAAACGTATAAAAACATCAAAATCTTGATATCGAAAATTTTCGTGATCGCAATACTATCTCTGGCGAGATAGTAAAAATAAATGATATATTGTTTTTCAAATGGTGGCAAATTAATTTAGTTTAGTTTATAATTAACCCCTTTTAAATTACTTTATTACTAATAAAATTATCTAGAATAATGTCTCCTCTAATATTTTCACAGAAATATATGTGAGTGGAAGTTAGGAATTTTTAATAAATACCTTTTAAAATTACATTTTATAGCATTTTTTGTGAATTGAGATTTTCAGATAAAATTCTTTTAAAAAATGAAATAAAAAGAATGTATTATAGATGTATATTAATCAATAAATGATAATTTAAATAAATATATAAATTTTTCTTTACAATTTGCCCTTTTTTTACATTTGCTATAAAAACTTATACAATATTATTATAATTTTAACTTTAAAATAATATGTGCCAATTTATTTTCTAATTTTCATTTACATGTATATATAGAAAAAGGAAGAAAAATAAAGAATTGAACTCTAGTCTTTCCTCTAGAAAAAAACAACTTTTTCAGAAGAAATTCATTTCTTAAAATTACTCTACTTTGAAATAAATAGAATTGAATTATGTTATAAGCTTTGTTTTATTATTACCTGATATATTTAAGGCTTCTTCACTTGGTCGTCTTTGACGAATAGAGTATGGTTGTAATTCAAGTTCTGAAACTCCAGCTACGCTTACTCGACGTTGAAGACGTCTTAACTGTTGTAATTGTGGAGATGAATTGTCTCCGTCTTGCTCGTACTCCTCTGAATTTTGTAAATTAATATGTCTTTCTCTTGCTAAGCCATAACCTCGACACCAACAAATGGCAGCTATAATCAAACAAACTTCGACCGCAACAAGAAGAGTTTGTTGCAAACTTACCTAAAATTTATTTATATTTAATGCATCAATTATTAAAATAATAAGAAATATTAATAAATAATATATAATAGCCAAACACTTACAATAATTTTTCTGGGCCAACTATCATTATCTTCTCGTAAAATTTCAACAATAGATGACATTTTATCCAATTTGGCTTCTAATTTGGCAAGTCGTTTTTCATGTTCTAATTCTAATTCAGCCGCACGTTTAGCTAATTCTTCACCGACTGTAGCCAATGTACGTTCGACTACCCGTTGCATCTCTTCCACTTGACGTTTATATCGACGCGATAATTCTTCTAAGTATTGTCCACTTAGAGACATATTACGTTCTAATGTCTTTTAAAAAAAATAGAAAAAACATATAACTATTTGTTATTTGAAAAAATGAGTTCATAACCGAATAAATGTCTTCATCTCTTTATTTTTTATTATTTAAAAAATTTGGAAAAGAATTATTTATTTACCTTAATTCTATTCGAAAGGCGCATAAATACTGATTCTTTCTGTTGAGGTTGAGCCGTTGAGGATGTTGGAGATGATTGTGTAGTGGTTTGTTGTTGATTATTGGATCCTTGATTAGTAATTGTAGGTGGTGAACTGATTGAAGCTGTTGGAATTCCGTTAGGAATAGCTTGAGCATTTTGATCTAAATCAGTGAGTTCATCCAAAAGTGATTCTAAATCGTCCTCATCGGATTCTAGTAAAGGAGAAGAGGATGAAGTTGTTGTTGAGGAAGAGGGAGAAGGAATGTCATGTGTCGGAGTAGATGCTTCTTCTGAGTGATTCAGTAATTTTGTAGTTGGCATCACTATAGAATCTTGCAGAGAAGTTTCATCTTTTGGTTCCTAAAATAAAATTAATTATACATTTTAAATTTTGAGATAAAATTGAAATTGTAACAAGAATTATGTAAAAGAAAAATTACCAAATTCTGTATTTCTAAACTATCAGCTATAGTTTTTGTGGGGTTAATATCAAGGGTTGATTTTTTTTCGTATGAAGGTTCAATAAATGAAGGAGTAGAAACTGGTGATTCACTTTTGGGCCCATTTGTAATTAGAGAAGAACAGGTGGAGATTGGAGTTAAATGAATTTCGTCAAGACCTACGGAAGCATTCGGTGGTAATTCTGGCACTGATTCATTATCTTGTTCTGAAATATTGACTTGATCTGATTTAGGAATATTCACAGAGGCCTAAAAAATACAATAAAGTAATATATATTTCTAAAAATCAACAAATATTTTATTTAAATTTATGAAAAATAGTTGTTACCTGTGACATATTTAAGACAACTTTTCTTTCTAGAACCGCTAGAGCATTACATAGGGCAGCAATATGGGCATCAGGTAAGAGAGCTGAGATATATGCGGATCGATTTGATCGAAATGGAACAGCAGATTCGATACGATGTGCGGTGAAATCAAAACCAAAACGAAGGCAAATTTCACTTCCTCGTAAACCCTTCATTAAAAATGGAATCTTAAAAAAAAAATATTAGTTAATTCACTCAAAGATTGAAATGTTATATTTTTAGTTATTTAGGAATATAAAATAATAAATGATTCAAAATAATTATTAAAAAGAAATTAGCAATCCTCCATTCGAAGAGAGCAATAATCGTTGGATATATGTCAATTATCCTCTAAATAAAATTTTAAAATAACAAAATTGGTTTTAGGTGTAGAATTATTTATGACACTTATTAAATAAAATTTATAAAATAATCAAATTATTCATAATTAATTATATCAATATAGAATTGAAATCAATAAAGAACACATTTTAAATTAATTATTTAGAATTAAATAAAATAAGAATTAATTTTATGATAATATTAAATAAATTATCTAATAATTCTTGTTTCCATATTTACTCACTTGCAATTGATGAAAAATTGATTCAGTTCGACAGGAAAGTAGTGAATAAACAGTTTCATAAAGTGATTCACTACAATTATTACAAACCACAATATGACTAGGAGTTAAACAAAAATTATCATTTTGAGCAAGTGTTATTTTCTGATCGCCTCCTTTAGCCAAAACTTGGGCGGCTTTTTTCACAATAGATAAGACGGCATCCCGGGCGCTTCCAAATAAATTTTGCGGTTTTTCGGATTCATGTTGATCAGTGGTATCTTCAACTTTATTTATTAGAGATTCATCCTCTTCATCCTCATCCTCTTCATCACTATGACTATGGGTATCCGTATCTAATACTTCAAATTCACTCGTGCCGAAAACTCGAAAAAGTGAAATAGGGCAGAAATGTTCCTGACCATAATGACTTAATAATTCAAAACGAACATATTTTGCATATAAATGAGTGGTGAGAGGAAAATTTTGCACATTGCGTTCATCCTTGGCTTCGAATTGTCCAACAGTACGCCAATCCCGTGTGGGGAATCGATCACTCACGGAAATGGTAAAATTACGAGGGGAGGAGGAGAATAATTCAAAATTCGCTAATTCAATTCTTTTTGCTTGGATTCCTTCACATAATTCAACAATAAACCATATACGACTCGTGCAAGTATTTAATAAATATTCATCTAGGGAAGGAGAGAGAACAGAAGATGCGGATTTCGCCTCAGGATTCGATCCGACGATTTTTGCTCCACAGTCAGGTGAGGCGAAATTTTTTAATAAAATCTTTGCTGGTTGACCAGACGAACCGGTGGATTCATTCAGTGCTTGTGACTTTTGTTCTTCAGCCAATTGTTTTTGAGACCATTCGGAAAAAGAGGGCATTTCATCTGGAGAATTTGTAGATGATTCAGGTTCAGAGTTTGAAGTAATTTCCGTTTCTTTCTGCGGTTCCTATTAACAAATATAAAAAAATTATTAATAAATTCTTATACATTATTATAAATTATATATATATATATATATATATATATATATATATATGTATATATGTTCAATTATTCAATTATTTATTAACATTTTGAGAAATTAAAGTAGAAAAAATCCCTGACTTTTGCCCATCCTACGCAAGGATAGCGCATATCAAGTTGGTTATATAAATTAGGTGTCTTATGAGTAGAATGGGTTCTAACAACCTTTACTTTGATTTTCTTGATCGGCAGCGCTACTTTTTTACCGACCGACGAAAGGGTTAAGGAAGGTATTGTTTTCACACCAAATTTCACATGTGGAAATTTTTACATATCTCCACGAATCATGCATTTTCTTAACAGAAAAAAGTATTTTTAGCATCATGTCTGTACGTCTGTCCGTGATGTGTACAGCTTGAACGGGTCAACGAATTTTGATGAAATTTGGTGTATATCCGGAAACCGGAAGTGGTAGTATTACCGATCGACGATAGGAAGCGAAGGGTTATTTTCACACCAAATTTCACATGGGGAGATTTTTTTACATATCTCCAGGAATCATGCACTTTGTATTGGTTTTTATCCTCGGGAAACTCATCTTCATTAGTTTTTTCTTAATTTAAAATTATATGACGTCACAGCCAGCGATAGATAGATATACAGTAAATATTAAATTGGCACATTACTAAAGTTGGCCTCGGGCTATTGTCCGGTACGGACGTGTACCAGAGTCAGTATTGCCCAGGATTCTTCGGAGCTCCACAGCAACGCAGTGAGTACAAAACCATCCAACCTATCAACCCAAAATCCCGATATTAACCCTTGGTCACACAGACTAAGACCCAGAATCCCAAAAATATTCCCACCTAAATAATCTCTTGAAAATAGCGCCAAAATGGGTGCCGAAACGTCGAGAAAACAATCTCACAAAAATACGTGATTATATCCCTGATAAATCTGATAGTAATAATAACAATAACATTCACGGAAACCTAAACCAACATATTATATATATATATATATATATACAATTTTTGCTAGTATAATAAGTTAAGATATAAATAATAAGATATGAACTTACATCAGTTTGTGTGAGTGTTGAAGGTGTTTCAATTGTTGGTTCATGATGTTGATCTTCATCAATGACATCACTATTTAATACATTTGGAAGGAGCTCCTCTTTTGCTGTAATTACAACTATCTTTGGTTCCGCGTGTACAACATAAGGGGGTTCTTGAGTTTTATCAGTGTTTATTTGTGTTGTTGTATCAATTGGTGACAGCTCTTTTTCTTTCGAAATGGATCTATTGGTATTCAAATCAATGGAACTGGTCTCAAGAGGGATTCTACTTTTATTAATGATGGGTGCATCGATTTCCGAATCGGATGAATCAACAACAGTAAAAATAACAGGTTGACCAGTTTCTGTTAATCTGAAAATAAATAAATAATTAAATATTTTATTCGATTTTATTAAAATGTACTAAATATTGCATTTAAATTTATTTATACTAGTATATTTAGCTAATTGTGAATATTTTAATTAAATGTGTCATAATTATCATAAAGAGAACGGATGGTGTTCTAGACAGAAGCGCGATAAACAGTAAGATGAAGATTATACAGCAAGCAATGGGAAATATATCTATATCCTTTAAACTTTTTGGCAATGTCTCCTAATTTTGAACATATATTTCTATCAATAAAATATAATTAAAACTAATTACTAATGAGAGTGTAGCATTATACAATATAATTCTTATTAAATATTATTTAAAAATAAAAAATTGTTTTCCATATTTTATAATATTATTATACTTTGAATAATTAAAATTTGAAAATACCTTTTATTTAAAAATTAGAATATAAATTGAAAAATAAATTGTTCATTTAGGAAATAAATGTATCAAAATTATTTAACATTTTTTTTTTGTTTTATATTAAAATTTTAAAATCAGAGGAATTTATTTTAAAAAAAGCTTTCATTAAATCAAATTGTAACTTATTGGAAATTAATAAATATTTTTAGCAAACTTAGAAAAAGATAAGATAAAATAAAAATAAACAAAATATAAATATAAATTTAAAACTGAATGCACAAAAAATAAATGTTAAGTTAGCGAATCACTTATATGTATATATATATATATATATAATCATGAAAAATTATTTTTGAAATATATATAGTGTATATTGTATATATTTTGTTTTCTTTTAACGATAAGAAACTAGCTATACAATCACTTCCTTAAAAAAATTATTAATTTTATTTTTATTATAATAAATAATTTAGCATAAATTAATTTTGTTTGGTCAATGTAATAATCGAATATTATAGGATTAATAAAAATAATTATATATAATATACAATAGAATAAATGAATAAATGAACCTTTAAGTTTTTAAAAGATATATTAAATACAAGAATATTTAAATTAAACTGTTATTAAAAAAGTCAAGTCGTTATTAAACCATTTATAATTTATTTTAATTTTTAAGTTTGTTCTCTTAAAAAAATATCTTATTATCAATATGATAATAATAATTCGACGAAAATTGTTTAATTTTTTCACTTTATTAATAAAATTTTAGAATATTGTATTATGAATTTATAATTATTAATGAATTATAATGGAGTTGTTTTCAAATAGGTGGTTTAATAGTAAAAATTTTAAAATTGAAAATTGATTTTAAATCAAACCTAGGAGATTGTAATGTCCATATTAATGTGTAAGCCAGAGCATAAATAAATGCCATGACCAAAAGACGTTGAACCAATTGACGATTAAAAGAGGTTTTGTCAGCGGCTGCCACGACACGGACTGTGGGAATAGCAGTCCTTTGGTGCTGACCCTCCATCTTCTTTCGAGGGACACATTCACCAGTGATTGCTAAATCACAACCCTATACCCGACAAAACTTTCATTAGCTTCTGAGATAAATAAAGATCAACACTCGTTTGAAATCAATAACAATTATATTCAAAAAAAAAAAAAAAAAAAATTTTTAAAAAATGAAATCATTTTTATATAAATATAATAAATATAAAATATATAAAAATAGATGTATATATAGATTTTATTTTATATATAACTTTAATTATCGAAAACTTCACTTTAGAGATTGAATCTCAAGATTAATTTTTCGAATTTATCGATTTTTCTTCTAAAGTATAGAATATTTGCTTCAGCATTGAATTAAACAGACAGGTATACAATTTTACTACAAATGAAAATTCTTTAGTAACAAATACAAATATTTTTATTATCAAATTAAATGCACATTTTATTTTTTCTGATAAATAGAAAATAAATATTTGTCTATGAATTTCAAAGAATGATTTTGCACATAATACGATTGTGTATTGTTATTTTATTGAAATACATGTGGAATTTTCTCAGGAGGAAGTTAATAAGGAATTTGGAATTTGGACTCACATAATAAAAAGTAAAAAGAAAAATCCCATTTAAAATGCAATTCATTTAAGGATATCATTATAAATGATAGTCGTAAAGATAATTTATATAGTCGACAAATTAAAATAATAAATCAATTGAGAACGCTTTTAATTAAAAATAATTTAAATTTGTTTTAAGATACTTTGATTCTAATTTGGATGATATATATGTATATATATTTCAATTCAAAGATTGGTGTAGAAAATAAATTAGGTTGCATAATTTTAAGGAGTATCTAATAAATTATTAAAAATAAATTTAAAATTAATTCTTTTCATTAAAAATTTATTATAATTTTGATATCTTATGAAAATAAATTACTATTAGAAGAAATATACATTATAAAATTTTAAAATTATAATAATCTTTAATCCTCCTGGCTCAAATTTACATAATAAGTATTAAAATTTTCATATTTTTATTCCTTTCATCAAAGTTTATTATAAAAATGAGTAGGGGAAATAAATAATAGGTATATAAAAATAATCTTTTAAGTATTAAGATGAATTCAGATAAGATTAATAAAAGAAGTTTAGAGTAGATTAGTCGTCAAATAGATTTTTAAAAGAATATTAAAGTGAAAGTTATTATGAATCATGAAAAAGTCTGGTTTAAAATTGTCTAATAAATATTTCTTGAGTGAATGGCCAAAAGATCACTTGAGAAGATATTTTTAGGAATATCCTATAATTATTTGATTAATACTTTAATAAGGGTGATTAATCACTTTTTTGATGAATTGTTTAATATTAGAACGATTAGAGAAATAAATTAATAATTTTATATATTATAATAGATTTACTATCTTTATAACTAATAAAGATAATGAATGATATTCAATGTTAAGATATAAATAAATTCTGAACATACTTTCATCCTTTAATATCATATTATATTTTATCCATTTATAATTACAAGAGCGTTTTGAGCTTTGAGAGGGAGAATGTGTATAAGACTTTTCAAATTAAATTGAATTTAATGAAATATATTAAATATTTATTGGTTTTTATAAAGATATATATAAAATAGGTACAAGATATATGTAGGGTGACCAAACGTCGCGTTTTTTCGGGATTGTCCCGTTTTTAGGTGCTCTGTCCCGGCGTCCCGAAAAAATCTTAGGGACAGCCTATTGTCCCGTTTTTTTGTTTTTTTTTTAAATATTTAGGACATTTCGTACTTTTTTCAAAATTCTTTCAATTTGCTTCTAAAAAAAGCTCAAGCGTTTTCTGGACTAACCTCTAAAATATTTCCGAATTTTTTTTTCCTAAAAAAAAAGGTAAAATGTCCCGGTTTGGTGTTTTCGAAATATGGTCACCCTAGATATATGAAAACTTTTTTGTTTGAAAATAGAGTAACGTTTTTAGTATTATCTTCTGGTTATCATAATATATAATATTTCACATTGCTAAGTAAATTTTGGTGCATTCTGTTCAGTTAAATACCCAAAATTTGCAGAATTTAACATATTTTTTTCATAAAATCAAATAGAAACATTACACAGTATTTCAATTATTAAATAAATGTTAAAAATCCATAAAAATAATTTGGTTTCTGACGTTCAAATAAACAATTTTGCAAATTTAGACAATAATAAATAATTTATGTTAACATATACCATTATTTTTTATAAGTGTATATTCAAATTTCTTACTTAAATAAAACAAAGAGAGGAGATAAAGTTAAAAGTCCTCAAATTGTCTCTGAAAAGCCGTAATAAAATACTTAATAATAAGCATTTTCACATTTTCCCTTATAAACTACATAGCTGCGGATGACTTCATTTATTTTAACAAAAAGTTATAAATTAAAAAAAAAAATTCAAAGAAAATTATGTTTTATTAAACTAAAGTTTGTAAATTTTGTTTATCTTTATACATATATGGATAGATATATAGCTATACGAGTATATATAAAACCAGCTACAAAAGGAGAAAATAAAATGACCTTAGTGATTGAAACAGAACTACCTTGAATAAACTTGACCCAGAGAAACAAAACATTTTTATAATTTTGATTTTAAATTTTATTTTAAATCTATCTTTATTTTCATTTTACTTTCACTTATATCTTTTCTAATAAATTCAGGTTTAGTTTCTCTCTTCTCAGTAGAAAAACATATCCTAGCTAGAAAAATATATAAACTTAATTTAACTTTTTATCTATGTAATTATTTTCACATTTTATAATCATTTTTATATTATATAAATCATTATTTATTAAATTAATTAAAATTATATATAGACATATATAATACAATTCAAAATTACATTATTACTAGGACTTGAATTCGAACAATAAAACTGAATAAACTAATTATAATTGGATTAATTTTAGATAACATCAAAAATTAAAAAATAGTATGTTTATTCGATTATATATATGAAAAAAAGAGAACCTTGAACTTTTTCATGTTCACTTTTTTCGTCAAAAATTAATTTGTCACATTATGTTCTTAATTTAAATGGATCGATTCATAGGATATTTTAGATCAATTTAATAAAATAGAAAAGTGTACATAGTGTTGATTAATATTTTGGGCGTTATATCTGTGTACAGTAATTTACGTGGGATAGAAAGGTAAAGAATTTACGCCCAGCAACTAAGTTCTTATATAACAGTGAATTTATCATATACATATATTGAATAGATTTTTTTATCGGCTATTGCATGAAAAACGAAAAATTATAATCACAAAAAAAAATAATTTGAAAAAAATATATGAAATTTTTTTTTTTTTTTAATTTTATAGAAAAGTTGTGTATTAAATGAGAGAATTCCACTTGTATCCTATTATGGTATGCGAGAGTTTCACAGTTCTGTCTTTAATAAATGTAGTTTCCATTCTGACTTGGTCATCCCACTTGATAGAAATTTTTATTCGAGTTGATAATTTTATCAGCAATATACAAAAAACAAATTAAAAATTAATTATACTAAAAAATAGCAAAAGTATAGATTAATTATTTATTTAGAAAAAAATAAATTATGATATTTAGAGATTATTAATTAAACTACTAATTAAAACTAATTAATTGCATTATTTACATAAATTGAGAAATTGATTTATCTATTTTTATGTATTTTATGTACAAATGAGATCTATCTTAAAGTGTAACAAATTTGTCCCGTTAGTTGATGATTTCTGAATGATTAATTAATTTGCAGTATCGCCTTTTTCCTTTAATGCCTTCTTCTTTCTAATCTCTAATTCTTGTTAACAGCGATAAATGGATAATAAATAATAATTAAAAAAAAGGGCTTGTCAGGCTTATTTGATTTTAAATTTGTACTATATCCTATTATAAAAATTTCAATTTTTTTTTTTATGTGTCACAAACAAATAAAATAACCATTCGTATTCATGTTAATCGTTATTGAATCTTATAAATAATTTTGTTGTCACACGACGCTTATTTTATGAAAGTAGAATATTCAAATATTATAGTATGGTCTAAGTGAATTACAATATTTTATATATTTTATATCTACTTATATTAGTATGGACGACTAAATTAAATAAAACGTTAAAATTTCTAAGCTATGCAGAATATTTTTGGTAGAAAATAGTGATTAATGTATATTCATTTTTTGTAAAAAAAAAAAAAAAAAAAAAAAAAATGTATTCTAAAGACGAGTTCTCTCCCTTCTTATGGAAAAACTTTGTATATTATATGCATTTTTCATCTTCCTAAATATCAACTTCTAATTCTTCGAAGCTTGGCACCAAACTTATTTAAAACCAAAACAAATTAGGAGATAGGATGATCACATGACGTAGTTAAGTAATAAAAAAAAGCCTCCGAATGACGCTTGTTTTGATTGATATCATGATAGGATTAAGAAAACAAGATTAGAAAAAGTGTCGAATAATAATACAATAGTAGAGAAACAAGTGGCATTTATCATCTCAGATATTCGGCTGTGCAAAATATGGGCTGGCCTTGAATGAAATTTTTAATCTCTTGTAAGAGAAGGGAACTGGATCAGATAGGAAGTATAGCATTTTCAAACTGATAAATTTAATAAGTATATTTTTATAAGCAATTCATTATAATTAACTAATAATACCATGTTTTGTATAAAATAAATAAATAAATTTTAAAATAGTTACACAATTTATAAATATATTTTTTGCTTTTGATTTACATTTTTAAAACATTCAATAAATATATAGATTCATTAAAATAACTAAAATGTAAAATTGTAAAACAAATCAACTTGTTTGTTTCTTATTTAATTGGACACAAGTTGAAAATAAGCCAAACCCTCTACTAAATGGAAAGATAGAATTGCATGACCTCTATGCATCTCCAGACATCGATGAAAATCAGGGATGGGAAAAGAATTGATAGAAATTTATTCGGGACGACCTGTTGGTAGAGCAAGGAGGGGGTAGAAATGAGGGTGGAATGTGGTAGTTAGTGTGGCCAAGAACGTTCGATCAATTCAAAATGAAAAGAATACATTTTACATTGAGTAGATATAAATAATGAATGGGTTTAATAGGGATCGATATATTTAATCGAATGCTTGGCATTGAACAAGGTTTCAAATTGAAACAAAAAACCTCTAAAAAATGTTAATATTAAAAATTAGAATGATATCATTAAACTAAAATATGTTTTACTCTGATCCATCAAGTGTAGAACCTATCCATGCTATTGGAACCTAGATTCATAATATCCCGGAAATGTTTCCATATCGAGATGGGAAATGATATCCTGGCGAGGTGCATTATTAATTAATCATTCATTGTCTCGAGCAGAAAAGCTCTTTCATTTTTACTACTTTTAGGAAAAATTATCATTTTATAACTTGGCAATGAATAGGAAGTAGTGAAATGTTTTCCTATGCCTTTCTTGTTTAAGAATTGTTGTAATCGGGGGAAGGGGGGGGGGGGGGGAAATGATGAGTCTATCCAAGGCTACGTGCCAACAAGTCGATCGATCTTCAAGGCAGCCGCCGTCAATGAAACCTCTTGACTTCTTGAGGCGATTTGCTTTTTTCAAGGGCTCAGTTCAATATTTGACAAAATTAAAATAATAATGGAAACGAAAGTTATCCCATATTATAAATAAATAAAAATTACAATTTTGTCTCATAAAATAAATTTTATATAGTAGTTGGCAATTCAAATTGAATATAAAAAGAGCTCAAAATTGAACATAAAATTAGAATTTCGGATGAAAAAAATTCCTAAATTTGCATAATTGAAAATCAAAATTTAACTTTAATAGCATAATTAAAAAAAAACAATTATTTATTATGATTAATTTATGATTAATTGGAGACTATAAATATTAAAAATATTTTAAGCGATAGGAAATGTTTTTTTAATGAATATTTTAAATTTATTTGTTGTTTAATCATTAATTTAAAAAAATTTACATAAAATTTTAAAATAGGATCAATTTAAGAAGGGTAAAATTGAATAAGCTGTTTAACCAAAAAAAAAAAAAAATGAAAATGCCTAAATGCAAATGTATTAAAATTTATAAATTTAGAATTAATTGATTAATTTGTAATGTCGTATAATTATTGGCCTTGGCCCCTAATAAACTTATATAGAATATAGTAAAAAATAGCTTTTAAAAGTAATTATATTAATAATTAAATAACTGTTATTTAAATAAATAGTTAAAATATTCTATATAATTAATTAAATTCTATGAAAAATATATTCGATAATACGAGTGACCAAAATCAGATAATTAACGAAAAAAATATACATTAAATTTTTATATATTTAAAATAGATATAAGTTATTTAAGATTATTATATACAAGCTGCTCAGAGCGCCTTCGGCTCCGCCCCCTGTACCCCCGAGTGGTACATAGTAATTGGTTGCAAGTAGTAAAAGGTTTTCATCCATTTTGTTTCAATCCGTATATTACATAAAACATTCATTTCTTTTTGTGTTCTTATTTAAAATATATTTTAATTTAATCAGTAAATTAATTATATATATTATTAATATTATTGTATATGTTATATCTATCTATCTATTTAACTATGTGGGTCAAAGATACTCGAAAGATCTTGGCCACAACAACCACATTTCTCCAAGTGTCCCTATCCTAAGCCCTTGTCCCATCTCTCTTACGTCCCTTCCTACGCGTCCTTGGTTTACCAAGCGGACGTTTTCCAATCGGTCATAACTATTTCTGAAGATGCAGAGAGGCCATGCAATTTCTTGTTATGCAGTCTCCGCCATTCCCCGGTGACCTCATCTTTCTTTGGCCAATAAATGCAGGGAAGAATCCTATTCTCAAATATTCTGAATCTACTCTCATCTGCCAGGGTCATAGATCATGCCTCCCACCCATATAATACAACAGGCAAAATAATTTTTTTATATATTCCCTTTGATAATAATTTTGAAGGGATAAGCCTCTTTATTGCAAGATAACAGGCGTTTCCCGATTGCAAACTCGATTTAAATTCTTCTCAAATATTATTATCCTTCGTGATTACATTCAATTTTTCTACATATTCAAATCCTACATTTTGTATTTTAAGATTTTGTATGTTAATACTCTTCCTCTTTGTTACTAAATATTTTTTCTTATCACTATTAATTTCAAACCTCCATTAATTTTTCCTCGCTATCTGTAATTGCAATTGCAGAATCTCCTATTATATTTAAGTCGTCTGGGTAACCTAATATTTTACAATTGATTTCCGCATCTTACTCTTTTTTTTACTACCTTCAAGACAAATTTGAAGATCAAAATTTGAAAAAGTTTATCCTGATCTATATTGAGTCTGCGTATGTTTTACTAAAGTCTACAAATAATTAGTGAACAGAAATATTGAATTCGCGGTTTTTTTCCTAATATCTGTCATAATGAAAATATCTTAATAATTAATAGTATTATTCATTAATAGTATTAATTTAAATTAATTGATTTATTTGTTTTTTTATTATTAAGTTCATTTATTAATTTTTTTAGATCATAGTTATTTTCCTCCCTTAAAAGAAACTTATCTAATTCTGTGGTTCTAGGGGATTTGAAAATTATTAGTCGCAATATTTAGATTTCGCTTACAGCTTCTGTCATGTCCGACCTCCATCCACTAGTTATTTTCTCTCAAGTTTCTTGCTTATCTTAATCATGTGATCTATATATTTAATTTTTTTTTTTGATTCATTATAAAATTTAAACAAATAAAATTTTTCACTTTGTTAATTTATATAAATTTCAATTTAAACTGATTGTGAGTGATACGCTTTGCCAAGACTCTGAATAATTTGTGTATAGAAATATTGAATATTCTTAGAGAGATTTTTTAACCTTTCACTTTTAAATAGAAAAGAAGAAATATTCAAATATATAGAAAGAATAAATAAAAATTAAGTTGACCTGTGGCCAGGTCCGAACCGACCGACGGTTTGAAGTAAATTAATTTCCAGCTACAGAAACAATTTCAAATAATTTCAATATAATATCTATTAATGTAATAAAAAACAGATAGGCATATAACATAAACATTTTTAATTTTATTTTATTTATAATATATAAGCAAGATCAGGCTGTGACGTCATGAATGGCTGGATGACGTCATATAATTTTAAATCAAGAAAAAACTAATAAATATGATTTTTCTCGAGGATAAAACCAATACAAAGTGCACGAGAGAGATTCGTGGTTATATATAAAAAAATCTCCTCATGTGAAATTTGGTGTGAAAATAACCCTTCCCTTCCTATCGTCGATCGCTAATACTACCACTTCCGGTTGCCGGATTTGCACCAAAAGTTGATCCATTCATCCCACTGATGCATTAAGTAAAAATATACCAAATTTCATCAAAACCCGTTGAGCCGTTCAGGCTGTACACATCTATACGGACGGACGGACAGACAGACGGACGGGCGGACGGACAGACATCTTTTTACCTTTACCTACATTACCTTTTATATATATATATATATATATATATATATATATATGTGTGTTAGTTGCAATTTTTTATGATCCATATTATTTATCATTTAATTTACAATAAATTTTAAAAAATATCATTTTATTAATGAATTGCCCCTATGATAACAAACGAGTATGTTGATCTTTATTATTATTATATATTATTTATTATATACTTTAAAAATAGTTTAAGATTATATAATGATGATGATGGTCACTGGCAAAATATGAATATAAGCAGGATTGAAATAATAATACAAATGTAACAAAAAGCATTTTTAAAGTTTTATAAATTAAAACTGTTTGGCCTTAATAATTATCAAGACACAATATATATAAATATAGTTATAATTTTAATTATATCGGAATAAGTATGAATAAATTTAAAAAAAATTAAATTATTAAGAAATACAATATTAAAATAATAGCCATATTTATTAAGTTTTAATATGATTTGTTATTTAATATAATTTAAGTGTTTTTTAAGATTTATTGGATATCGAAATTGGAGCTTACTTCAGGTATCCTTTGCTATTATTTATTGAATGATTGAATTTGAAGGATTAATCTATCTTCTTCAAAATTTGTGAACAAAGTTTAAACCTAAGTTAAAAATCTTTAAGATTTTAATCTATAAATATATATTAAACATTTTTATAACCAGATAAATAAGTAAAATTAATCTTATCCGCATTTAAATGAAAATTCAAAAAATATTCAATACGAAATAAGAAAAAACGTTCACAACTAGAAAATGCTTATAATACATAGTTTAATGATAACATTTAATTTTAATAAAAATTCATTTAGCCAGTGACTATATTCGAATGAAATGTAAAAATGATGTATTGATTATGATGTAATTGTTTTGGAGAATGATGTAATAAGATAAATAAAATACACAGTCGAAACCTTCATAGTACAGTTGGCAATTTAACATATATTAATTAAATAATAAAATTATGTTTGTCCAAATTTTAATTATTATTTCAAATGCCATAGAGTATATATTGAAACTTATTTATATAATTATATATAAATTAATATAAATGATAGAGTTTTATTAAATAAACTTGTAAAGATTCAACGTATCTTATATGACTTTATCATGAATCAGATATTACCATTTTAATTACATATTTTTGCTTTGAATATGCCTTGAAATGAAAATTACAGGATTTAAAATCCAAATGAAATAGGAAGCAGGTTTCTATTGCTCGAAGCCTTTCCAATGAAAGCTTTGATATTCCATGAATAAACCGATTCGTTCGTCAGATTTATATATTTCTTTTACTAAAATATTTTTTTAACCGACCTTTTCGAGTTCCGTTAAATTTTTTGGGTCGTGAAAATATCGATGCGTTAAATTGAAGATCAGACAAAATAAACAAAAATTATATGAAATACAAGTAAATATAAATATAATTTTTTTATTAGTTAATTTAGTTTAATGTTAGCCTGTGGGATTATAGAATCAAGTTCTTCAAATGAATTGAGTCGCAATGGTATCAAAAATAATATATAGTATCTATTTACTGGCTATATAAACATAATTTGTAGGTCAAAGTTATAAGTCAATTAAAAATTCATTGAATAATAATAAATGAAAAATATATGTAAAATTTTGGTATCGCCTACGAAAAATTATATTAAAATATTAATACTAGTAAAATAAAATTATTATAAAATGAGCATACCTAAACAAACTCACATATTTTATTAAATAAATTATAAAATCTTTTAATTTTCAAAATAAATTTTCCCAGTCAATATATCTAATTGATATAATTATTTTTTATTATGTTTTTTTTTTAAATTCTACATTAACCAAATTATTAAATTAAATTAAAAGTGATATATGAACTTTAATATTTTCCATCCGGTTATATATTATTATGATTTTATAATATTTAAAAACATTATATAATATTTATTATATTTTAATAAATAGATCACTTTGATTATATAATTTTGAATAAAAAGTTAATTTTATATGTAAAAAAAATATTATCTTTATATATATATATATATATATATATATATATATATATATAAACGAATATTTATTGAAGCTAGATACATAGTTAGATGATAAAACAAATATAGTTAATGAAAACACAATAATTCAAGTTGAATTCTAGTTAAAAATATTGAAATATTGTAAATAGGTAAATATTGAAAAAAATAAAATGTGCTATGAGATGTTACAAGCTAGATATACAATAATACATAAATATAATAAATAATTGTTAAGTTGAGATTCAATGTACCCTAGACAATAAATACGAATACCTGACTTTGTCTCGAAGGCCATTACCCACCCACGCGCGAATGGATAAAATTAAATTTTACCTGGGACAATTCTACTATTATATTTATAATGATGGAGATCTCTCAGTAAATTCAAGATGCTAAGGTAATCTAATCAGTTTCAACTTTAGAAAGTCTTTAGATTGTTAATTAAGTTAAAAATAGTAGATATTATAATACATAAAGTTTCATATCCAATGAATTACAAAGACGAATTTACTATTTTAATTATTCGTATAATTTATTGTTCATTATTTTATTAATTTCCCATTGAAAATTTGATTTAATAGAACAAATGATTATATCAATTTTTAATAAATATATCATCATTCTGGAACTAATTATATTAAATAAATAAATAAATAAAATTTTTATTTAATTACTTTTACTTGTTTTATTTTTTTAGACAAGTTTATATAAGAACATTTTCTTAAATTTAATAACTTAATATGAATTTTTATTACAATCTTTAATATCTTATAGAATAAGTAAATCTCTACTATAAAATTGCATTGGAAAGAGATTTCCAATTTTTCGGAAATAATTTTAACTTAAAATTAGAATTTGATAAATAAAAGGTAAAAAATACGAGGTATAGATATAGGACCTACAAAAATATTAAAAATACATTATTTTGGAAAATGAATGTAATATATTAAACATATTATTTAGTATTATCTCGAATTAATTTATTCTCAGATTAATATATATTCCAAAAAGAAAAAAAAAAAGTAAAATAAATAAGGAAAAATCGATATTATTAATGGGAAGTATTGCACTTTTGATATCAATAAACTTGCAGTCAAGTTCAAATAAGTTCAATCTATTTAAATCTATTTGCCATGATGGTCTGCGTATCTATTGAATAGAATAAGTTCAGGCACATTCCTATAATGTGTTAAAGCATTCAGGGTTGGACAATTTTGATTTTATTTTTAATTGGAAACTTATTTCCTTTTTCTTATTGAATTTATCTTATCTTGATGAATTTACCATTGTTCAAAGCAAAAAAATCAACTGTTGTTGATTATTAACTTGAGAAATTCTCTCGGAAAAGGTACTATATCTTAAAAGGTACATCGATAAAATTTTAGAACACGTTATAACTTTTCACAATACGAGGAATGCATTTAAAAGGTATTGTCTTAATAATTCGGAACAGCAATAAAAGGAAATTGATAATTTATTTATTTATTTTGCAGATAATATAAAGTACCAATGTTATTTACTAGAAAAAAAAAATTCAAATATGTATAACCAGAAGAATTATCTTAAAAAATAATCTATAAACCCGACAAAATTTGAATAGATCTAATTTCATATCTTTCAACTATTTCATTTAAACTGTTATACAAAGTATCACTTAATTTATAATTCTATTATAAATAGCATAAAATTGTAATTTTTATAAAATACATCATCAAAAATAAATAAATAATTTTAAGTAAAGATATATATAAATTGTCTTTTCATATGAAATAAAATATTAAGAAAAATGTATAATGATTTCAAATAAAAATCTATAAATAAAAAAAATGTGAATTAATAAAGTGATTGACAATATAAGCATGGATATATGCTAATTTATAAAATAATAAATATATAAGATTCAATTTGAAGATGATTATTATTTTAAAATTTAATTTTATTTAATTTAAATTTGTTACTCCGATTATATTATTTAAGATAATTTAGTTCCTTTGGTCCTTCATTAATTATAATAATTCTTAAGGAAATAATTTTTTACATCAATTTATATACACGTGTATATAATGAGTAGAGAGAGTTCCCCTTCAATATATATTTTTTTTTAAACTAAAATGTCAGATTGCTTCTTAGGCAAAATATCAATAAATAAAAATAAAATTCTATAAACAATTAAAAAAATAAATATATTCATATATATTTTAATACTATATCTTTTTAAATGATGTAATTTTTGGAAAAACTACAATTTGAACAAAAAAATATTTAATTGATTATATAAAAATACATTAATTAAAAATTATGATTATTATATTATATTAAAATTTAATAATAATTAAAATGAAAGATTCGACTGTGTCTTTATTTTAATGAAATGTCAAAAAAAAGGATGATTATCAAATAAATAATATGTAAAAAATAAAACGGATTTGAATCCATTACCTACAATACGTTCTTGATGAAATGTTGAATTTCTCAATATTTACACTATTTCACAAATAGGGGATGAGTTTAGTCCGGGGATGCATCTCCATTGAGTAGACTACATGACATGAGGATGTGCAAGTAAGGGGAATGGGAAACGATTTGGTGGACGACTGGCGCTAAACTGAGCTGAGAATCGAAGTTGGGACCCTCCCCTCCCCGCCCCTCCATTCCGCAATGGCTCCCCTGCAGTGGAAAAAACGCGAATCCATGGTTATGGATTATACTCACATCTCACATAGGTAAGTGGGGGTCCGAGAGGGATAGGAAAGGCAATGGTATACCGCCACGTGGTCCTCGATTGACATATTATAGTAATTAGTACATATCACAAGCATCGAATTATAATCGATTTTGTCTTATCATGAAATTGTTAAAATATCGTATAAAAAAAAATAGTAATACATATTTGAATTTATTCATTCCAACTCCGTATTACCTTATAAGATCAAAACAATTGTATATTTAAAAGTTACAGATTATTTAAAATTAAATGTTTTTTCATTTGAAATATACATTTTTAATTCAATTATAATTTAAAGATAATTACGTTAAATAGACCTGTTATTTAGGTAAGGAATTTTCTAAATAAACTTTTTTGAGAGACATATTCAAGTATCCTATTTATTTACCTTAAGAAAAAAATATTTTACATTCAACATAATAGAACGATATTGAAAATTGAGAAAATCTTGTGATTATTAAAATGTAATGTAAATTTAATTAAAAATAATAGCTTTAAATTGTTTTATTTTTAGCAAATTGGCATATTTATTGGAATATACGAGGGCAATTCATAAAGTAGGTTACGTTTTGTACGTTTAAGACAAAACTAGTAAGGAAAATGTTTTTTATTATATATATTTGAAAGAGCAACTAAAATACTATTTTTCTACATAATCGCCAAAAAAAAAAGTGGAGACATTTATCGTAACGATAACGAGCTTCGAAATTCCTTCCTCATAGTGTGGTACCCACCTGGCACAAAACTTATGATAGTCTAACTTTTGAGAAACAATTTCTTACAGTAAAGTGCGTGAAATTTGCGGAAAACTGAAGGAAAGTTTGGTTATGGTGAAACGACGGTTTCCACTAATTTTTTTATTGATCTTTTCCACCAGTTCATTTTTTCCCCCGTCGTTTCACCATAACCAAACTTTCCTTCAGTTTTCCGTAAATTTCGCGCATTTAATTGTAATTGTTTCTCAAAAGTTAGGCTACCATATGTTTTGTGCCAGGTGGGTACCACATTATGAGGAAGGAATTTCGAAGCCCGTCTTTCGCAAAGATAAATGTCTCCACTTTTTTGGCGATTATGTAGAAAAATAGTATTTTAGTCGCTCGTTCAAATATTTATAATAAAAATCATTTTCCTGTACTAGTTTTGTCTTAATTCAAAACGTAACCTACTTTGTGAATTGCCCTCGCGTATATTGAATTCTTTTATATATATATATCTAAAAATTACATTTAACTTTCGTTAGTTAAAGTATTTAATTCTCAGAAATGAATATTATTGATAAGAAATAATGAAAAAATATCAATAGAAAAAGTCATCCCATAAAATTCTCAAAAATGCAAAATGACTAATATGTTCATTTGATAATAAAATATTTTATTATACAAAATTCCATAATTTTTAAATATTTAGAAAATATATTTTGTATTTCTTCGAGTTAAAATTTA
This sequence comes from Labia minor, assembly GCA_963082975.1. Classification (NCBI taxonomy): domain Eukaryota; kingdom Metazoa; phylum Arthropoda; class Insecta; order Dermaptera; family Spongiphoridae; genus Labia; species Labia minor. Next base: position 82,096,133 of record OY720347.1, read on the forward strand.
AAAATATTATATATGTGGTTAACAAAAGAAAACAGAGAATATATTCAAAAATTTTAAATTGAAATTTGATTTATTAGAATATAATTAATATTTTTCACTATTGTAAAATCATTTATTAAAAATAAACTAAACCGATAAGATATTACCCTTTTCACCCTTTTACAAAGAGAATATAATAAATTTTTAATATCACCCAGTAAGTTATTAGTTAAATTAACAATCAAGTTAAAATTTAAAAATTAAAAAACTTGAGAATTTCCATAAAAAGATAAGGATGAGAACAGATCACAATTCTTAGCGGACAGGTAGACACACATAAATTCAACATTTAGTCAAATTGAACCTCAAAGCATTGAGATCAAATGAATTATCCAAACTTTTTTATGATTGCTAAATATAATTTACCCTAAATTAACATATATATTCATTTCAAGAGTGTAATTTAATTGATAACTAAATTTTTAATTGATAAAAATTAATTAAATTATTCAATCTTTCTCTCTATTTGTTTAATTTCTTATAAAACCTTTTAATCTTTTGGTAAATAATAATTCCATCTTTTCATTTAATTCTTATTAAAATCTTTCAATTTATTATATATATAAAGTACACGTCAATAGTGTTTTTTGGTTAGTAAATACAAAAATGATTTGCATACATATTTACAATTAAAATCCTATTCTTATTCACTTTCAAGGTCTTAATTAAACATTTCGACATTCCATTTTCTTTGAACCTATTTCAATTATCAATTGAATTGTTAATTTTAACTTTAATAAATGTCTACTACTTTTGAATAGAATTTCGTAAAAAATGAATATTTACAAGTAATTAAAGTTATATAATATATTAGGTAAATCAAAAAATGTGTCAAAAGCCATGTCATTTTTTTTTTGTTTAAGAGACATTCAAAAAATCTTAAAATGATTTAATATTATTTATTTTTAATTGGTATATATTTATAATATATTTTGTGATAAAGATAAGTTGACCGGTGGCCAGGTCCGAACCGACCGACGGTTTGAAGTAAATTAATTTCCAGCTACAGAAACAATTTCAAATAATTTGAATATAATATCTATTAATGTAATAAAAAACAGATAGGCATACATAAATAATAAATATAAACATTTTTAATTTTATTTTATTTATAATATATATGCAAGACCAGGCTGTGATGTCATGAATGGCTGGATGACGTCATATAATTTTAAATCAAGAAAAAACTAATAAATATGATTTTCCCGAGGATAAAACCAATACAAAGTCCACGAGAGAGATTCGTGGTTATATATAAAAAAATCTCCTCATGTGAAATTTGGTGTGAAAATAACCCTTCCCATCCTATCGTCGATCTTTTACTACCACTTCCGGTTTCCGGATTTGCACCAAAAGTTGATCAATTCATCCCACTGATGCATTAAGTAAATATACCAAATTTCATCAAAATCGGTTGAGCCGTTCAGGCTGTACACATCTATACGGACGGACGGACGGACGGACAGACATCATGCTAAAAATACTTTTTTCTGTTAAGAAAATGCATGATTCATGGAGATATGTAAAAATCTCCACATGTGAAATTTGGTGTGAAAACAATACCTCCCTTACTATCGTCGGTCGGTAAAAAATCCTTAAATTATTTTTTATTTTTATTTAATTTTTTTATAAATATATTTAGTCTAAAAAATAATTTTAATTAATTAAAAACACATATATTAGATCATTATATATGTTATAATATAGTATGTAATATGTATATACTTTTAAATGGGAAAAAATAATAATTTAATTAATTTAATGTGAGTTATTCAATAATTAAAGTCAAGTAACGATTAACGTCAGAATTACAAAAGAAAATATATACATATATTTGACCCTACTGTGAATATTCAGTTAGAAATTGTCTAGCTAATTAATAATTTGTATTTTACTCTTTTAATTGTTCCCATTAATTTAACATTAAAATAATTGTATAGTATCTATCTATCTATGTGGCTCTACGGAACTCGAAAGTTCTTGGCCTCAGCAACCACACTTCTCCAAGTATTCTTATACTGAGCCAGAACCTTCCAGTCCCTATCCTCTCCCATCTTCCATCTCTTTCACGTCCTTTCCCACATTACCCACCCACCATGTCTGTCCTCGGTCTCCCTACCAATATTTTATATTTTGCGCCATTCTATCTTCTCTCATTCTAGCCACGTGTCCTGCCCACCGTAGCCTTCTCGATTTTATAATTCTAACTATTACTATATGGAGATGCATAGAGGTCATGCAATTCCTCGTTGTGCAATCTTCGCCATTCCCCGGTGATCTCATCTTTCTTTGGACCATATAAATGCTTCACAGAATCCTATTCTCAAATACTCGAAATCTACTCTCGTCACCTAAGGTCATAGACCATGTCTCACACCAATATAATACAACGGGTAAAATAATAGTGTTATATATTTTAACTTTTATCCCCTTTGATAATAATTTTGACGCGATAAGCCCCTTTATTGTATGATAACAGGCGTTTTCCGATTGTAACCTCGCTTTAAACTCATCTCGAATATTATTATCTTTCGTTATCACGGAACCTAAGTATTTGAATTTTCTATATTACATTTTCAAATTCTATATCTTGTATTTTAAGATTTTATGTGTTAATACACACTGTACCTCTCTGTTACTAAATACTTTGTCTTAGCAATATTAATTTCTAGTCTCACCTCTTTTCCTGCTTCAATTAATTTTTCTACACTATCTACAATTGCAATTGCCGAATCTCCTATTCTATTTAAGTCGTCTGCGGAACCTAATACTTGAATTTTTTTGTTTAATTCGATTCTGTTTGACTTCTCCCCAATTTGTCTAATTACATATTCCAGAACTAAATTAAATAAAATTGGTGATAATGCGTCTTCTTGTTTTAACCCATTCCAAATTTCGAAAGTTTCTGACAATTGATTCCCGCATATTACTCTTCCTTTACTACCCACAAGATAAATTTTGAATGATACGTACTATTTTTTTAGGAATTCCCATTAAGATAAAGATTTGAAAGTTTTTCACGATCTACTGAGTCATATACTTTTGTAAAGTCTACAAAAAGATGGTGAACAGAAATATTAAATTCTCGTTTCTTTTCTAATATCTGCCTTAATGAAAATATCTAATCTAAAGTTGATCGATTTGGCCTAAACCCGCATTAATATTCTCCTAGTATCTCCTCAGCATATGGTCGTAATTTTAATAAAACAATATCCGAGAGAATCTTATATGATGTCGTCAAAAGAGATATTCCCCTGTAGTTATTGCAATTGTATAGTATTAAATGATGAAAATAATTATTTAAAATAGATAGAGTATAATAATCTGTATGTATTAATATGTGCCTCGATAATAACTAAAATTTTTGAAATTTAGAATCTTGGAGGTTCTCGACCTATTTCCGGTTAAGGAACTTCTTTTAATATTTACAAAACTTGAGAGACGCATTTATCGACAATATTTCTAGAATTAAAGAGTAATTATCAATTTGGAATAGCTCATAATTATTAGTTTAATTTAGGGGAATTAGGTAAAAAAAGAAAATTTAGATTTTAATAATACAATTTAATTTTTTTCCTATATTTATATACGAATATTTAATGCAAAGGTGAATTCAAGGATAATTCCTTTAGTATGATTTAATATTAAAAAAATACTAATATAGGTATAATGTTTCAATATTTATTCATAAAATATATAATACTAGGAGACTATGTGATTGAAATATAAAACACGATTCCTATTTGGTTTTTGATGAAATATATTATTGTATTTTAATGAACATGTTATGTTTATCATAAATGTTATATATGAATAAAAATCTTTTTAAAATTAAACTTTTAAATAATATCATTTTAGTATTAAAATACATTTTTGAAATTATACTAGAATAAATAATATGAACATATTTTATGACGAAAATAATACGCATTTAAATAAAATGAGAATGGAAAATGATCTATAATAGAAATAGATATGGATCGGGTAGATTCAAAGATTAATTTATCTTAAGCTTGATTTTTTTAATTCTCATTGTTTAATTTATCTAATGACACACAATTCTATTTCACAATAAATTTTTCTCGATCAGTGAATATTTTCTAATTAAGTATATTGGTAATCTATATATATATTTAAAGGTTTTTGTCTGCACATTGCTCAGAAATTTTTGCATATCTTGGCGTTTCATGACCTCTAGAATCCAAAAGTGACTTTAGTATTTTTCATGTCTGTCTGGAAATTCTGACGTTATAGACTCAAAACTGGTTGATTCGATATCGATGAAATTACATAAAATTACATGAAATATTCTTACATGCCTCTATTTTAACATAGGCTATAATTTTTATCGATATCTATTCGATATCCGCAGAAATTAATTTTTTAAAATTTTATATGTACATTTTGTCATTCAACAGCGCAAAGAAAACAATACAAAGAATGTTTAAAATATTTATATTGACCATTTTAACTTATTTAACACATTGAAAACATTCACATTGCGACTATTATTACCTCTTTTAATTTTTAAGATTATATGAATAAATAATTTTAATTTTGATCTCATAATTGGATTTTCAAGTAAGTTTTTAATATGGGTGGACAATGTATGAAGGGACACTTGGAGAAATGTGGATGTTGCGGCTAAGAACTTTCAGGTACCGTAGAGCCCAGAGATAGATAGATAGATAAAACGACCAAATACTATGTAAGGCGGTCTGAGCAGTTAGTAATATAAATAAATTAAATAATATAAACAAGTAAAAATTAAATATTTTAAAAAAAATGATTTATATATAATATATATATATATGAAAAAAATGATGTAAAGTCAAATCATTATTCATATTATAAATAAACAGTTAATTAAAATATAAAAAATGAAGAGAATAATATAAAAGAGTATATAGAGTTTATTCAAAGATATTAAAATTTTTCTTTAGAATATTTTTATTAAAAGTTTTTACTTTATATAATTAAAACTTAAAAATATCTTCCAATAAACCATCGGTAAGTCATATGCAATCAATTCAAAGATTTTCAGTTCTTATGATAAATGAATGTGAAAAAAGATGTTGGTAGAAAGAGTGGATGCAGGAGTTACATCGTTGTAAAGATAAGAGAAATTGTAAATTCGGAGATAATCATTAACAATATATTAATAATTATTGTATTATAGGAACTATAAATACATCTACTGACATATTACTATAAATAAATATCCACAAAAAAATGTTATATATCTAGATATTTTTATACTATTTGATTTTCTATATATAATGTAAAATATAATATTATATTATAGATATCTTATACAAGTTTTATTTAAGTATTTTCTCGATATATGAACTGAAGTATAAAACCAAAATTTCCTTATAATTCTTTAATACCAATGTATCGTATTCGCATATATTTTGGAAATGAATTGGATTAAAATGAATTACCCAGAAAATATAAAGTCATATATGAATATATATATTAAAGCAAAATCAAAATATGAAACAATTTGTTGTTCATAAAATTAAATAGAAAAAATATATTTATTTTCATCACAATATACCCATTTAGTCAGTATTTATAATAATTTCTTGTGAACTTGATGAGATTTAAATCCTTGTCCTCACAGCTGGAGAGTCGAAGGAAAATCTTAATTATTTAATTAAAAATATTATTTTTTAGACAAAGAATGTGAACACAATGAAGTGTATAATTTGAACAGTAAAATAATGTAAAAATAATTGGACAATAAATTTAAAATTAATTTTTTTCAATAAATGAATTAAAAATTATTGATTTGTATAAAAAAATTTATCTAATCGAGCAAACGTTCGATAAGTCTTAAGTTCAAGGACACATTATAATAAGTCTCAAAAGATTTTAACCTTATTTTCTTCTGTCGATTTAGCTAAATCGATATTTGATGTTACCCACTCTACAGGTTTTCTTGTTACGTTTTCTTTGAGAGGGTTCAGGTTACCCGCAGCCTTCAAATTTTATTTTCTAAGAGTTATGATATATATTTATTAAATATAAAAAAAAAATTAAAATATTATATTTGGAAGTATGTTATTAAATAGAATATAATTAATTCATATTTTATTAATAATTGTTTAAATTGAAAATGTATTATTTATATTAAAAGACATTGCCAAATATTAATTAAAAATTTATCAATAATATTTATATATATGTTAACTTTAGGGCTAAAAGAGTTTAAATTGATTTTAACATCCCTTTGCTGTCTCATGTTATTGATTTTTAAAGATGAGTTATAAATCCAAAATTTATAATTTATTAAACCTATATTATATGTTGACTTGAGTTGAATTAGGTTTAGTTTACAATATTCTCACAGTTTCAACTTTAATTATAATATATTGTTATAATATAATAAAATTATCATAAACATGTTAAATATATATATATATATATATATATATATATAGTAATTTTATATTAATTTTATAATTCTTTTGAGAAAAAGGAATTTATTCAGTTGTATTTTAACTAAACGTTAAAATTATAAATAAATTATGAACTATCAAAGTACAAAAAATTATTACATTAATACGGTATACTCACTCATCTGAAAATTGTGATGATAAACTCACAGGTTCAAGAATACTTGATTGAAGATAATTGATTTTACTTGATTCATCAAAAGTTGAATGAGTGTCAGCGATAGTCTCTTTTTTCTGAAATTTAAATATTTTCGAAATGTTATGTCAGTGTTATTTTAAAAATAGTATTACTAAATTAAATAAAATTTTAAACTAAAATGTATATATATATATGTATATACTTACATGAGAATTGGGTGCATGTTTTTTATCTAGGATAGCTTTTTGACTTTTCGAAGGATGATTATCTATTTTTTTGAAAAAGCTCTTTTCATTTTTTTGATTTACACTAGAACGTAGGAAAGCAATATTTTCAGAAGAGAGTGTGTTTTTCTTTGCTGGGGCATAATTTTCGGCGGCAACAAAATAAAATAATGCAAAACTGAAAATAAAAAAATAAATATTTGATTCTAACCTAAAACATTTTTTGATTGAACTTATGACAATCACATTAATTTAAAAAATGGTTAGAAAAAAGAAATAAAATTAAGAAAAATCTTGGTATATTTTCGAAATAAAAAATAACTAATAAATTTTAATGAAATAAACCTGAAAATTAATAAAACTATAATATATATATTTAAATGACAATTTTTACCTTGAAAAAAAGGACACAAATAATAACGATGAGTAGATCAAACGCAATTTCTTTTTCATCTTACAGTAAGTCTAATTAATATTACTGTCATGGTTAAAAATTGAATATTTTCGTGTTGATTGATTAGATGGGATTACGATTTAAATAAAATTGAGTTTCAGACTGACGTGTACTTGAAATGAAACCGTTGAAAGTAAACTCAAATAAACAACCAAATGTGTTATTATTATTTTTAATAAATATAAAATTATTTAAAAAACTACAATTATTTTAACGTATTAGATCATTAAATAACTTATTAAAAATAAAGTAATTAAATAAATTGTTTAATAAAATATTTAAATTTGTTTTTTTTAATTAAAATTTAAAATATTTACACACACACATATATATATATATATATATATATATATATTTAAATAATTTAAATTTTAAAATGATAATAATTTTGTAGATAATATTATAAAAAAATTTATAATTTGAAAAATAAATTCTAAATAAATAAAGTTAGCAACATATCTTTACACCAATATATTTTGTTTAAAAAAATAACATTTTGTAAAGTTGGTATTCTAAAATATACTTAAATGACAGAATTATACATATTGGGTTATTTTTCATTTTTCTAAATTATTATATATTACATTAATTTACAAAAATATTCTGCCTTAATAATAAACCGATATATTGTATATTTAGAAAGATTAGATTTTATTTTTGTCATTAAATTTTTAAGGTAATATAAATTTCATTATATAGCAAACGATATTTTCATAAATATAATATATTTAAAATTTTATTAATTTTGTATTCAATTGTGTATATAATCATTTTTTTTTAGTTCTCTAATTCCATGCCTTCATCAAACAGTGAGTGTTCTAGAATGCCTCAACCACCATTTGTTTTTCTCAATGCACAAGGAGTGATTATGAGATACGGGGATGTTGAGAATCACATGGGAATAGACAGATTTCAATGCACAACATGCCAACAAGAATTTTTAGATCTTAATATTATTATACAACATTGCGAAAGTGAGCATGATGATGAGTTCTTTACGTATGTATATTTTTATCATTTTTTTATCTTCATTAATTTTTTGACCACAATGATATTCTCATCACAATGTATACACTACTCTACTAAAACATTTTTTGGACATTTATTGGTTTTAATTCCGTTGCTTATTAAAGAAAAATATATAGACTAGTGGGTAGATATCGTTTATAAGCTTGAAAGATATATATAAAAAATAAAGAAGATAGCCCCTCACTTTTCGAATTTTAAACTGTGCTAGGTTGTTCTAAGTTGTGCCAAAGTATTATTGAGAAAAAATAAAAACAATAGAAGTTATAATAAAAAAAAATCCATTAATTTTTTATAAATAACAATATTAAGTATACTTTATACTTGAGTGAAACTCACTATAGGTAGACATTTTTTCATCTTTAATTCGAAATATATTTGCGTGTAGTATTGAAATTACATTTCTTAGTTATTCAAGCCTATTAATATAATTACTTATTTTCAATATTGTGATTTTTTTCTAAATATCATTAGCAATCCTGACTATATCTTTAGTGCCATTTTCTCAATTTCTCCTTAATTTTCTAATTGAAAATTGATGTTTAAGATTTATTTTTTTTTAATTATTTAAATAATGCTCATTTTTTTAGATGTGATGAATGTGGAATTATTTATCTAAATGAGCTGTCCTATCAAGCCCATAATGTTCAACATATTGATGGTAATTTCTTTATTTTGTTAAAATAATTATTACTATATACTATCTAAACTAACATTTAGTTAAATAATATGTAATAATTATATATATATATATATATATTTAAAAACTTTCAATTATTTCATACTATTTCAGAATCTGCTAGATTAGAAAATGGTGTTCCTTACTGCCAAGTATGTGGTGTTGCTTTCCCAGAATCACGATTCTTGATGGAACATATATTAACAGAACATGTGGAAGCAGAACCATAAATTTTTATCAAATTTATATTCTTGTTGATTTCTCTCAATTTATATCTACAGTACATATTTCTATATTTTAGAACTATAAAAAAAAATCAATGGTTGTTATATTATTTATTAAACTAATATAAACAATTTGTGAAATAGATGTTTTTAAATTTAAAATTTGGTAAAATAAAGGTTTTAAATATTAAACGCAAATAATAATTTTAAATAAATTATAAGGAGAATGTTTTTTAGTGCAAATGACGATTCTTAATAAAAACATTTAAATAATCTTAACATAGGCTATAATATTATCCTTAAAAAAATTATTTATATGTTTATACATATAATGTTTTTTTTTTAATTTTTATAATTAATTTTCTTTAAAATAACTTATTTTTGAAATTATTAAAGTTAATTTAAGAAACCTTTATTTTTTCTAATAAAGTCCATAAATTGTTTTAATTTTTCAAAATGGAGAATTAGTTTTATAATAACTTTTGATTTAATTAAGTTTTTGAAAGTTTTTTAGCTTTAAAAATGACTATTGAATAAATTATATGGCAAATGTTTTAATTATTTTCGCTTAATGTATTCTGTTAGCCAAAATGCATATGTAAATATATCACTAATCAATATTTCTTTGTTTTAATTAACACATCATTAGAATAAAAAGTATCTGCTCGGATCCACCTATTTATTCTGTTTTATTTCTTTATTTTATTAAAATCTTTATTAAATGTCTTTATATAAATAAAATAATTTTCTAGGGTTTTGATCAGTATAATTATATTTGCATAAACATTATGAGAATTTCTTTTCGCGTATTATTGTAAGATTTGAGTGTCTACTTTTGGAAATAAGTTCAAAATGTCGAGATTCAAATCATACAATAAAACGTGAAAATAACTACTTTTAATTATAAAAACTTTTACAGACTCCTAAACTAACTTAATTGGGATAAGAATATTATTATTTATTAAAAATATTAGCAATTAAATTGTATATTGAATTGTTAGAGTTAATTATTTACTAACATTTTTACCGACCGACGATAGTAAGGGAGGTATTGTTTTCACACCAAATTTCACATGTGGAGATTTTTACATATCTCCACGAATCATGCATTTTCTTAACAGAAAAAAGTATTTTTAGCATGATGTCTGTCCGTCTGTCCGTCCGTCCGTCCGTATAGATGTGTACAGCCTGAACGGCTCAACCGATTTTTATGAAATTTGGTATATTTACTTAATGCATCAGTGGGATGAATTGATCAACTTTTGGGGCAAATCCGGAAACCGGAAGTGGTAGTAAAAGATCGACGATAGGAAGGGAAGGGTTATTTTCACACCAAATTTCACATGAGGAGATTTTTTTATATATCACCACGAATCATACACTTTGTATTGGTTTTATCCTCGGGAAAATCATATTTATTAGTTTTTTCTTGATTTAAAGTTATATGACGTCATCCAGCCATTCATGACATCACAGTCTGGTCTTGCATATATATTATAAATAAAATAAAATTAAAAATATTTATGTTATATGCCTATCTGTTTTTTATTACATTAATAGATATTATATTAAAATTATTTGAAATTGTTTCTGTAGCTGGAAATTAATTTACTTCAAACCGTCGGTCGGTTCGGACCTGGCCACAGGTCAACTTATTTTTTAATATTTAAAAATAATTTTATTTTAATCTTATAAAGCTTTACAAAATCGAAATCAGACTGAATGTTTACAATTAGAGTGCTCTATTCATTCAATAAATAGACATGTATATTTTACACTAATTTAAACTGAAAAAATAAATATCTTTATTCATAAAAAAGCTTCTATTTATTTATTTATATTAAAAAATAATTATAAAAGAAGATATTTTTAACACGTTGACTGCCAATCACACGCTAGCGCATGAAATTCTTTTCCTGATTATTTATTCCTTCACCAGTTCATTTCTGGGGTTTTCTGATGATATTGGCATCAAGTAATAAATAATTGTGGTTTCTAAATTAATATTTTATTTTTTTATTGAAAAAAAAAGATATTGTGATATGAGTTGTTCAGTGGTTGAAGCAGGGCCTTCTCGTCCCAAAAGAAGAAAAATTCAAAATAATAAGGCTCTAACAAATGAAATAGTAAATTTGTTGGCTGAATTATCAAACGAGTACCCGAGTGATTTTAGTTATAATAGTGATGACAGTGACGAGGAATTCTTTCCTTCCACTTATGGCCATGATATTATATTTCGGACGATGATGATAATGATGAAGGAGCCGAGCAAGATGATTCAAGTTTGGTAAAATAATTCTACATCTATAAAACAAAAGTGAAATCTGAGTGTTTGCTCCAACCTATTTCAAGTAACAATCCTATAGATTTCTTTCGCCATTTTCTCACTGACGTTATCTTGGAGCAAATTGTTGCTGAAACGAAAGATTATGCTCAGAAAGTACTTTTTCTGTATATAAAATAAGAAATATGATAAATTCATTCAACGTACGAGTACCTCAAATATTTTATCCAGACGAATTAATAATATTGTGGCGTGGACGGCTTGTATTTAGACAGTATATACCGAATAAATTGTAACTTAAAAGTACAATATTTGTCTGCAAATTTTGTGAAGGATTTCTTGGTTACTGCTTAGATTGTGCATAGATAATATATAAATTGCATTCTAAATATATCCTTTGTAATATTACGATTATCATTTTCTTGTATAAAATCATTAGAAATATATGTATATAATTGTAATACAGTTTTAAATAAAAATATTACTTACTATCACTTAATTTTCTTATTTTGATTAATTTTTTACATGTCCCGCACCAGCGCGTAATATGGAATTTTGCGAAAAATTTAGCATGTAGTGCCACTCACGCGCTGACATTCTTAATTCTTAAGTGAAGAGCTTACTACTATTTACTATCTTCAAGTCATATTTCTTACAATAAATTTCTGGGTCAAAATTACAATCTCAAACTGAAAGTTTAGTGGTGCAGACCGGAAAGAAACAATGTAGGAGACGAAAACAAATGGGGGGAAGGGGGGAGGGGGAGGAACTTGCCAAGGGATTAGTCAGGCAGGGTCAAGTTTACCGAACTAACAATAGTAATGAATGAATATGCTCGTATGGAGGTGTATATCTTACGAGAGATTCTGTGTTAGGAGCACTCAAGGGGTTGAGAACGCATTGAGGAAGCAGTCCATTTTCTCTCGTGTTAAAAGGTGATAGATAGCAAAAAATCCGGAATTGAGAGTCATTCGTCATAAAAGAGGACGAGGTCTAGGCACAGCTCACGTTAGCTTTTATATTATTTCTTTCAGTTGCATAAGAGGGAGGGGTATTAATTGCGAGACTCCAATTTTACATAAAAAAAAAAAAAAACACGTACACGGATCATTATCAAGTTCAAATCTTTGATAAATGATATATTAAACAAAAACGAAATCAATAAATTATTAAAAACATTCTAGAAATATATTTTATATAAATTGGATATAATTATGCTTTTAATTAGTAGATTTTTATTAAAAATATTAAAGAATTTAATTTCATATTAAATAAAAATATTTTTAATATTATGTCAAATTTTTTATTTATAACAAATAAAAAAAATTCTTTAAATAAAGAAAAAAAATAATAATTTAAAATTTAGATAATCAATCTTTTTCAAAAAACCATTCCAAATAGTTGTAATCATTCAATTTGTCTGTTTGTTTGTTTGTTTGTTTGTTTATCTAATTAATAATCTACGAAAGCTTTATCTGTATATTTACATTGATGTAGTTACAAATTTCAAATGTAGTTCCAAAGTAATAGCTGACTGTGAATTGATTTTACATTCACTTCAATTTCTTACTCTTCATCAACTGATCTTCTAAAGCGCAAGAGATGACATGCTTTGAATATAAAAATACATTTGAAATGAAATGAATTTAATTTCAAAAGTAATTCATCTCGTTGATGTTTGTTTCTTTATCACATAAATTCGGACATCCTTCTCTCTCTCTTTTATATAATTTAAATATATATTTACTTAAGAGTTATATATTAGTATTTAAATTGTATAATTTGATTTTTTTTTAATTTTATTTTTTCTTATATTTTAATATAATTTAATTTTTTGACAAACTTTATCATAAAAGATTTAACAAATCATTTAATTACATCATTTTTAATATATAAAAACATTTATATAAATTTTATTATTTTATATATTATATATATATATATATAAACTTTTAAATTAAATTCAATTTTTTCTTCATGCGAAATATCTACTTTTTTAAGAGAAGAAAAGCACAATTGTTAATTTTTTTTCAATCGATAATTTCATAAATGATCATATTTATATTCATAAGTTGATTAATTTATTGCTGAGAAATACAATTACTATTATAATTATTATTATTTTTTGTTATTATTATATAACTATCTCAAAAGTTTATGAATTAGATAGTTCAAAAGAAAATGCAACACATAAAAGCTGAATATATGTACTTCTTAATAGTTCATAAATCTGGATAATTTGGGGTTTATAATTATTAGAGAGATTTTTCATTCATATATTTGTAAAGGTTATAATATTTAAATTTAATTAATTACAATCAAAATGTAAATCAAATCAATAATTTTCAAATAAAAAATAAAATTTTAACATATTTTAAAAAATTAAAATAGGGAAAAATTAATTTCGTTGAAAAAAATAACTAAATGTTCAATCCTACAGTCATGGGTGTAGGATTAAAAGTTTTTGAGTTGAAATGGCTCATAAATTTAAAAGTTTTGCTTTCAATATTTTTTTTTTTAAATAGAAAAAATTAGTTAAAATAAAAAACCCTTCATTTTTAATAAATCTCGTTAGGATTATAAACATATATTCTTTTCAAAGTTTTGAGTCCAGTAAATAAAAATTTACTAGTTGCCCAAATAATAAATAAATTGGAATTATTTTTCTTTATAAATTTGAAATTATTTCTTTTTTTTTAAATTTTATTAAATATATATATATATATAGATATATAGATATATAGATAGATAGATATTCCCTCTATCCAGATCTCGAACTTTTTACACATAGATAGATACTCACTTTGGCTGAATGAAAGACTGAACTCGCTATTCTCTTCTTTAGTAGTAATAATAATATATAGATTTATTTAATTAATTCTTTAATTTTATTTTTATATTTATATTTTTTTTTTAAATAACAAAATGTTTTTATTTTATGTAAATATATAATATAGATATTGTATATCGATACAATTTCATTTAATTAATGGAATTTTTTTATTTTTAATTGCACTAAAATTTCGCAAAAATATACTACATATAATTTAAATTTATATTATATTATGGCTTTTTATAAAATCTTTTTTTTTTTCCTTATTTTATTTTTTTTATAAATCAAAAAATTTGATTTGTTATATGATTTTTTTTCTTGATCACATTTTTTAAGTTTTTTTTTTTTAAGTACATTTGGTTTTTTTTAAAGTTAAGTAGATAAAAAGAATTAAAAAAAAAATGAATTATTAACATAAATAAAATGTCAGTATAAGAAGCAAGGGCTAAGAAATAGAGGTATGGACGGATGGCCCGAAAAAGTTGTCCCTAAAAATTTATAAATACAAACCTGATATGTATATTTAAACCATCACCAAAAACTACACCGGGTTTGCTAATAAGAGTGAAAAACAAGGCACACTTGGTTACAATAACCAAAGAGTATATAAGAGAGAATATATAATACACACAATTACGTAAACAAAAAAAAAAAAAAAAAAAAAACAAAAAGACAAACTTTGCCTTGGGCATTTTTTAATGGTCCCCACGTAAGAGTTCCATGAGTAAATTAAAGCTTGGTCCTTCACCGTCTTTATTTTTAATCGATAGCATCTCTTTGCCGACTTGACAGGTCCGCTGCAATTCCGGAATTCTTAGTAAGAGTTCACCGAATTTGGACGGTAATTCTGGATAATGGGCCAGGGTATAATGTTGAAGGGCCTCGAGGGCTTTCTCTTGGGAGGCGCGCACTTTTTCTGATTCCCGTAAATCACTTGCGTCTGATGTAAGCAACACGATCACTTTCATTGCCACATATTCATATTTATCGACACGTAAACGACGTAAATGTTCTGTGAAATTCAACATACGTTCAATGCAGGGGCCGAGACCATAATGCCGGGCCTGGGCTAACGTAATACTTTTACCAAGCGACACTCGAATTTCACCGGACGTTGACATGGAACGAAAACAACAAGAGAAGAGTAAAAGTTCACACCAGGCGTTAATTAATAGCGAAATTTGGTCATCGATCTAAAAAAAAAAAAAAAAAAAAAATGATTATTCATATGAATATTATTGATTATTCATTGATACGTTTCGTTAAGGCCTTATATTATAATAAAAATAAAAATTTCTGATTATAAGAAAATTTAGAAGCTTTTTTGTTTACCTAAATAATAGAAATATTATTCTGGAAAAGGTGCCTTTAAATCTTTTATCTAAAATATGTATATTAATTCATTTAATACATATATTCGTATTAAATAGATAGATATATAAATTTATATACCCATTTATTACAATTAAAAATATATTTAAATTTCATTGGATAAATTCAAATTTAAGCTGTTTTTCTTATGAAAATATATTTTAAAATTTTTATTAATTTTATAATAATATAGTTGATATACATATTTAATTATTAATTAGGATCTTGAAATATATTTATCTAAAATGACAGTAATAATACTTACAGAAATATTTTTAAATAATGGCAAACTTTTGCACCATTTCACCAATCTGTACAAACGGTGATCAGCTATGTTACAAAGGTTGGAAAGAAAATCAGGATTTGAGCCTTCTTGAGCGAGGGTTGCATAAGAACGTTCCTCACTCGGTCGTTGTTGTTCACTTGAATGCCATAAATGCTCCACATCCATTATTTCCTAACAAAAAAAAAAAAAGCAAAATAGCGAATATTTTCATATAAATTTTTGGATGATTAGAATGAAGAATAAAGGGGGAAAAATGAAAATGTAATAAAACAATTTGATAATTATTAATTATAATATTTTTATAGAAATATATAAATATAAATTATATATCTAATATTATATCTATATATATATATATCAAATAATCGTTAATAAAAATAAGAGATAATATTAATATAAACATTAATTAACAAAAATTAAAATTCTGAAGAGTCAGGGAGAGAGAATAATTAGAAATCTGTGAGAAAAATCTTTACAAAATTAATTAAATATTTAAATTTAATTTTGAAATACTTAGAATTTTTGAAATCATTTCATATACGTATTAAGTAATTTTTTTTTATCATCTTTTTTTATTAACATAAAGAAAAGAATGAAAATTGGAATATTTTTTTTTACCTGTAATAATGAGGGAACAGCAGGCTTCTCGGATGGCCAACAACCGGAATTTAGGGGCGGTTGTTGTGGTCCGAGATGATTAAGATGAGAGGTTACGAGACCAGCACCCGCACTCGCGCCCACATCTGCCACCTCCAATTTCACATGGGGGTCCGCAGAGGGCATTTGGGTATTTCGCGGGGTAGGGAGACCCAAGAAGTCTCCACTACTATTTGTAGTATGGTTTGGTCCTCCAGAAGAATTGCCCAGGAGAGCCGTTGGAAGCGTATAAGAACATTGATAAGTACTACGACCTCCTCGAGTTCGATCCTCGCGAATAGCTGAAAGGGAAAAAAAAAAAAATATTCTTTACTATGGACATGCAAAGGAATTTATTTATTTTGAAAAATTAATTAACTTAATTACTAAGTATTCAATTTAAAAAAGTATATAATTTTATTAATATTATTTATTTATATTTACCTTCTAATTTCATTCCCATTTTGAGACATTTATCGAAACGACAAGCTGGACATTTTTTTCTTGTTGAAATGCTAACAAGACAAGCAGATCCTCGAAGACATACATAATTTTTACGATTCTGTACCGTTCGTTTGAAAAATCCCTTGCAACTTTCACAAGAGAAAATACCATAATGGAAGCCTGAGATTTTGTCTTCACAAATTGGACATGGACTGTAAAAAATATCATCAGATGAATGAATTATTGTTCTTAAAAAAACAAAACTAATCAAAATATTAAAATTCCAACGATATTCCTATTATAATCAAAGAATTCGTTTGTACAATAATAAGATTGCATTGTGTTCCCACCTGTTAATGAGTTGTTGCCTTGAGATGCCCGGTGGTGCTGCCAGGGCCGAATGTTGGACCAACTCGCACATTTTATCATCTCCGCCGTGACCACTATCGCGTTCATCTAGGACAACAAAATCAATTCATTTGTCTTCTATTCCTTCCCTTCATGATAAATAACAAAACGATTCAATATTCTCTTTAATAATATGAATAATAGTAGAAGTTTACCGTTGGTGTCGGAGGCCTCGTCAAGATGTCCGACAGTGGTGTTGCTAGTGGTGTTAGGAACATGATTTCCTGTTGTGGATCCTCTTGGCACAGGCATGCCATAGAGTACATGAAGAGGGGACCCTGTTGGTGGATGATGCCGCGATTGAATTGGCGAATGTGTCGGTGAAAATTGGGTAGGCGATACACTACTATAGCTGTAACAACTACTATGTTGCGAGCCTCCATATTGAGAGGCGTCCGAATTATTACGAGATAACGAAGGAGTATACGGAGAACTAAAACCTGAAGAAGGAAGCCCTAAAAAAGAAAAAGAAAAAGAAAATTATACATTAGAAAAAACAAAAAGTCCTAATTCTATCTATTCTATCTATATAATCTTTTATTACATTAGCAAGATAATTTTTATCTATACATGTTTGTTTCTGTTTTGTTTCTGATGAAGAGTAGTGATCTATCTTAAATCTTATTTTTTGGTAAAACATTCTTTTAATTATTTTTTTTTTTTTTTTTTTTTTTAAATTTAAATTAAAATAATTAATCCAAAGTCGTGAATAAATATGATAGGATATCAAATATGACATCAATTCAAAAGAGTAGTTAGTAATCTAATTTGGAAAAAAATCTTAAATTAAGTTTAGCATTGAACATGAGATCAGTTAGTGAGTGTGCAATTAATTGGTCATCATCAATCGAACTCACCATTATTTTCGATATTTGTTCCAATTTATCACATTATTTTCGAAATATATTTTCCAACTAGACAATCTTAAATTTCAATTTGTATTTTATATTCGATTGAATTCAAAATTCAATCCTATTTCGATTGTGTGAATTCATCTTTTTATTATATGTATTTTATTTTATCTAATAAATTATATGTTTGATTCTCGAAAATATTTTATTATTAAATTCCATTCCATTTTGTTAATACACTATAATATTTTTTTCTTATACATATTTTCGAATTGTTTTCAATCATTTAATATTACTTATTGTATAAAATTCGTAAATATATTTGAATAGAATTTTTATTATTATTTCTACTTTTAATAATTTATTTAATAAAATTTACATTTAATAATTATTATAATCTGTTTTAGAATTTTTAGAATCCTTTTCAATGGCAATGACCGACCACCTTCTTCATCAAAGCCGACTCTAAATGCGAAGAATTCCAAACAACTCGATTCATAAATTTATATTATAATATTATATTATATTATATTAACTTAAAATATTTATCTTGAAAATAAATTCTCTATTTTATTATTTATTTAATATTAAAGAGACCACATCGTTATTTAGAAATTAAAATTAAATTTTAAACTACAAAAATACGCGTCCATATATGTAATAGTTTCTATAGTTACTAGAGGCTTCTTAAGTCCTAACTAAGACTAAAGATGTTTTAGGGTTAAAGATGAGAAATTTATGTTTATTTAGGCCAAATTTCCATTTTAATGTATTAATTGATATACAATTATACAATGTCGAAATAAAATTCACTAATGTCATAATGTAGGTATTTCTTTATTATTCTAGGAATGTGGTAGAAGAAACCAAAGTACGATAGGAGAATTACAAATAAATGAATTGTTTTTTATTCAGTATGTAAAAATTGACCAGTTTTCTGAATGGGAAATGGAAAGAGGGTAGGTACCGTGACTGCTTCCGTGCCGAGAGGTGACTGGACTCTGCGCGGGACTCGAATACGAATACGCTGAATGAATTGCTGAATCGGGACTGGGTGTGGGCGGTACACCAGGCTTTCCCAAGGGATGAGGGTGTCGTACTGGCAGAACTGGACTCTGGGATGGCGTAGCCACATAACATCCACCATTTCCTAAAATATAAAATAATAAAATCAATCAAGTTTTTGTAATAATTGTTTTACTCTATATATAGCTAGCTATAGCTATATAAATTAATTTTTAATTTTAAAAAAAAAAACATATTAAAATATAATATATTAATTATAATTGTAGATAAAATAAGCTGGTTCAAGGAAATACTGTATCTTCTTACTTTTTCGTATTTTCAATTGAAATGAATAAAGAAAATAAATAAATTTGTATAAATATGTTTTTCATTTGAAATATTAATTAATAAAAATTGATTAAAAATATATATTAATAATTTATTTACATAGAGAATATTCATATATTATTTAAATAAAAAAAAAGAATTCAAACTACAAACATACACATACATATTTAAGATATGTATAATAGATATAAAATTATTTTAAATTAATTTAATAATAATAATAATTGAATAGAAACACATTATTACCGAGAAGTTTGTCGACGAGAAGAGGAAGATCGGTGCCGGTGGGAGCTTTTCCACGAAGAGCAGAGGTTTGTTGTGCGAGGAGGTGTGCATGTCCCTTGTCCAAAACATTCACTGGGGTTGGTGAAGGGACCGAGGCATTCGAGGTCACCTGAACACCCTCCATGGAGGCTTCATCGCCACCTGCATTGGATACGGCGGGAGTCTGCGACTCCTGGCTGCTCATTTCAGCATCTGAAAGTTCACCCTCCCATGACATTGGCCGCTCCGGCTCGGATGGTTGCTTTTTCGTACGCAAATTGACCCCTAATTAACAAAAACAAAAAATATAAAATATATATATTAATGAAAAATAATAATTAATTTATACACAAGTATAATATCTATCATATTAAAAAATAAACAAAACATATGAACAAGTCGAATTGGAATACGAAGAACTTAATTATTATATCATTATAAGAAAAAAAGTACCGGGACCCCGAGCCTCGGCTCGGTACTTAAGTTAAAAAAAATGATTCATTATTATTGGGTTTGGCTGGTAATATTAATACCTGGGATACCGAGCTGTCGCTCGAAAAAATATTTAGACATTATTATAGACATTTTCATTCTGTAAATTAAATAATTTTATTTCATTTAAATAAATATCTATTTTTAAATAATTTTTCTCTCTACATTATTTATCTAATTCTGACAATATATTAAGATCACACCGGGACCCCGAGCCTCGGCTAGGTAATTAAGTTAAAAAAAAATAATTCATTATTATATTGGGTTTGGCTGGTAATATTAATACTTGAGACACCGAGCTGATATACAATTCTTTAATTATTTATTACAATTATTAAATGTTGCATCATTGCATCAATCTGATTAAAATGAATGGAACTTGGGGTCCTCAATAATACATAAATATGTATTATTAGATATGTTTCTAAGTGCATGAATATTTTTTTTTTATTGGAAGAATGATAAATATATATCGTAATTTATAATTATAAAATATTATTAAAATATATATTTTTAATTTTATTTCGAAATTAAATAAAAATTTTTAAAATATTTTAAATATAAAAAAAATATTAATACAATATCCTTTAAAAAAAGGCGGGAGTAAAATTTCAAAATGGATGCCATTTTTGACGTCACCCATATATAATTTTTAATTAAGAAATAAATAATGAAGCTGTATGTTTCAAGAGATATGATCAATAAAACTTAATTTTTCTTTATAAATACTATATCTAGTGTGAATTTGAAAAAAATCGTTAGAGCGGTTTTTGAGAACCAATGGCTATATATATATAGATAGATAGATAGATAGATATATACAATTTTAGCTAGCATAATAAGATAAGATAACAAAAAAAACAAAACATAGAGAATAAATGCAAAATAAATTTCATTTAAAACTTTAGATAAAAGCAATATATTTTAGAACTTTATTAAAAAAAAAAAAAAAAAAAAAAATTAGTATTAATTTGGTATTAATAATATTCACACAAGTAAACTTCTTTAATCTATTCTATTTATACCTGTAAAGTCAATTTTGCTGACTTCTCCATCAGAGCCATCGTCGTCAAGATTCGGTTCTTCTTTAGGTACAATCGCACCATTGCAAGTTTGATAATATTTTATATTTTGCCCTAAAAACAAATTAAAAAATTCAACATTAGCAAATTTGTATATTTTTTTTATGAAAATTATTTATTTTCGATTAGTTTAGAACATCAATATTAAAAAAAAAAAACCTTTAAAAAATCAAAATTAAAATAGATTATTGACTAAAATTATAAATTAATAATTAATAATTAATTTTAATATCAAAATAAATAATCTATTGATTAATAACAAAATTTAATTAATTTAGAAATTAAACTCCTTTAAAAATCTACTGTATTGTTCAGTTTTCTTTTTACATTTTTTTTTTTTTTTTTACTTTTATTGAACTTATTTTTATATTTTTAAAAAATAAACTAAATTTTTTTTGAATGGAACATAAATATTATTAATGCCCATACATAAATCTAAATTATTTTAGAGATGATAATCATTCAATTTTATTTTTTGTCTAAATACAATCGAGTGTCAAAACTTTTATTTTATTTGCTGATAAATTTGAAGATAGATCGTTTATTAAATTAATAAATTAAAACAAATAACAACTATTATAATTAAATTTAACAGGATCGACTCTCTAATTATTATTTTGATTTATTTCTTGAGTGTAATATAAAATAGTAGAATAGAAGAAGTAGGACCACATGGAGAGGAAAGAGATCAGTGGGTGTGGCAGATTTAAGGTTGTCAGTCGAAATCTAAATGATGTCCATATTTTATTCTAACTGGGTTTAAATCAATGCACTGTGTTGTAATTAAATCAAAGAGATTGACATGGAAGATAAGGCTCAGGACAAAATCTTGTCCAATGAAATATAAATCAAAAATGCTAAATCAAAGACCCAAAAAATGTTTTTTGTTTAATGAAACGAGTTCAGATAAAATTAGTGCTAACACATTCAAGGTAAAAAAAAAAAAAATAAAAATAAATAAATAAATAAATAAAGCAGCATTGTATTTGATAAAATGACAACACACGTTATTGGAATCCAATTTAATTTAATTGAAAATCGAAAAACAATTTTTCTTTTGATACGTAGAATAGAAATGAAATTAGAAACACTGTAAGGCGTAGGTTTATTTATGAGTGTTCATTCATTTCCGTGATTTGCATTTTCCCCCTTGATCATATTTACATATTTAGAGTGTGTAGTAAAGTATTCAGCAGAGTAAATGCTCGAATACTTTTATATTTTATAAGATGAATTTGGAATTAATTAAAAATGTATCAATGGTACATAATATCATAAATAAATCGATAAATGTAATCTATCCAGGACATTAAACTTATGTAGGTAACCATACAATACATATCTACTCTTTAAATATTAAATTAATATTTAATTTAGATTCAAAAGTGAATTTGTATAAATCAATCTTTGAATTAATAAAAATCTAAAGAAAGAAAATTAAATTTTAAATTATAATTTTTTTTTTTTTATTTTCACTTGGACGTATAATTTATATTATTCTATAATAAATGAATTGTGATTGAAACAAAAATTAGAATTCATAATTTCAAAGAAATGTTTTTAAAAAATGAATAAATACATAAATAAATAATAAGAAAAAGTTTTCGAGAGTAGGAATGGGATTAGTAAATAATATCTAGAAATTCCCTCACTTATTATACGATATTGTCAAAGGTGGCCAAACTGTGCCTCTTTTTGAGTTTATTGAGGCTCGATTATAAAAATTTAAAGTTTACACAATTTAGAATTTACATATCTATATATATAAAAAAAGGTTTTTGTCTGCACATTGCTCAGAATTTAAAAATTTTTGCATATCTTCGCGTTTCATGACCTCTAGAATCCAAAAGTGACTTTAGAATTTTTCACGTCTGTCTGTCTGTCTGTCTGTCTGTCTGTCTGTCTGTCTGTCTGTCTGTCTGTCTGTCTGTCTGTCTGTCTGTCTGTCTGTCTGTCTGTCTGTCCGGAAAATTACTATTTTATAGACTCAGAATTGGCTGAACCGATTTCTTTGAAATTACATCACAATATTCTTATATACCTCTAGAGTAACATAGGCTATAAATTTTATTAATATCTTATCAATAACCGCAGAAATTAATTTTTTAAAGTTTATATAATTCTCCGTGTTGTTCATTCAAGAGCAGCTCGCGGCTCACTGTCGGCCTAGCGGAATCATTTCAAACAATGAATTATCATAGCGATTCCCAATCAAAGAATTATTATAATATTTCCCTTTTTATTTTAAATTCTAATATACAAATATCAATTCAATTAAATAATTTATTCTAAAAGTTCTCAATTTAATTAAAATATTTATTAGATCATATTTTTATCTTAAATTATTTTTTATTTAATTGAATATTTCTTCTTTTCTATAATATATATATAATAATATATAAATTTTATCATTGAATAATAAAAAAAAAATTATTTAACCTGAATTAAAATGACTGAATTATATTATCTTTGTTTTTTATTTTAATTTAATTACTCTATTATTAATTACTAAATATATATATATATTATATAAAAATTAAAATATGATGATATAAAGTTGTTTTAAATTTTTGACATTTTTAAATTGGGTATATTTTTTAAATTTATTAAAATGTCTTTTTTATTTATTATGTTTAAAAGATTCATTTTTATTATGTGATATTAATAAAAAATAACGATGCTCTGTGCAAGTCGAATCATGTTGCACATAATTAAATAACAATTGCCAAACAAAGAATATAATATTTTTTTAAATTCTTATATTTAAATATCATTTCAATTAAATAATTTATTCTAAAAGGTCTCATTTTAATTAATTTAATAAAATATTTAAATCACCATTCAATTTTTTATTAATAGGCTTCTTTTTTTATTTTTAATTTTTAATAAATTCTCTTTTTTTGATATGATATTAATAAAAAATAATATTAAATTGTATATATAAATATAAAAATTAGAATATTTGAATTTTTTTAAATTTTAACACATGTAATCAATCATATGCATTAAGAATGGAAAATTTTTAAAATCAACTTGCTATTAAATTCAGAAAAAAAATACTGATATATAGAATATATAGACTATTCGAATATAATTTAAAACTCTTTCTCTCCTTCTATTTTAAATTAAAAAAACGGAGTTTTAAGAAATTTAGATGCCATATGCAACATGGGGGGGTAAATGAATTCGACTGGAAGAGGAGGCAATTTATAATTTTCTTCTAATTCAGATTTAGGACAAATCGTACAACATTATATCAAATCTCGCTAAGAACATTCAATATTTTTGTACACAAAATATTCAGAGTATTGGCTAAGCGTATCACTCACAATCAGTTTATATTGAAATTTATATAAATTAACAAAGTAAAAATTTTTATTTGTTTAAATTTTATTATAATGAATCAAAAAAAATTAAATATATAGATCACATGATTAAGAGAAGCAAAAAACTCAACAGAAAATAACTGTTGGATGGAAGTCGGACATGACAGAAACTGTAAACGAAATCTTCATATTGCGACGAATAATTTTCAAATCCCCTAGCACCACAGAATTTAAGTTTCTTTTAAGGAAAATAACTATGATCTAAAAAAATTAATAAATGAACTTAATAATAAAAAAAACAAATAAATCAATTAATTTAAATTAATACTATTAATGAATGTATATATTGGTCATTTATCTATAGTTTTATACCGTTAATTTTTATAAATTGTCTCAAGTCTCTATTTTTGCATTTTCTCAAGTTTCATTATAATTAAAAATATTCAATAATAATCTAGCAATGAAAATAAAATACCAAAATGTAATGATCAAGAAATATTATACTCTATTATAACATATACAATACTTATAAACTATAGGCGGAGGAAATATTAGGAGATATCATTGCGGGTTCAGGCCAAATCGACCAACATTAATTAAGATATTTTCATTATGACAGATATTAGGAACTAAACCGCGAATTCAATATTTCTGTTCACTAATTATTTGTAGACTTTAGTAAAACATACGCATAACTCAATAGATCCGGATAAACTTTTTCAAATTTTCAATCTTCAAATTTCTCTTGAAGGTAGTAAAGAAAGAATAAGATGCGGAAATCAATTGTAAAATATTAGGTTACTCAGACGACTTAAATATAATAGGAGATTCGGCAATTGCAATTACAGATAGCGAGGAAAATTTAATGGAGGTTTGAAATTAATAGTGATAAGAAAAAATATTTAGTAACAAAGAGGAAGAGTATTAACATACAAAATCTTAAGATACAAAATGTAGAATTTGAATATGTAGAAAAATTGAATGTAATCACGAAGGATAATAATATTTGAGAAGAATTTAAATCGGGGTTGCAATCGGGAAACGCCTGTTATCTGCAATAAAGAGGCTTATCTCTTGAAAATTATTATCAAAGGGAATATATAAAAAGAATATTTTGCCTGTTGCATTATATGGGTGGGAGGCATGGTCTATGACCCTTGGAGATGAGAGTAGATTCAGAGTATTTGAAAATAGGATTCTTCCCTGCATTTATTGGCCAAAGAAAGATGAGGTCACCGGGTATGAGGGAGACTGTATAACAAGAAATTGCATGGCCTCTCTGCATCTTCAGAAATAGTTAGGGTTATAAAAGGGAAAAGCTGCGATAGGCAGGGCACGTGGCAAGAATGGGAGAGGAAAAAGATATTGGTGGGAAGACCGATTGGAAAACGTCCGCTTGGAAAACCAATGACGCGTAGGAAGGGACGTAAGAGAGATGGAACAAGGGCTCAGGATAGGGACACTTGGAGAAATGTGGTTGTTGCGGCTAAGAACTTTAGAGTATCTTTGAGCCACATAGGTAGATAGATATAACATATACAATAATAATAATATATATAATTAATTTACTGATTAAATTAAAATATATTTTTTAAATAAGAACACAAAAAGAAATGAATGTTTTATGTAATATACTGATTGAAACAAAATGGATGAAAACCTTTTAATACTTTCAACCACCAAATACTATGTACAACTCGGGGGTACAGGGGGCGGAGCCCCCGTCTAGGTGTGAAGAGCGCCGAAGGCGCTCTGAGCAGCTAGTTATGTATAATAAACTGGAAAAAGGCTACGTCATGGCAAAACATATTTATTTACATAGAATTGTTTAAAGGAAATTTAAAATTTTAGTTATTACTGCAAGTTTTAAAAACTTTGTGTAAAATGTATCCAATCTATTCCAACTCTGTGTCTACTTTATTTACTAGAACTAGAATATGAATATGGGGCGTACGACTTAGGTATTTTAATCGCACACATATTCGTAATTTTTGCTTCTGTGACTACCAACCCCCCCCAAAAAAAAAAAATAAATAAATAAAAAAAATAAAAAAAATTTTCCGATTTGGCTCTTAAACATTTTCGATTTTTCAATATGGTTCGAAGTATCACCAAGTGTAACCACCACTTGGTCTATATTATTTTGTTTATCTGAACCGACGGGTCTCATCTCAATAAACTATCATAATTTCTCGCTAGTCTGTCCTCACTTATTCTTGTCATGTATTCACCATGTCGCACTCTTAACAATTTTATGAACCTAAAACAATTTTACAAAAAAATAAAAATTAATTAATATTAAATTTGCTACTATTATTATTATTATTATTATTATTATTATTCTGATTTTATATGAATGTTAATTATTAGAGTAGATTTTGGAGATAGTAAAACATTTTTCTGTAATGTGTTAAATTAAAAATGAATTCAGATTGTATTTTATTAAAAATTTTAATAAAATTACTATTAAATGACAGAAAAATGATTTTATGGATCGGTATCTTTCGTGAGATTTCTAATTCCAACCGATTTGAATGATTTAAATTGAAAATGTAACCTCGACAGGGAATGCGTCAGTGCGTTTTAAGGATGTCTATTAAGGATATCTTTTCAACCTTGAGCCATTTTGAAGGTAAAAAATATAAGGTTTATTTTTAATCAGCGGTGCTGGCGCTGAAAAGTATTATCAATCAATCAATCAATCAGTCAATCATTGGAGCCATTCCCTTTCGTGGTGGCCCCAAGGAAAAACAATAATTAGGACGCGACAAAAAATAATAAATAATACTTTATTAGTTGCTACATACACATGGATTATATTTTATATATAATTAACGAATTTCCATAAAGATATGCACGAAGTGTGATTGGATAATAAAAGTTGGTGTGAGGGTTCGACCTTCTGGCCATCTTGTAACCCCGATGCCTTTAAGTAGATGCTAAAAAAAATCATCAAGTTTTTTCAAATGGTTATCGATTTACATGTGATTGATTTTTAAATGTCATCAAAAATTTCAATACGATCAGATGATGCTTTAAAAATAGCACTTTGAATTAAATTAATCGGTTCAAAAAACATGTTTTAGGAGAAAATTGAAAAAGAAAAATAAGAGAGTCAATCCTTTGAAAAGGATAAATCAGTAAAAATTTATAATTGCTAATGGGAAATTTATATTTTTTTTATAATAAAATTTGATTGTTTGATTACACCAAGTTTCGGGGGAGGGGGAGGGGGGTTAATGTTTAATTATTAATCTCTTTAATCTATATATATAAAAAGGTTTTTGTCTGCACATTGCTAAGAATTTAAATTTTTTTTGCATATCTTCGCGTTTCATGACCTCTAGAATCGGAAAGTGACTTTAGAATTTTTCATGTCTGTCTGTCCGGAAAATAACTATTTTATAGACTCAGAATTCGATTTCTATGAAATTACATCACAATATTCTTATATACATCTAGAGTCTAGAGCAGGGTTTCTCAACCTTTTTGGACCAATCGCCCCCTTTGTAAGACCCGCTTCTTAATTCGCCCCCCCCCCCCCCATAAATTTTTACAGATAAAATTTGTATGATAATCCCTAATATAAGGTAGGTATACAAAGTGATACTTAGAGCCATATTGAAAAATCGAGTTTCAGAACCTGATTGCAAAATCATCTGACCATTTTTTTTTAGAACCATATTGAAAAAAATTGAAAAAAGAGGAAATGTTTAAAAAGCCTGTTCGCAAAATCATCTTACCTTTTTTACCGACCGACGATAGTAAGGGAGGTATTGGTTTCACACCAAATTTCACATAAGGAGAATTTTTACATATCACCACGAATCATTCACTTTGCATTGGTTTTATACTCGAGAAAAATCATCTTTATTAGTTTTTTCTTAATTAAAATTATATGACGTCATCCAGCCATTCATGACGTCACAGTCTGGTCTTACATATATATTATAAATAAAATAAAAATAAAAATATTTATGTCATATGCCTATCTGTTTTTTATTGCATTAATAATAGATATATGAAAATTATTTGAAATTGTTTCTGTAGCTGGAAATGAATTTATTTCAAACCGTCGGTCGGTTCGGACCTGGCCACAGGTCAACTTATTTTAGAGTTGAAAATGATTTCGCCCCCCAAAAATAACTTATCGCCCCCCAAAATCGTATAGTCAAATAATCGCCCCCTTTAAGATGTCGATCGCCCCCCAGGGGGCGATATCGCCCAGGTTGAGAATCACTGGTCTAGAGTAACATATATAGGCTATAAATTTTATTAAAATCTAATCAATAACCGCAGAAATTAATTTTTTAAAGTTTATATAATTCTCCGTGTTGTCCATTCAAGAGCCTGGCTGGCGTGGCCCACTGGGTCAGTGGCGGAATCATTTTCATAATGTGTATATATTAATTATTATAGCAAGTCCCAAACAAAGAATTAATATAATATTTTATTTTAAATTCTAATATTCAAATATCATTTCTCAATTAGATAACTTATTCTAAAAGTTCTCATTTTAATTAATTTAATAAAATATTTTTATCTTAAATTATTTATTATTTATTCTTTATTTATTCGAATATTTCTTCTTTTCTATATAATATATTTAATATATAATATATTTTATGAAGTGTGAAAATAATTTTTAAAACCTCAATTAAAATGACTGAATTTTATTATCTTTGTTTTTTATTTTAATTTAATTACTCTATTATTAATTACTAAATATATATATATTATATAAAAATTAAAATATGATGATATAAAGTTGTTTTAAATTTTTGACATTTTCAAATTTCCGGAAAACTTTTTCAAATTTTGATCTTCAAATTTGTCTTGAAGTTAGTAAAAAAAAGAGTAAGATGCGGAAATCAATTGTAAAATATTAGGTTACCCAGACGACTTAAATATAATAGGAGATTTGGCAATTGCAATTACAGATAGCGAGGAAAAAATAATCGAGGTAGGAAAAGAGATGGGGTTTGAAATTAATAGTGATAAGAAAAAATATATTTAGTAACAAAGAGGAACAGTATTTATTAACATACAAAATCTTAATATACAAAATGTAGAATTTGAATATGTATAAAAATTGAATGTAATCACGAAGGATAATAATATTTGAGAAAAATTTAAATTGAAGTTGCAATCGGGAAACGACTGTTATCATGCATTAAAGAGGCTTATCTCATCAACATTATTATCAAAAGGAATCAAAATTAAAATATATAAAACAATTATTTTGCCTGTTGTATTATATGGGTGGGAGACATGGTCTATGCATTTTCAGAAATTGTTAGGCTTATAATAGCGAAAAAGCTGCGATAGGCAGGGCACGTGGCTAGAATGGGAGAGGAAAAAGATATTGGTGGGGAGACCGATTGGAAATCGTCCGCTTGGAAGACCAAGGACGCGTAGGAAGGGTCGTAAGAGAGATGGGACACTTGGAAAAATGTGGTTGTTGCGGCCAAGAACTTTCGAATACTGTTGAGCCACATAGATAGATAGATAGATAGATAGATAGATAGATATAACATATACAATAATAATAATAATAATAATAATAATAATAGATATAATTAATTTACTGAAATTAAATTAAAATATATTTTAAATAATAAATTTTAGAAAGAAATGAATATTTTATGTAATATGTATACTGATTTGAAACAAAATGGATGAAAACCTTTTACTACTTTCAACCACCAAATACTATACTACCACTCGGGGGTAAAGGTGTGAAGAGCAGCTAGTATATATTAGTATATCTAGTTACCGTCGAGAATATGGGATCCATCCGCAGCTTCGACACCGCCCACATTGATAACGGTGACAGCGCCTTGGTGGGCGACACGAGCGGCGGCTGTCGGGAGGATCTCATCGACGGACAGGAGGCGGTTAGCAGCGGAGCCTGATGCTCCGGCGCAACAGTTAACAGAGACCCCGTTGCTCGAGGACGCCATCATCATCGGTGGTTGATCAGTCCGATGGTGCCAAGGGCTGGGGGTCGAAGTCGGCGTCGGCGGCCAACCATCGGGACAAGGGCGGCCGTCGAGCCGCTGGCCAAGCCCACAAGACAAGCACCCAAGGGATCACATCCCGCTGCAACCGAAAAATCAATTCAAGAAATAAGTGGAAATTGTTAATCAATTTTTAAAATAAATCAATAATAAATTCGAAATTGTATTTTTATAAAAATAATAATGATAATAATAACAAATTTACATAAATTGTTTTTTTAAGAATTGAAAAAAAATTAAACAAGTTTTTTAACTAATAAATCGTCAAATAGTTATTTTTTTCAGGTGAATGAACTTATATAGAAATATAAAAAAAAAAAAAAAAGAAAAAAACAACAACAAAATCTCAACCGCGCCGAATGTTGGAGAAGAGATCTTATCTTGGATGGAAATTTCATAAATAGAGGTCATAAAAGTATCATCGGTGTTTTTGTTAATTTAAAACCAGCGTCAAGTCAACTTGAAATAAAATAAATAAACAGGCTAGAAAAAATATTGTATAAATAAATACAATAAGGATTGATAAATCTTGAAAAAGAAATCGGATTATAATATTTATTTATTAAATATTTTGATAAATTTTATAACCTTTTTGGTGCTTTATTCATATATTCTCTTTTGTATGGCAATAATAAGGATTAAGGTATTTTTAAAAAAATGCGAGAAACATGTCAAAATAAAATTTTATTAAAGAAAATATAATATAATAATAATAATAAATGATAAGAAAAAAATACAATCTCTCTGTGATGAAAGAAAAATAAATTTCTCTAACCAATCTAATATTTACTAATCCACATTTTATTCTATAATCCATTTTCCTCTCAGTTTACTCAGTTTGGCTATCTGAACTGTTCTACTTCTCTTAATCACTCTGCAATTCCCCTGGGCAATCAATTGATTATAACATATATATATATATATATATATATATATCATTTCAGATTATCACATTTCTCTTTCTTAGATTTCTTTCATCATCATCATCAATAAAAATTTATTAATTTAAAAAATTAGATACCTAAATATATTTTTTAGGAAAACAATAAAATAATAGTATCATTGATTGCCTAACTTTAAGGCGGTTACAAATTACAAATTATTCAGAAAATAAATGATCATTTTAATTTTACAAAATATATATAAACTAATATATTATTTAAAATTATAAAAAAAAAAAAGAAAATATATTAAAATTAATAATCAATTTTCTTTATTATTATTTTTATTTTTTAAATTACATCACAACTTTGTTTAAGGTTTCAATCATTACGAATAATAAACTCGGTGAATCCTATTTTATCCTTTTAAAATCAAAATCAAAATCAGTAAAGAATTTATTGATTATTCTATTGAGATGATGGTAGTTCACATTACGATAAATATTAACAGAAGAATTTTTATATATTTTAGTTTACATATTTATTTGATTTGATTTATCAATGGACTGTCGAGAAGTTCAAATATTTTAAAAAAATTTTCATATATAAGTTGAAAAAAATTATATTTTTCATTATAATGCATCAATTTCAAAGTATTTATTTCGAATATTGCTTAACTGCTGCATAAAATTTAAAAATATAATAAAAAATGTTGAAATTTCAATTATAAAAACTACTTTTTTTTAATTATTTATTTATCTTATATT
Organism: Labia minor; assembly: GCA_963082975.1. NCBI lineage: Eukaryota > Metazoa > Arthropoda > Insecta > Dermaptera > Spongiphoridae > Labia > Labia minor. Next base: position 82,128,677 of record OY720347.1, read on the forward strand.
AATTTATAATCTTCGCAAACAAACTCTAATGTCTCAAAAGAAACAAGAATCCAAACATAAAACGAATTTAATTAATGTGCTTTTTATTAAATTGTTCCATTATATATTTAATTCTTACCAATTACTATTAATAGTATAATTTTTTTCTCCTACATACTTATATAGCTTAGCTTGTTTATTTTAAAAATCGACTGAAATTGGATTAAAATGAATTTATCCTGTGAGAATAGATAATCCATATTAATAAAACATCTTAGAAAATTTTCTCCCTAAATTGGAAATTTAATAAAGGTAATTTTTTTAAATAATTAATTAATTAATATGATATGCTTGCATTTATGCTTGCATTTATTGAATGATTAATTTCATTGGAGTTTTATATATAGTTCGTTTTATTTAATTATTTTTTTATTGATTTATAACTTTTTTTTTCAGTATCTCCCACCCAGTTGCTAATATAGATGTTTAACAAAAAGGTGAATCGTTGAAGGTTACCGTAAAGAATACCAATTTAGTTTCAAATGCTTTGATCAGTAAAATATCAATACCGGTAGAACTTGACTAAATAACATTCAAACAAAAACTGGAAAGTATCCAAATAAATTCTAACCAAGCTTAAAATTAATCAGAGAGAAAGAAATTGTTATTTTTGTTTTAAAGTTAGTTACACATATTTTTGGTTTTAAGTATAATCCAAAAATAAAAATAAAAAATAATTTGTTTTGTTTTAAATAATAAGAGAATATTATTATATATATTATACTTCTGCATTTAAATTCACTAACTGACCTTGAGAATGAGAATCACAGCAGGTGTGAAAAAATTCAAATGTTATGATTCAAATTTTTTTTTTTTGCTAAAAATAATTTCTAACTTGATATTAACTTTTAAATTATATAACTATATAAATATATAGATATAGTGTATGGAGTTTTTGACTTAATACAAGAAAAATGATTTTTAGAAATTGTATTTAGCTTTTAGAAGATTTGTTTGTTTTTTTATATAGACTATATTTAAAATACATTACATAGGTCTTTTTATTTAATTTTTTTAATTATTGTTACTATTATATTATTATAAGAAAAAATTTCACATTTAAATTTATATTTAAAGCTAAATAAGAAAAATTTTAATATCGAAATTTTCTCATAATTTATATATTTGCTAAAAATTCATTCTATTTACTAAAAGATGAATATATATATATATATAATGTGGAAGTCCTATATATATATAATTAAATTTATCAATATTTAAAATATAAATAACATATAAACACAAATTAAATAATAAGCATTACTTTTTTACCGACCGACGAAAGGGTTAAGGGAAGTATTGTTTTCACACCAAATTTCACATGTGGAGATTTTTTACATATCTCCACGAATCATGCATTTTCTTAACAGCAAAAAAGTATTTTTACCATGATGTCTGTCTGTCCGTCCGCTGTATGCCCGTTTAGATGTGTACAGTTTGAACGGCTGAACGGATTTTGATGAAATTTGGTATATTTACTTAATGCATCAGTATGATGAATGGATCAACTTTTGGTGTATATACAGAAACCGGAAGTGGCAGTATTACCGATCGACGATAATCGAGGAAGGGAAGGGTTATTTTCACACTAAATTTCACAGGAGGAGATTTTTTACATATCACCACGAATCATGCACTTAGTATTGGTTTTATTCTCGAGAAATTTAAAATTATAGGACGTCACCCGGCCCTTCATGACGTCACAGTCAGCTCTTACTTATATATTATAAATCAAATAAAATTAAACTGTTGGTCGGTTCTGCGCCTGGCCACAGATCAACTTATTTTAATTACTGCTTAATTAATTTATCTTTCTGACATAAAATTTTATAATTAACATAATTATTTCATATAAAGGGTAATATATTAATTCTTCATGTAAAGAAGAAATTCTTATTGAAAAATTAACTATTAAAATTGCAAATTTCAAATAAAAAACTACTATTAAAAAATATAACAATATTCAAACAAATTATTGATATTTACTTCAATGATGAGAGATAAATTTATGAATTACAATTTCATTTCATTTTTTTTATTTTATTTTAATAAAAAATAATTTTTAGAAATATAAATAATATTTATATACTAGTAATAATTCTAAAATGTTACAGTTCAAATTTATTTTAGATCAAAATCTATCTACCATTTAGATTATGTCTCCAAGTAACGGCCACCTGAATAATTGTTTGTTACTAACAATTCATATGTAATTTTATTAAAAAAGATAAATAAACCGTTTATAAAGGGTGTAGAGAACTTTAAATTGCAATAAAACAACGATGCGATGGATTATTCGATTGACATGAATTTTATTTATACGAAAGATAATCTTGTGGCATTACATTTGATATATGATTTCTGCGTTTGTGGCTTATCCGCATAGACCAATGACTTTACATAGCCCCACAGAAAGTAATCTAGCGGTGTTAATGATGAATTGCCAAACCAAACTGAGAATAAATCACTTGACAGCTGTTAAATCGGTCGTCAACTTGAACAGTAATGCCAACTCTTAAAGTTCTATACCTTCAAAACAATACACCCTTTATAAAATGAGCTATGTGCTATGTGCAATTTCAATCTATAATTTTCCTACAGAAAATGTGATTATCTCATAAATTCACAACAATTTATTAAAATAAAAGTGAAGAAAAATACTTATTTCATTAATTTTTAATACAAATCTTTTTTTTTCCCTTTCCAATCTATTATTATTATCCTTATACATATGTATGTTAAATAATAATAATAGAATAACATTAATTTAATACATTTTCTATCAAATTAAAATTTTATAGATTATGTAAAGAATAAATCTTGAAAATAATATAATATAAAAATGATTGTGTTATTAAATAAAGTTTTTCGAACATTGAAAAATAAATAAATAAAAAAATATGATTATAAAAATTGAAAATATTAAAAAACTCATTTTGATTTTTAATTAAAAATATATGGTATATGCTATATGGTATTATTGAATCTTCTTTTCTATAAAAATATATTTTAAATATTTAATAAAATTTAAGAATAATTGCAAAATTTTAATTTAAAAATTATCTCATGACTCATGAGATATAACGATAATGTTATATTTAACCCATTTTATATATATTTCTTTAATATCAAATTAAAATTCCATTTATAAAAAATAATTTCAGTCTTCTTGATATATTAATAAATTGCTTAATCAAATAAAGAAAAATCATCTAATCACCATTCAATTAATATTTTCATTAGATATTTTCAATGTTATAATTAAAAATTGTAAATAATCCAATGAAATGGTACAAAGAGGAATAATTAATTGTCATATATATTAAGATGATCATTATGTAAATATTAATTTTGTATAATGTCTGATATTACTTTTGTTGTGTACAGAAATTTCAATGCTTTTAAATTAGAAACAAAATATTATTTATTCATTAAAATATCTATTTTTTCAATTATTTTACTATTATCACTTTATTACTGTTGAAATAATTAGCTATTAGATATGAATTCTTTTAGATTGATGTTTTTTATTGAGAAAATTATTTAACAAACAATATTTTGTTTAAAATTGTTTTAAATTAAAATTAAAATCATTTTTTTTTATTCTCTTTAATTGTTTTAATTATTTCTATGACAAGATCTAAAAATATTTAAAAATATCTATTTTTGTGTTTAAATTGCTTCAATTCAATATATAATCTCAGAAGAGCGTGAAAAAAAAATCGGGGCTACTAGGATACCTGTTGATTACTGGACGAAGGGCGGGTTTCCTTGAATATCCAACAGCCAATTTAATTTCAAGGTCTCCCGCCTGAGGATCCAGGCAAAAACCACTCCAGAAAAATAAATAGATAAAATATTTTTTTTATTTTAATTTTGAAAAGGAAGAAAAAAAGATAACTAGAAAAGTTTATTTATTTATTTTTATTTTCATAGTAATTTTTGTTTTCTTTTGTTTTTCTATTAATAATGGGTTGCAATTTATTTTAAGATGAATATCTAATAATATAACAATATAGGTAATATCTTTTATAATGATAATGTTTATATAATATTATAATAAGTACCGCGCCGCCGCTCGGTACTTTAAAAAGATTATTTCTTATGAACTATGAATATTTAAGATTAAGATTAAGTATTATTTAAAATAAATAAACGACAAAATATAGGAAATTTAAAAGAACATAAATTAAAACAAAAATAGTCATAAAAGTACTGAAAGACAGACAGAAAAGTATGGACTTTGGATATAATATAATATGATTTCAAAATATTATTAAAATAAATATTTTTTATTTTATTTTATTTTGTATTTTATTATATAATATATTGTATTTAAGGAAGCGCTGTCCGACGCAGTTGCTACTTACTGTTTTAAATTAAGAATAAACTCTAACAAATTAATTAAATTTTTCCCGAGGCTGAAATCAATACAGATCGATTTGTTTTTATAAAAATTATTTATGGTGTGAATTTCAAAAAAATCCTTATAGCAGTTTAATATTTCAAAAATACAAATATATATATATGTATATACAATTTTTACTAGTATATTAAGATAAGATAAAATATTTTTCCTTTGTTTATTATAAATAATTGGGTAAGGCAGGGATTGTATCCACTGTTAAATAATTATAAGCAAATTCAACATATTTTTAACAAGTTTAGTTTAGTAATGAAAAAAACTAATTCGAATTAATCAATCAAATGATAATACAATCCATAATATGATTAATTTTTGAAAAACATTAAAAATTTTTGAAAGCTGTATTAGAATATTACAAATAATAATTAAGTTATTTTCAGTTGAACATATCTATAAAAGACATTAAAATGTGTGAATAGTCAGACAAATGACACTTTCTAAATACATTTCAACATGACATTAAAATTTAAGAATTTATTATAATAAAATATTTAAAAGAAAAAGTTTAATATTCATAAAGGTGGTTTCGTCAGCTGGAATTCCTACTCAGCTCATTTTTATTCCCTCCCTGGCCATTGTGTTCATTTGGAGTCGAGTGTGGGCAACAAAAACAGAATATTTTATTATTAGGAGAGGCAGAGAAAGAAAGTCTCTCCTTTGAAATCAATTGACAGCGAGACAAGAAACAATAGATCAATAGACAGAGGGACGGCGAATTTTTATATAATCCTATCCAATGAATATTAAATAAGATGTAGGCCCAAATTCAATAAGAAGTAATGGAGGTGAAAAAAAAAAAAAAAAAAGAATCACATTGGAAAAAACGGAATAGATGATGTGAAACGAAAACGAGCTCGATATTCATTACACATGTACGATATGTTGTATGTTCCTTTCAGAAATAATATTATTTATAATAATATAGAAAATACAGAATTATAGGAATTAAGAAAAATAATTTCATTTTTAACTAATAATCATTTAAATTTATTAATTTATTCTAAACATTAATTTTCATTTAATTTAATTAAAATTCATAATTTTAGCATGATTAAAATATTCAGGGTTAAATTATTTCAAAACAAAAAAAAAAAAACAGTGTATTTAGAAGATCATTTACCTACACACTTTTATAAATTAATAAAATTTTTAATATTCATATTATTTTTTCTAAAATCAGATTAATAAACCACACTGTACAATTATGCTATTTACATATTTATTCGAGAAATCTTTATACAATGTATAGTATATTATATTATATACATATTATTAATATAGGTTATAGGTTATAGGATAATACAAAAATTAACATTTTCAGCGGCTTGTAAATTTCAGAAACCATGTGGAAGTCATTTTATTTTAAGTTATGTATCAATTCAATAATAAAACAGAGAGTGCATTCATAAGATTCAGTTTTTTCACTTTTTTTTTTTTAATAAAAAATGACAAATATCTAGTAAATTAGCCAATTATAATAGAAATACATATATATCAAATTAAAATTTTATAAAATTACATAAGAGCGATCGTTATTTTATACAAAAACAAATAATAATTTCTTTAGAACTTTATTTTTATAATTATTTAAAATTAGCTGATACAAAATATCTACCTACGTATATATTAATTAGTATTTGAAATCTAAAAAAATAAAACTTAATTTTGATTGAAATTTTTTTTTAAATTCACTAATAAAAAAAATCTTCGTTTTAATTAATAAATAAAAAATAAATAAATTTTTAATTAATTTTCTATTAGGAAATGATTGAGGTATGATTTCGTTGTGCGCAGTGAATGGTAGGCAACCAGCAACTGAAAGCGGTTCGAGTCGCCCGGCCGACAAGCAGGCAGGCGGCGGAGGGGCATGGAGAGGGGACGAGCGCTTAACGATTTACAAAAGAAAAACACAAATATTAATTTTTTTAAATGATTGGTATTTTTGTATAGATCTTAAATAATCGAATTTTTAGAATATTTAAGCATAATTCTATTCCAAGATTTTAATGAAAAAATTGAACTAACAAAGAAACAAACACAATTATAGAATGAATAAATCGAATAATGTAAATTATATAAGAAAATGAATTAAAAATCTTCCTGATTACTGCATTTGAGTAAAAATTTCTGCGCCTGGCCACATGTCAACTTATTTTATTTTAATGATCATTTGATTTTTGTAGAAAAAGTGACTTGAGATTTATTAATAGTATTACTATTGTATATAAAAATATCAATTGAATGAGAATAATAATTACCCATGAATTAATGAATATTTTTTTTTTTCTTGTTATTTGTTTAATACTTAGAAATGTGCAAAAGGGTGGTTGCATTATATATATTGTTAGAGTAGAGTTAGATTAAAGTATATATATATATATTGGTTGACCTCTGGCTACTTGTTTTTGACTTTTATTTTATTTGTTATTAATTTTTTATTCTTTTTTTTTTCCTATAGCAAATATGCGCTTGGCATTGAGAATGAATGCTGAGCGGTACATTCCTTTTGGAATTTTTATTTGCGAATGGAAAGGAGAAAAAAAAATATTAGAGTTGAGAGAATTGGAACGCGATTTGCTCATTAAGAAATGTGCTTTTGCAGAATGAGACAAGTTGGTAAAAAGAATCCTTATCATTCATTCATCCCATTTATAAAATTGATTTCTATTTTAATCAACATTTGATTTAATTTGAAATGATTCATATTCGATCTTTTCAAAATAGCCTTGAAGTGTCTTAAACAATTTCCTGAAATCAAGAAAAAGTTTAAATATAGGTGCTTCGATTCATTTCATTTTTTATTGAAGAAAAAAATGTATTACTTAATATTTGTGAAAACTGATAGAATCATTTATTTGGTTACAAGAGAGGGCTATTCTCAATATATTTACAATACATTTTCCTACTATAAATACGCTTTGCGATAGATATTAATTAATCCACAATTTCATCCATTTTATATATTAAAACAAATATTCTATTAATGTCAAATACTTATTTAAAAATGGCTGATTATATTATTTTTAAAGACCTATTAATCAATGTGTCAATGAATTAGAAATCAGATGTGTTTGTTTTATCTACATATTTCAACATTACTAATAAATTTATAATTATATGTTCTTTTAATTCAAACATTTATCATTTAATTTTGTGATCCATTAATTATTATTAACAATAAAATGAATAATATTTCTGGTGTAATACATTTTTCTATGAATTAAAAATATTTATTTACTTCAAAATAGGAGAAAATTAATAATATTATTGTAAGAGTTATTTCAATCAAGTTTTTCTTACAAGAAAATTTATATTTATATGTATATACTAATTAAGTAAATTGTGATTTGTGATAATATATAATAATATGTATCTAGTAGTATATATTAACTAACATAAATTAGTATTATATATTGTAAAACTTTGTATTATATTAAATTGGATTATTGTACTCTTATGTTTTGGATCGTTCAATGACTGAAGAACTGACCAATAAAATTAAGGAAAAAAAGTGTTTCTGACACTTTTTCATTTCGTTTCTTATATTATCCTTATCACCTCCACCCTTTAAATATATGTATGTTGCCCTCGTGTCCATGTTAAACTACAAACATCACCCAGAATTAAAAATATATTAAATAATCCTATCAGAAATTTTTCTTAAAATTATTTTAAATTTTGATATAAACAATTAATTAACAAGATATTAATATATAAATTCAAAAGTACAATAATAAATAATAAATAAATTATTTTATTGAGAATACGTATAATCTTCAATCCGCGTTGAATTGTTAATTTATAATATAAGTACCTGGCTCGTGGTACTTTAAAAAAAATATTCCTTATCATCTATGAATATTTAAGATTAAGATTATTATTTAAAATAAATAAAAGGCAAAATATATAAAACAATTTCAAATAATTTAAAAGAACATAAATTTAGAAAAATATTAATAAAAAATACAGCCCTTAAACTTATATATACTTAAAGACAGAAAAGTATTGCCTGTTGATATAACATAATATCTATTTCGTAATTGGATTATAAAATATTATTAGAATAGATATTTTTAATTTTATTTTATTTATAATATTTTGTAGTTAAGGAAGCGCTGCCCGGCACCATTTTTTTATTTTTTAAAATTCCTATTTTAAATTAAGTAAAAAATATCAAAAATGTTTTTTCCCGAGGCTGAAACCAATACAGATCGATTTTTCTTTATAAATATTATCATCTATGATAGTGTGAATTTCAAAAAAATCCTTTGTGCGATTTAATATTTCAAAAATACAAATATATATATATATACAATTTTTGCTAGTATAATAAGATAAGATAAAATAAAACAAATCTATATTTTGCAATTTATTCTTATATACACAAATATAATAATGTTAAAATGTATTTCATTTAATTAGATATTCTATTGGGAGACACCAAAAAAAAAAAAAAAAAAAAAATTGTGTTCCATTGAAATGAAATTATATATAATATAGGATACCTAAGATTATATATATATTGTAAATATGTAGGTATATTTTCATATAAATCATCTAACTATGTAAATATTAAACAAAAGTCATTTGAATAAAACGAGAAGTGACCAGATGAAGTTTTGGATGATGGTGGTGGTGGTGGTGGTGGGGTGTGGGAATTGAAGGTGATTAGTACAAATTGCTTTGTGCCTCCTGAACTTGCAATATTTATTTCTCCATCCGCCTGAGTCATATTTTGTTTATTTTTACGACATCTTGTTAATGTGCTCTTAGCACGACCAACTCGTTCCTTCTCCTCTCCTCCTCGTCTTCAAGGTGGTCCCGTGGAATTTTTTCTAAAGAGGTAAGTCGCCGGTCGACGTCTCATCCCGGAAATTGCTTCAATTAAAAAATATAAAAATATAAATTCTTTCGTAAAAGTATTTAGCCCAATCCTTCTTTCTCGATCACTTGAAGGTAAGGTGGTGTTTCGTGAGAACTCATTGATTAAATTATTATCACACACATCGGGAGCAAACCAAAAGAGAGAGAGAGAGAGAGAGAGAGACATTACTTCAGGTAACGGTAAACGATCCACCCCCCCCCCCCCCCGCGCGCCAATAAACCTCTCTATTTTCTACCTTTCAGGCGAGTGTTTGATTATGTTTATTCAAACGTTCCTTTCAATTCAATGCTAATATAAATTGTACAATACTTTATCTGATTTCAAGGAATTTTCTATTTAAATCATTATCATTGTTTTATTATATAATAATACTAATAATAATTATCTTTAGGATAAATATCCTTAAGAAAATATTTGACATTAAAATAAATCACATTTTTAAATTTGAATAAATAACCTGATTTTATCTAACAAACTTTTGAATAAAATTCTATTATTTAAGAGAAAAGAGATTTTTTCGTCCTTCAAAGTCGGACCATTTTGCATATTGGAATTGATTTAATTTAATCTAAAAGAAGGATTTCCAAGAAAATATTAATTAAAAATAATAAAATAATAAAATAAAATAAAATGTAACATATTTTAAATGTTATTGTACTAATTAAAATAATAATTTGTTCTGGAGGTACTCAAGGGGTTTGAGCCCTTAATGGAAATTTATTTTGTAGTTGAATTGTGTTTTTTCCCTGAATGCAGCTATTTTCGAAAAACAATAACAAGATTACAATATAAATAGATTAATATAATACAATTTGTTTTCAGTTTAGAGTTTGGATCAGACAATTTTTTTTTTAAGAATATACCATGAATTCTATTATTTAAAAGAAAAAAAATTATTAATAATTTTTGATATTTTGCAATAATTTAGAAATCATTGGAATTTTTTTTATAAAATTATTTTTTAAAAATAAAACAAGTTTTTTTTTTGGATTTTATGTTTGATAACTCGACCTTGTAAAAAGTTACTACACTAATCGTTTGTCTACTACCAACAGTCCTTTAGTTACATCAGATACATAAAGTTACCCCTAAACGAACCAGATGTCTCTTCCGGTTATTTCTTGTTCCAAATGTCACATATTATATTTTTAATAATATAAAATATAATGAAACTAATTTAATATAAATAAACTTGAATAAGTTCTTTGCCAAATTATTATGTTTATTTCAGTCATTTGAAAAAGTTGCTGTTTTTTAATTACATTTGTGTATATCTCATAGATATATGTATAATAACAAGAATAGCTATCATACTTATAAATGAATAAATATAAAGCAAATATATTCTATATTTTATATATATTTAATTTAAAAAATATTTTTCTAGATTAAAAATAAATAAAATTATAATAAATAAATTAAACATAATAATAATGAATAATAGATAATAACTATTAATTTTTATTGAAAAAAATTTAACCGAAAATTAAAGATATACGTAACATATTTTTATTATTATTTAAAGTCGAAGTGCATATCACATAATACAAAATATAATATGTATAAATAAAAATAATTAAAATGTAAAAATAACATTTAATATTTAAAACTTTTGATATATATATATATATATATATATATGGTGACTAAGTGTACATATATGTAATTATATTTATATTTATAAAAATAATAATTCGATGATATATGTGTATTGTGTACGAGTAGGATTCACCAATGAATTTTTAAGAGTCATAGAATTTTCATTAATTGAACAATTTTGAGGGAATTTTAGCAAAAACATGAAATACCTTATTGCTAAAATGAATGTATTTACTCGATGTATTTAATCAGTCAAGAGAATTATTATCAATCAATTCAAGTCTTTCACAAAAATTACATTTTCACAAAAATTACATTCCTCTGAATTAGCAAAAACTAAAGGTAATAATATTATGTAATTATGACCTTGGTTAAATGATTCCTTAGGGTCACTTGTTGATCCCTTTGAATAATTTTAGAAGAATTTAAATAGACAATAAGATTCGTTCTTAATATATGTAATTAGATAAATACCTAAATTCTTTTGATACTAACAAGATGACTTATAATAAATTAATTTATTAACTTAATAATTTATAAAAAAAAAAAAAAAAAATAATACAATAAACAATACAATAAATATTGATAAATAAATAAGTTAAATAAGTTTAATATTTTGTTTATATTTTGAGTATAATATATGAAATGGATATTAAATGAAAATATAAATTTAGATAAATTTCTTATTAAAGGAGCTTTTCTCAACCTTTAATTGCGGTCCAGTTTTTAATTATGATTTTCATCGCGCTTCCGGCTTACTGTAAAATGGGAAAATCAAAAATCTATATTGAGTATGTTGGATTCTGTTTTTAAATTATTTTTAACTGTAAAACTGTAAGAATTTGAGTGCTTTCCTTTCAGTCACTTAATCAATTATTATAAAAAATAAAATATATATTTAAATAAACATATTTTGTATATTTGTATTTTGTGATATTATGTAAAATTTGCTTAATAAATTAACAAAAATAAATATTAATATTAATATATTATTTTTTCTTTACAATGCAACTATCGGAACTATCAGTTGGTCATATAAGAATAAAAAAAAATAAATTTGATTGCAATAAAATAAATGTGTCAAGATTCAACATTTCAATTCATTCCCTTTCACTCAAAGAGCAGGAAACAAATGTGATTGTCATATTAAATTAAAATATTATAGTAGAAAAGGAAATTATTATTATTAAATCAATTTCAGATTAAAATAATATCAAGTGATATGAATAAAATAATAAAATTCGAAATATGGATTGTATGTGAAAAGAAAGTGAAGTCAATAAAAATAAAAAAAAAAAACAACTATATTAGAGGATAAATTATTAATAAAATAATTGATAATATTGAAAATAAAAAAAATCTAGTAGATTTAAACTAATAATTATAATAATTGATTTAAAAAAATGAAAATGAAATAATAGTTTAATTTAATTTTTTTATAAATCGTATGGAATTAATTTTTAATTTATTTGTATTCATTTCTAAATTTAAGTAATTTTTCAAAATTTAATTACGTGCAGGTTAGATATTATTATTATTAAAATCTTTATAATTATTATCGCATTTAAAATCAAAATGATATTGGTTATTTATTTATACAAGTGATATTAATTTGATTATCAATTTTTACAAATGGAATTAATTAAATGAAGGTAGTGTAATGTTATTTACAAGATGAAAATAAAATGTTTTCATAACGTTATGCAAATAATCGAGATTATTTCGAACTTAGCCTATAATTTTGATACACTTAGCCAAGTATTTCCTATGAAGTTATTATTTTTTTTATTCCCGATTTATAATGAGCAGGAGGATTATTAATGAAACAAGCAAGCCGCGTTGTTTTTTTTTTTTTTTTTTGCCTTTCGTGGAACCGGCGGCTGGTTCAAAAGGGCCGTTCGTTCATCATGGTACAACAAGTACAGTGCAGGTGCGCAAGCAGCGGCGACCGCTCCCAGATTTCTCCGCAGCTATTTGCCCTCGAGATGAATTCAGCCATCTGAAGGGAATCTGCGCTTTCGCTTAATTGAAACCCATCCAATTAATCACTCATCGTGATGATAAGCGAATGGCCTGGGAGAAATCACCACCAACGAAACAGCCACATAATAAAACAACCAACCCTCACCAGCACCACATATAATATTACACATTACTAGAAGAGAATTAATACATAAATAATCAATTTTACAATATTCATTTCAGAAATATATAAACGATATAAAAATTCACGCTCTCTTTCATTTAGAAATATTTATATTATTTTTCCAATTGCTTTCTTTCAGGATTTCCTTCACACAAAATATAATAAAAATATAATTGTATATCTCTTTCCCCAATTTCCTTTTATTCATTAATTTTTTTTTTTTTATTTATTTATTTAAATAAAAAAATAAAAAATAGACTAATTAATTCAATTAATAAAATTAATTAAAATTAAAAAAATAAAATTAATTATTTGAAATGAAAAAAATTATCAATAAATCTATTATTTTGTAAAGATTATTTTTTAATCTTTTTATTTATTTTATTATTATATAAAATGATTAATAATAATCATCAATGAAATTATAATGAGATAATATTGATAGACACACACCAACACACACCTGTTTTAAAAATAAATCTATTAAAAAATAATCATAATTTTTATAATATATTAAGCAAATAAAATTTTTTACTAAATGTAAATTAATGATCTTAAAATAAAATTTATGGCGTACAATGGAAAAAAAAATTTTTTAAAAGATTGGAAAATTATTAATAAACAATTTTTTTATTTATTTTAAAGAACAGTTAATTTGATACACTACTTTATGAAATTTAAATATATATATATATATATATATATCTAAAAATCTTTATTCTAAAGTAGAGACTACCTCTTTTCGAAACCTTGGCAATAAATTTTACTAATATATTACGATGTAAAGGTATCGTATTTCAAAAATATTTTTGATAATAATATAAATATAAAAAAGATTTTATAAAATAACGTTTTTTTCATGGACTAAAAATAATAAAATAATTTTTCTATAAGACTGACAAAGTTTATGGATGGATTGCTTCATATACAACGAAAAAACGTTGGGCGCATTTAGTTTTATTTATTTATATGAAACATCAAGGCAAATTTTTGTAATAATAAAAACACATAATAATATTAAACACCTAAACTGACAAAAATCGATTTCAATTTGTCATAAGACGGAACAGACAGACAGACATGAAGCGAAGTTGATTCAAACGTTATTACAAAAATACCAAAAGAAATCTCCGTATCGTATACTCTTTTAAATTGACAGACGATTAAATGATTAAATGATATTTTATTTTCATTGAAATAGAATGATTGAAAATAAATCCAAAGAGAATGTCAATCATTTAATAAAAATTATTATATATGAAATATCACGCTCAAATTTACTGATGATTAAATTAAATTATTTCATAAAAAAAATTGCAATGCATCAATAAAAAAATTAAACTATCAATAAAGAAAATTTTTATGTATAACTCATTAAACTTATTTATCTATTACTAATAACATGAATCATCAAACTTATTTACACATTTATTATTGATTTTAGGTGGAGAAACAGTTTTGCTCAAGTATCAAAATGAATAAATGATTGCCTTAACTGCAATTCAAATGCCCGCAAAAAATAGTGTTCAAATTAATGTTCAATAATTTAGACTAATTTAATTCATTTTTTCTTTCTACAGGAAAAGATTACACTTTAAATTTAATTAAATTAGATTGTTTTAAAAAATAAAGATATTATATATATATATATATAAAAAAAAGGTTTTTGTCTGCACATTGCTAAGAATTTAAATTTTTTTTGCATATCTTCGCGTTTCATGACCTCTAGAATCGGAAAGTGACTTTAGAATTTTTCATGTCTGTCTGTCCGGAAAATAACTATTTTATAGACTCAGAATTCGATTTCTATGAAATTACATCACAATATTCTTATATACATCTAGAGTCTAGAGTAACATAGGCTATAAATTTTATTAAAATCTAATCAATAACCGCAGAAATTAAATTTTTAAAGTTTATATATAATTCTCCGTGTTGTCCATTCAAGAGCCTGGCTGGCGTGGCCCACTGGGTCAGTGGCGGAATCATTTTCATAATGTGTATATATTAATTATTATAGCAAGTCCCAAACAAAGAATTAATATAATATTTTATTTTAAATTCTAATATTCAAATATCATTTCTCAATTAGATAACTTATTCTAAAAGTTCTCATTTTAATTAATTTAATAAAATATTTTTATCTTAAATTATTTATTATTTATTCTTTATTTATTCGAATATTTCTTCTTTTCTATATAATATATTTAATATATAATGTTTAAGCCAAATCTAAATTTCACTTAATAATTTTCCATTAATATTATTCTACGTTTTTTGAATTATGACACGAAGGTAAATGTTGAGGGTTCGGGTCGGTTCGTATAGTCTCGCTATGATTCGTATATGCTGAGAGGAATGCAAGTTGGCTTGGGTGGCTAGGCTGGGTGACATATTGTTTTTGACATGCTTGAGGTTGGCCCGTTGGCCGGCAAGACAACAGATGAAAGACAACACGTTTCTCTACACAATATTGTATTAATATTCTTCATTCTTCATTATTTACATTTCAACATGTATATCAGGATTGTATAATCGTAATGTATTATAATATGTGTTTAATCCAAATCGAAAGGTATTTATTTAATATAGATATACGAATGATTCGCTCAACGCTGGCTCAACTTACTGTGACGCCATTACGAACGATCATTCAATGAATTTATATCAGGCCTATTGGCTATTATCATATATCAAACCTCTTGATCATTACTATACACAATTAACATTTATAACAAACACACTCCTTTTCGTATGCATATAGCTTTCATCAACTGAATAATCTTCAGGGAGTTTTTTCCTTAGTTATACTAAGGTTTTCTCCCTTCTTGGGGCTAATAAATTCTTCAATATACACCCCAAATTGAGTATAATTATTTAATAATACCTATTCATATTTAATCCTTCTCCAAACATTTATTTTACAGTAAACTAAAAAAGGGTTTAAAACTGAAGCACGAGAATTAGGCTTAAGGACTAGTTTTCGACGATACATATAATATATTTTATGAAGTGTGAAAATAATTTTTAAAACCACAATTAAAATGACTGAATTACTAAATATATATCTTATATATAAAATTCTCGTGTCACAAAACTTTGAAATCATACTCCTCCGAAACGGCTGGACCGATTCTTATGAAATTTTTTATGTATATTCAGTAGGTCTCAGGGCATGTCAGACTTCCTTTATAAAACCGCTAATTGGTAAGGTGTCTCCAGGAGATGCTAATTAATTAAAAATAGTTTAGTTACCATACTAGATCATAGAGGCGCTGGTGGCGATAATTTGCAGGGCTTCGAACCGTTATTTTTTTCGTTTCGGTTTTCGTTCCGGTTCAATAAAAAAAATATCAGTTCGGTTCCGGTTTTCGTTCCGGCAAAAATACCGGTTTTTTTCGGTTTTCGGTTTTCGGTTCAGTTCCGGTTCGAAGCCCTGATAATTTGACATTAGCTCAGAATTTAAAAATTATTGTAAAATTTCACTTTTTATTTTAAATTCTAATATTCAAATATCAATTCAATTATATTAAATTATTAAAGCTTTGGTGGTTGTTTTTATTTATAACGGAATTTTGTAAATTAAACCACATATTGATATTTGCTACTTCTGCAATCGAAACGTTGTGTATATTTTTGTATTTTTTTAATAAATTTACAATAACAAATATCAATATGTGGTTTAATTTACAAAATTCCGTTATCAATTCAATTAAATAAGTTATTCTAAAAGTTCTCTTTTTAATTTATTTAATAAAATATTTAGATCATATATAACTTAATTTTTATTTATTCTTTCTATATATTTGAATATTTCTTCTTTTCTATTTGAAAGTGAAAGGTTAAAAAACAGAATAAATTATTTTTAATGTTTTATGAATACAAAAATATTTTCAAAACGTCAATTAAAATAACTAAATTATATTATTTTTGATTTTGTATCAATTATTATGACAAATATATTTTAAGTGCAAAAATGATTTCTTGGTTAATTAAAATATGTTTTTTAGAGAAATGATATAAACGAGATGTTTTAAATTTATGTCTTTTTTAAATTGAGTATTTTTTTAAAATTAAAATTTGTTTTAAATCAAAATTATTGTATTCAATTATATTTTTTTATTAATAGGCTTCTTTTTTTATTTTTAATTTTTAATAAATTCTCTGATATGATATTAATAAAAAATAATATTAAATTATATATAAATTTAAAAATTAGAATATTTGAATTTTCTTTTATTTTAACACATGTAATCAATCATATGCATAACGAATGGAAAATTTTGAAAATCAACTTGGTATTAAATTCAGAACAAAATACTGATATCTATAATAATAAAAGCAAGTGTAATGTGTCTGTCTGCCTGTTTGTCTGTTTGACCGAGCTCTCCAGCAAAAACTATCGCACGCAGGGACCTGGAATTTTTTACACAAAAGCACAAAGGGGCTGGCCACCAGACCTCGAAGCCCGATTTTCGATTTTTGAATTAGAAAAATTTTAAAAAAATTATAAAGAATATAGTATAGGCGGGTAGTGGAAATTATGTAGAACAAAAATATGTCAATAGAGGCGCTGGTGGCGATAATTTGGCGGTAATTTAAATTCTGAGCAATGTGCAGATAAAAATCTTTTTATATATCTATTGATATTTACAATATCTCAATTGATCTTATTGGCCTTTTAAACTTTGAAAACATTCACATTACGGCTATAATTTAATACTATTAATTTTTAAGATTATGTGAGTAAATTATTTTAATTAAGAAAATTTGATCTCATAATTGGATTTTCACGTAAGATTTTAATATATAATATATTTTTTAATATTATTTTTATAGTAGTTTAGTGTTATGCTAATTTTATATTTTATTTTTATTTTGTTTACTTTGATTTTTTTTAAATAAATTAATAACATTTAAAGTAGCATAAAAAAATTAATCGAGGCAGGAAAATTGATGGGGTTTGAAATTATAATAGTGATAAGACAAAATAATTAGTATCAGAGAGAATATTTGCAAAGAATTTAAATCGAGGTTGCAATCGGGAAATTATTATCAAAGGGGATCAAAATTATTAAATTATTAATTGTATCATATGGGTGGGAGGCATGGTCTATAACCCTGGGAGATGAGAGTAGATTCAGAGTATTTGAGAATAGGATTCTTCCCAGCATTTATGGGCCAAAGAAAGATGAGGACACGGGGGAATAGCGGAGACTGCATAACAAGGAATTGCATGACCTCTATGCATCTCTAGATATAGGTCATAAAATAGGGAAGGCTGGGATCGGCAGGGCACATGCCTAGAATGGGAGAGGAAAAATATATTGGTGTGGAGTTCGATTGGAAAACGTCCGTTTGGAAGACCAATTGTGAACAGGGTGGACAATGTAGGATGGAACGTGAGAGAGATGGAACAGGGTAGGAGTTAGATGGTTATAGCTCAGAATAGGGACACTCGGGGGGTACAGGGGGCGGAGCCCCCGTCTAGGTGTGGAGAGCGCCGAAGGCGCTCGAAGCAGCTAGTATATATATATATATATATATATTAGGACTTGTTTCATTTAGCTGTCTTTAGCAACGTCATTAAAAAAGAAAAAGGGTTGCCTTCTTCATTCAGGCTTCATCAATCACTGACTAAGGTTCTTTATCCTTAACAATAATCAGCCTTTCTCTATCGTAATCAAGCAGTAAGATAGTTAATTTAAATAAGCTCTAATAATTTAACAAAATGGTTAAGCTAATAGTTTTGTTTTTCTTTTCTTTTGATTATTTTCCGTAGATATTAAGAGACTATAAAGATAGACTTGATGTTATCTTCATAGATTTGCTAGATTTTAAAATTTTATTAAATCGATATTATAGTTATTATCGACTCATGGTTCTCCCTCTCCCCTCCCCTTCTCTCACTCCCTCTACATTATCTTTTTCATCATCACACCGAGAATTTGCTGGTTCGGCCTTTCTAAGGCCGCTGCAATCAATGCATGCAAAACTTGCAACATAATTACTGCTTTTTTTTTCTAATTTCGTCTCTCATTAAACAAATTTCAAGCAAAAACCAACACCCAATTGGTTAACTACATAAATATCATTAAAATATACACAAGGACAAACATTTAATGATAGAATATTAATATCTATTTCATCATCAAAAAATAAATAAATATATATATATATATATATATATTTAAAAAAGTATTAATTTAGTTTTTATTTTATTAATTTTTAAATCGGTTCTTCTATTTCGTAACTATAGATGAATTAAAATGATGTTACTTAACCTTCCCGGAAGAGAGACAAGTAGAAAGATGATTTACCTGAAAAAGAAAAAAAAAAATTTTTTATGAGTAATAGAAAATTGAATTACATAATAACTTTTAATATATTATATTCCTAAGCGTATTTAGGGTTTAATATAAAAATATATTTAAAGATATACATTTTAATCAAAGTTAATAAAATACGAAAGCTCAAACATTTATAAATAATACATTTAAATAATGAAGTATAAATATTAAAAATATATTTTTTACTAAATTATATAAATAATCTAAAAGACTTCAATGGAACGCCTCTGACATTTTTGTTGTTTTGTCTAATCGGATGTACGATATATTAATTAATCAGTCAACTACTCATAATGGCAAGTTACATTATTGAGCAGTACGACTTATTGATAAAAATAAAACTTTTTTTTTATCAAAATTGTTAGTGCTAATATTTAATCGTAACCTTTAAAATTTAATTTAAACCAGGTGCGGTTGTTATATGATAAATGAGATGTCGTCCACCCACAAAGTTAGTGTGAGCACTACAGAACCATGATAATCGATTTCGCTCCCAATTGAACGACAGACAATCTATGTAACATAGCATAGCATAATGCTATTGAAACATAATATCATACATGATGAATCTTTCAAATCTAAATATAATTTCGTTACGTTAAGACGTTTTATGGAAATATTTAGATTAGAAGAAAAAAGAAATAGGAATGTGAAGACATTGTGACTTCATTTTAAATATTCCCAATTTTCGAAAAGTCCCTCGACTCGATCCTTTACTTTTACTCTCTGTTCAAATTCCAGATTTTTCAGAATATTTATATATATTTCATTTATAACCTCCTATAAATTACTATTTACTATTCAGGATTTTGTAAATTGTCTAGTCCTATATTTATTTCAAATGAATCCATGGAATATCATCATTCGATTTTTTTCTATGGTACATTCCATATTTCCATCCTCGTCTCTCTATCTCATAAAGTGCAATTCATTATCTTAACTTAATTAGTTAATTTTAACAAGAATTCAAGAATTACTATTGTAAAAATAAAGATTATTATTTTATTGGTATAAATAACATAAAATATTTGAAATTTTAATATGGAAGATGTTTCATTTCCAGTAAAATAGAAAGATTTTTATCAATGATTTAAACATTTAGACATTAGACTGAAGAAGGTCAGTTTATTCTCAAAATCATTAATAAAATAAATTTTGACAGTAGAAGTATAATATAAACAATTGTCCCCCACATTATCGCATATACAATAATTCTCTAATAAATGAGACGTTTCATACAGATATCATCTAATTTTATTTTGTTACTAAATTTTTGTAATAAATTTATAAAGCATATTAACAATAAAATATAAAATTAGCAATGACATATGCTATATCAATGCAAAATATTTAAATAGATATCCCACCTGCTTCCAAAAACGTTTTGTATCATTTTCTGCTCTCGTTTTTGTATATACATGTATATTATCATCAATTTGATCACTATACGAAATTAAATTTGTAGAATAAATAAAAAATTATTGTAAAAATATCGAATAAATTATATAAAAAAATAATAGCATTTAATCATTTTAAAAATCTCCCACAACAAAAGAATTGCTTTTATTAGGACATTATGATAAGCTATGTTTTAATATACAAATTATTATTATTATTATTATAAGTGAAATATTTCATTTTTCTATTAAAATTATTATTATTAATATTTTTATTTTTCTGTTTAACTCGAATAGTTTGAGTTTTTATAGTAGAGTGTGTTTGGTAGTGAACTCCTCTCATTAAAAACTTAATAAGGCTATTCTTTCAATGAATGGAAGTTGATTTTAAAATTGTATTGTCAAATTCTCTTTTAGACTATTTACTAATATATATATATATATAAGAAAATCATAATTTTATAGAATTTAATAAAAATATAAAACTAATAAATACATCTTTATTCAAATAATTTTTTAAATTAATAATATAAGACTAAGTGAAATGAACATTGGGATGTGTAATTGGTATTTATGTAGATTTACAATTGTCGATACAGGTAAAAAAAAGAAAGTGAAAGATTAAATGTTATCTTTTGAAATATTGACATAGTAGGTAGTTACTAACTATGAATTAAAATAGAGGAAATTATATTAGGTAAAAATATGCCTCTTTTACTTACTTTTTATTTACGTAATTCATCAAATGCATTCCAATCATTACATTCGTTGATAATTTTTTATTAAGTCAAAACGAATCTTGACAAAACTTTTATTATTTTACAAAAAAAAAAAAAAAAAAAAAAAAGAATATTTATCTTGATAGATAGAAAAATTTTTTTTTTTTGAAAATGTATTTTTTCATTTTTGGCAACAATAAAATTTATTTTTTTTTTAATACACTTTTGTATAATCATTCATTGATATAAGCGTGTTTCTTTATAAGCATGAAGTCATTGACCCTATTATATAAGACGGTTGATCTTTATATTTCATAGTCAACATTCATTCAAACATTCAGGCACAAAGAATTTCATACAAAAAAAGTTTTAATTTATTTTTATTTGAATACAATTGTAATTAAAATTAAAATTAAAATTATATTTAAATTATTTATGAGGGTTTTTCATCAAAATAAGAAAAATAGTAAACTAGAAATTATTCGTAAATAAATTTTATTATTTTTAGTTGATATACTTTTTTGGATAGATAAATAAATAAGATCAATTATTAATTAACAAATTATGTATATGATAATACAACAAAGATACTAATAATAATTTTACAGGATTGTTTCCTATTTTATCAACGCTTCATTTAATAATATGTTTATGTTTATGTTCAAGATTTTATTTAAAAAACTTATAATATCTAACAATTTTATCAATAAAAAATCGATAATTATATATTTATATTAAATTATGATAGTAATCGAGAAACATTTGGATAAAATTTACTAACCAAATAAATTAATTGAAGGTAAAATTGTTTACATTCCAATTGGATTAATAATTTTTATATTCATCGATTATTAATGATTTGATACATAATGTATGTATATATAAATAGATATTCATTCTTTACGTCATGATTGAATTTCACAATTATTTCTAATAATGAATGATAAAATAAATCTTATAAAATTGTTTAAAAATTATAATTTCTCGTCCCAATTTGATCTTAGAGCCAAGTCAAGGTCTGTCTGTGCATGCCCTATTTGCTCTCCAATCAGGGAGGATATCTTGGTCAACTGGCTTTTGTTTTTCAAAGGTGAATGTCAAATCATGCGCTTTTAAATCACCAATTGGGAGAGATGAACATAAATTATATGGATGCCGAGGCGTATTTGATTCCAATTTGGAACAGCACTAATAGTAGTAATAATAAACAAATTCATGTAAATATAATAATAATAATAATAATAATAATAATAAAACAGTGATGGAAGGTTTTTTTGTTTTTGTGTAAAGATGTGGTTTTGTTATAAAAGAAAACTCTCTAAAAGTTATCTTGTCTGTTTACAAATAAACATTTTATATTCATGTTCTATTCTTCTTAATCACTGTTTTTCATGCGGGCTCTCTTCTCTTCTTTTTTATGTTGTCTACTTTGATGAGAATGAAGGTAATGTTCATGATAATGTTGATGATAAATTGATTTATTTATATTAATGATAATAAATTTAATTTTTTTTTTTTTTTTTTTTTGGATATAGAATGTCTTAAAATATCGTATTTCAGCTATAATTAGGAAAGAATAAAAAAAAATATCGAAAATAGATCAAAATCAGAAATACTTATATGTATACTAATAGGACTAGAGTACTTTCCGCATAGATATTTCTAAATCTACTTGTAATATTGCAAAAAAGTCTAGAATTTTATATTTATTTTG
Organism: Labia minor; assembly: GCA_963082975.1. Classification (NCBI taxonomy): domain Eukaryota; kingdom Metazoa; phylum Arthropoda; class Insecta; order Dermaptera; family Spongiphoridae; genus Labia; species Labia minor. Next base: position 82,151,952 of record OY720347.1, read on the forward strand.
ATTTATGTATCTAAAATCGAATAAAATATTTGAAATTATCTTAAGACGTTTCTTTACCTTTCTTTTTATTCATAATGTGTGATCAAGAAATTGATAGAATCATTTATTTTAAGACAAAATGCTTATCAGTGAAAAATGATTACGTATATTCAGTAAGAAAATGCAAAGAATTTAATTTACACTTCTATCACGCTTGGGCTTTTTTTAGATGAAGGTCTTTCCCATCACTTTTTGCTTATGTTTTTGTTTCGATTACTAAATATGTAGTTTGATCATCAACAACTTAAACAAAGGCGAGTTCTTTTGTTGATATAAATAAAATAAATAATATATATAATTTATTTAACAAGTTTATATGTTAAATTAACGATAATTTTCGTTTTACTGGAATTATCAAAGTGAAGATTCTTGAACAGGGCTAAAAACTGGTTTCGACAATGATGGGGAAGCATTGCCTCTGGTCTCTTCCTTTTCCTTTTCCTAGAACTCTAACGAATCATACCAAATTGGTAACAATGAAATGGAATGCAATTATAATTTGCAAATGCTATCGGATTGAATTTGATAATTCTTAAAGTTTTAAATTTAAATTTTCTCTGATTATATATTATAAATTTATAATCTCCATTGTAATTGGAGAGCACCATGTCTGTCTTTCAAGATTGTGGTCCCTTGTTTAAGATACTGGCCTGACAAGAGAATTTCTAGGAACGAGATCAATTACCAAAATTAGAAAGGACTTGAAATAAGAAGTAGAAGAAGAAGCACCAAACTAAAAATTCAAGATACAGGTTGATGTTGTACTGATCATGCAATACCGTTACTCTGTTTAGGTGACAAACGACATGTTAGGTGCTGTGATTTCATAAAATGTTTAAATGCCAGAGGTCACCTACTTTTATATATATATATATTATTTTTTATCAATCTACCCAAAAAAAAAAAAAATATATGTTTTTTCATATACAATGCAGAAAGAAGATATTCCAAATTATTTGATTAAATAATTGAATCAAAGCAAAAACCATCAACAAAATTAAAAGTAATTTCACTTTTAAAAACTCAGTTGGACTCTGGTAGCCGAGCTTATCGGATGATTATGAGCTCGTCTATTTTTGGTGAATTTCTGGCGAATTGATTTATATATCTATTAATATAAGTTTACTCGATACAAAACATATAAAAATGTATATAATTTTAGTTTTAAAATTTTTCCTCTTAACAGGTATTATATTCTAATATTCCTAACCTGGAAGGTGATAAAGAAGAGAAATCACCGTCCATAAATGTCCAATTTTTGTCACAGGGGTTCGAAACATCCAACCACTCATGTGGTTCTACTAAATAACCTAATTCCAAACTCGTTTACAATCAAATGTGTTAAATCTGACGAAATTAAGATTCAACCTAATAGCTAATAAAGGTTATAAAAGTTTTAAATGAAAAAAATACTCATTATTTCATACTTATCACTTAAAAGAAGAACGAGCATTTAGAGTTGTTTTAAGAAATATTAATCACTCCACGAATATTTATGTACTTAAAGAAGCCCTCACTAAATGAACTGGGACACACACTGTGAGTTTGGAAAACATTTATCGTCCTCTAGAAAACCTATATATGTATAACGCAATCTCAACAAGATACTATCAAAATTAAAACTACTGAAATAATCTTTGAAATAAAAAAATTAAAAATCAAGAATACGATCTTATAACGAGTAAAATATTGAAAAATCTCCCACAGATAGCCCTAAAATTCCTAACTTATATTTACAACTCATCGCTCAGAGTAAGACATACACGTATTTTCCTACTCAATGGAAAAAGTCGCACAAATAATTCTCCTACCTAAACCAGGCAAGTCACCTACTGAAATCATCTCATACAGACCCACTCTTCTCACAGTCTTCTGCCTATTATGGGGAAAATTTTAGAGAAAATCCTCCTCACCTTTTCAATATAGTGCCAGATAGATAGTCAGTTTGGTTTTCGTGGTGAACATTCCGACTTGCCCTTTTCCTTCGCTGATGATACTGGCATCTCACATGATCACTAGCAGAATACAAGACCACCTAAATCAACTCGAAAAGTGGTTTGTGAAATGGGCCCCATTTCGGTTAACTCAAACAAATCCTGCTTCGTTACTTTACTTTCACACTAAAAAGATCAACCGTGAAATAACACCAGTATACCACATGGAATGTGGACCCCTTTGACATACACACAAGAAACACCTAAAAAAATTATAATAGTGCATTCTATAAAATAAATGGATGGGCGGGCGGGCCCTTTTTTGTTTCCTTTGTATCGCACCTGTAAAAAAATTGCACGCAAAATGTATACTAATTTTACTTATTGTCCCTCTGGGACACAGATTGTAAAAATAAAATGAGTTAATAAAAAAAAAAAAAAAAAAAAAAAAAGAAAACTTTTAAAAACTTGATATGATTATATTCTTATAGTTTGGAACTTAGAATTTAAATAAAAATAAAAATAAAATAATACTGGAGAGAGAAATTAAATTAAAAAAAAAATTAAATAATGAATGTAAATGTTGGATAGAATTTTGTGCAATATTCAAATGTTAAGCAACATATTGCGAATAGGATAAAATATATGATGTGTAATTAATTGAATATATTGCCTGGTTTGGAGGACACTGGTCATGGCATTCATATTTCCAATAACATTAAATGGAGAGGCGGTCAATGAAATTAGTAACATCCAGTACCCGCGTAATAAATCTCAATATGATTGTATAAAAAATGAATTTATCGATTATGAATAAAATTATGAATAAATTATTTTTCTATGTATTAATTAAACCTTTTCTGAAATATTTCTGAATAATTATACAATTTTTTTTTATTTTTTTATTTATAATTTTATTATTTATTATATTTTGATTACTTATATATTCTTTTAAATATTTTATTATACAATAATAATATCTATATGTACATATTTTATAAAAATTTAATGGTATCACCATTTTTCACTGATAATAAATATTATGTGAAAAAGTTAGTTAAAATGTGTGAATCAATATAATTTAAAATTAATAAAATATTATAATTAATATTTTGGTAATTATTTTTCAATATAACACGAGTTTGTGTGTGTATTATTAATATTGGTCAGAATATATGAATTAAAAAAAGCAATATCTAATATTATTTTTAATTTTGTTAAAGAGAAAAAAAAGGAAGATATTTTTATATGTCATATATTATTAAATTATTTTAATTAAAATGGAAATGTAATTTATCTGTGAATCATTTAAGGTAATTTTTATAATTTTTATAATTTTTTTTTTTTTTTTTTTTATAAATTGAATAAACAATTAGAAAAATAATTATAAAAAAATAAAATAAGATCTATAAATACAGGGTAATCATAAAAGAATGGTGCGGTTTCGAACATTGTTTAAAGAAAAACACAATTACTTACAGTTAATGTGGTTGATTAATCTAATTTATCGTATCATACAATGTTTGGTGTGGTGGGATGATGGTCTTTCTTCTTTGCTGAAAAAACAATTAATCGAGTTGTGTATCTCGACATGTTAATCAATTATTGCTTTCTTCAGTTCGAAAACATTCATCAAGTTCATTTCCAACAAGATAACAAGATGGTGGTGCTCCCCAAACTTCAGTGCATTGGTCACGGACGCTTTAAACGAAAAATTTGGAAATCGATGGATAGGGATTTTTTCTTGTGGGGTTACATCCAAAACATGGTTTATTCACAAAAAAATTCGCGACCTGAACCACTTAATGAAGCAATGACAACCATCACCGAAGAAATGTTAGCGAATGTTTGGAGAGAAGTTGATTATCGTTTGAACGTTTGTCGAACGACTAAGGGCGCCCATATTGAAATTTATTAATTTTGTAAAACAACTGTATGAGACGACAAATTAGATTAATCAACCACATTAACTGTAAGTAATTGTGTTTTTCTTTAAACAATGTTCGAAACCGCACCATTCTTTTATGATTACCCTGTATGTGGTATGTGCAATAGAATATGGACGTCATCTCTTTATCTATCTTCTAAATCAATCCATTTTATAAAGATAATCGTAAACCAATTTGGTTTGGTAAAAAATCTTTTCTTGTTGGTTGAAAGTAAATGTGAAAATTTGCTTAAGTGGCTTGGGATTATATTTCAACACGTAGCTGCTATGTGCTATCAAGATTGTCGAAATTAGAAATTTAAATCATACAACGAGAAATCATAACTAATTTTTGCGAGCGACCTTCAATTGATGAGAATGAAAAAAAAAAAAAAAAAATAATAACATCATGCATGAGAGATTCACGTTGAAAATGACGATTTCAAAAATGATATTTTTTTAGAAATATTTAATAATTTATTAACATCTGTTCTATTAAATACGTGACGAATGTTTAAATTTAAGATTGATTTGTTATTAAAATTAAATTGGAGGAATTCTGCCACTGGTTTTGGCTCCTGTGAGTTGCTGCTCTGACGTGGCAGCCCAAAACCATGGAGGCATTTCCAATAGATAGAATTTAAATTTAAAATAATCTACAAGTGATAAATTAATTTGCAATTTCCCCTTTCATCGTCGATATCATTTTCACCATTCCAATTATTATCAACTATTACAGTATGTGATATTCCCTCATGTTTAATTAAACTAAAGATTATTTCATTAAATTAAAATAGTCTTTCTTTCAGTTTTTTTTTTTTATTTATTTTAAGGAAAATATTAAGAATGTTAAATAAATATGAAATAATTTATTAATAATTTTCTTTATTGAAACCAAAAAAAAAAAAAAAAAAAAATTAAGAAACAATTTAAAAGAAGAAGTTAAAATTCATAAAAAAATGTGGAATATTAATCATCAATCTGTATTTCCACAATTCTTCCATTAAAAATTCTATTCTGTTTTATATCCTCGAAATTATTACTAAAGATTAACAATATTGTATTGTAATTCATTCATTCATTATATACACAATAAATTCATTATTAATGTATTTATATAAAAAATACTGGATGTATATTATTATAATTAAAGTAAGATAATTATTTATAATTCTAGTGATTCTCCTATTTGTTCGCAAATCAAAATTATAACATAACAGCGACATCAGGTGCTGCTTTGATTATATTGTAAAATAATATTTAAAACATTATCGGTTAAATTGCCTTGATTATCTTTCTATCAATATCTACGTATGTATATATTACTATCTCAGTAAAATAAGTAAATATATTTTAGGCTCAAATGTAATAAATCAATCATCATTTTAGCAATTAATAAAAAAAAAACTCGTTTATCGAATTTATAGGTTCATTAGAAATTAGAAAATAATTCTGCCAAAATAATAGATTGATGATAATTATAGTATTATACTAGCGTTTCTACTAATATATATAATTATACTCTGAATTATACTCATGTTATGTCAGAGAAATATTTTCAGTTTAATTTATTTATTTAACTTTTTTTTCACTAGCTTTTAGTTTTACTTTGACTTTTAGTTTGACATATATTATATATTTTCCCTTTAAATGTTGACACGTTTTAAATGGCAAATTTTCAAAGATTTATAGTTTTATTTAATTGGATCAGAACGCAATTTTAGTGGAATATTAATTTTCATTTTCTCACAGAAATAAGAATAGGAATTCAAATATAATTTTGTAGATTACTAAAATATAATAGTATAATAGTTATCCTTGTTTATCTTAAGATCATAAAAAGAAACACTTTTTCCTGTTTATAATCATTCAATAATAAATTATCTTATATTAGATTATAACAAAGTTATTTCAATTGAAATAATCAACGTTGACAATATTTTTTACACCATTCTTGGCATGAAATTAATTTATTCGTTATTTTTTTTCACCTTGATATTTTTTTTCTTCTTTCAATTTTCGTAATAAAATCTCATCGCCTTTCTCTCTTGAAGTTTGTTTGTACTAGTCACTTGTTACTTTCAACAAACTCTGTTGCTTAATACTTTTTAAAATCAACCTTCATTTATCAAAAAATGATTATGAATCCATGAAAAAATATCATAAAATCTTCAATTATCTAAAAGTATTATCAATGTTAGCTTATATTTAAAAAATTATTAAGTAAATTATTTAATTATTTTTATTTTATTGTTTACAAAAGAATAAATTGAAAAGAGGTGGTTGCCAGGTTGCCAGGTTGCCAGGTTGCCAGGAATTAGGAAATTATAATAATTTCATAAGAAAACTTGTATACCCTTTTAATGAGTGATGAGTATGCGTGTAGAATTCGACACACGAACACCACTACTACTACTACTACTACTACTACTACTACTCACCAGTTCAACTCAATTGTCTAACTGATAGTTAGGCAACCAACAACACTTACTGCCTACTGTTTTTTAATCAGCCTTGGTTCCAAAAAAAACTTATTATTATATTCTATATTAACCAATTCGAAGCATAAAATTGGAAGATAATATGTATTTATTAAAACTTTAGTGTTTTTTTACTATCTCGCCAGAGATGTATTGCGATCACGAAAATTTTCGATTTCGAGATTTTAATGTTTTTATACGTTTTGAAGGTCCCTGAGTCATTTTCACTAAGGTTGAGAAAAAAGTCTGTTTGTGTGTAAACAAGATTACGCAAAAATAGTTTGAGCTAGAATAATGAATTTGGTACACGAATATTATTCAAAATTCGTAGTATTCTTTCAACTTTTGAGAAAAGTAGCTTATCCGGAAGAAGGGTTTTCATTTTTTTTTTCTTCTAAACTGACCGTAAAACTAAAGATATATGTTTGATAGTTTTTCACATGATTAAAAATTGTATAAATCTGATATATATATATATAGAGAGAGAGAGAGAATTTCAGCTTGAATCGTTTGAAAGTACCGTAATTAATTTTTTAACACGTTGACTGGCAATCACGCGCCAGCACGTGGCCTGGTGCCATCATCAAAGAGCCAAACACGCGCTGTTTTAATAAATATTATTTATTAATTTATAATTCATAATTTTGATTAAATTTAATTTAAATAGAATATGAGTATTTGTTAATTAATCCAATTCAAATTTGCGAGATAGTCGACTGGAGACACTCCAGATTTTTTTTATAATTTTTAAAGGGATTTTTATTAAAACACCACCTATTTGTATAATTTATTTGATTAAATAAATAATAAATAAATTGCAAATAGGTGGTGTTTTAATAAAAATCCCTTTAATAATAATATGTATTATTGTGGGGAGGGGAAATTTTTTGATTAATTGATAATTCGATCTTGAAATTGGAACCTAACTAGTAAAATACAAAATAAAATGGAAATGAAAGTATGAAAAAGAAATAAAACTTAGAACCTGTTCAAAATACATCAAGAAGAGAGAATCCGGAGGGCACTATACTCTCTGGGTAGATAGAAAGACCACAACCATTGCTTTGAACTTTTATTTGCACAAAAAAAAATGAACTTTCAACGATGATATTGCTTTATTCCAAAACAATATTATAATTTATATATATCGATTTTGATCTGGACCGGTAATCTAGATCCTGTGTTTTGATATAGCCTTGGCAGAATTTTTTTCAAGGGAAAAATTTATATGGTCTAAAAATACATAATTTATAAATTGCTTGTAATAAATTATATAAAGTTATTAATTTTTTTATACATCCCATTTAATTAAAAAAATAATAAATTAATAATTCTGGATCGGCATTCCATGTCCAAAAGAATTACATCGATACATGGGAAGAAGGTAGATTACTGGTAAACGGAAAAGTTGGTCAATTATTTAATTTATATATATATCCATACGGATTTTCTAGTTAAAAAACCCAAATTCATTTTGAAACATGTTCTAATTATATAAATTATTAAGAGATTAGATTCTTAATTAGAGATCTGACCTGAATTAATTAGAATATTTTTTTTTTTTTTTTATATTTAACATTAACTTTTAAAGAAATATTGCATCATCATCATCATCATCCTCTGGATATTAAAAAAAAAAATCAATCATTCCAAATATTATACAAAAATTTTGAAAATAAATAAAAAAAAAGTTAAAATGTTCAAAACAAACAAATTGATATTTCATTATTAATTAATTTTCAAAATTATCATCTGAAAGTAAATATTTATTTATATTTATTATAATAAATTAAATTATAAATAGAATAACATTTTGTAAATTAAGGGGGGGGGGGGGTCTGTTTTGAGTTTGAATTTTTTTTATAGTTAAAAAAATCAAATACTCAACTAACAAAATTTTGATGTTTGTTTTAAAGAAGGGGATAAGAAGGATATAAATATATACCGTTATCTAATCTTATAAATATAATTTACATAAATAAACAAAATTATTACTATTTATTGATTTGCCCTTCACCAAAGCCATTTTGACAATTTTAGTATTTACATTTTATATTTTTTTGAAAAATAGAAAATAAATAAATATTGTTAAATTACCATATACACTAATAAATGTTAAAATTTTGAAGAAATTACTTTTTTTTTTTTTTTTTTGAAATTGATGAGGTTATGAATCGTTATTTTAAATTATAAAATCGGATGAAACAGCCCGAAGCAAGCATATCGTATAAAGCCAGTTTCTTCATCATATATCGGTTTCCACTTGTTTCACTTTTTTATTTTTATTTTTTAAATTGAATCGAGATTGAACAGGCTCACAATAATCATCATCATAAATGTTTGTTGTTGTTGTTCTTTCTCTGAAATGAATTACAAGTAAAACTCTACCTAAGTAAAAACATGAATATAAATCATAGTAACTTAAGTAGTGGAGGTGCAATTTTGATATATATGAATAGAAATGAAATGAAGTGGTGGAACCAATTGAGTTAGAATTGATTTATAGACTAGACATCAAAATAAATTACCTCCTTGCTTTATGGAGTATTTTGTCACTAGCGTCAAGCTAATCCCTATTCATTTGTACCCAATAAAACAAAGTCTTAGCATAGACATATTCTTTTACAAAAATATGTAGTGTAGGTACTTATTTAATAGTTTAAAAGTAAAATATCAGGATACTTTTTTTTTATGTGATACAATTATTTTAATGACAAGTCTCCATGAAAATCTTTATATTATAAATAATAATTAGGTGTTCATTTTATATATTTCGCCCCCCCCCCCACTCCCTCTACTTATATTGAAAAGAAAATATAAAAAATATTTAAAAATTAATTTTATTAATGAATGAACAAAAATTATTTGGAATTTTATGAATTTATTTTATTGATTTTAAATTTGTAAAAAAAAGGAAGTGAAGAACATAACAAGAAGGTTTTTGAAATGAGAAAATATACCATCAATTATTTACGAGAGTATACATAGATAATAAATATCAATTCTATTTTTTGTACTAAGATGTACATATCTGTATCATACGAGTATACTTAACATTCCATAGGAGATGAAGATGGATTGAAAGCAAAATCAAAAGAGGAATGTGTCTGAGCCGAGAATCGAGAATTGGATTTGGTTGACTCAGCAGCATCAGGGATAGGAGGACATGTTCTGCCAATGAGTCACAGACAGCGGGGTCACCGCGATGGGAGAGGCTATTCAGGTAAAAGTCAAGACAGAGCCATTTCCTTACGTTATCGAAACAACTCACCAAAACTCAACTCATCATCACTTTGGAATCGATGACAAATGTGAGCTTTCAATAAAATTCAAGGTGAGTTGAGTTCTTAATCAAAAAATAGATTCTAAGGTTAATAGTTCTTCATTAAATTATTCGTCCATGTTGTTGTTGTTGTTGTTTATTATTTTATGAGACAAGAATATAAAGTTATGGAGACCTTCACAAAAGGAGAGAACAAGAAAGATCTTCAAAAATTCGTTGAAATAAAAAGCTCAATCTTGAACTTATTGTGGTAGGCCAGGCCAGGCCAGGCAGGGTTGATATTTTGATTAGCTGACAAGTTGTTCTCTATTTTTCACCATTTAGACCAGTGAATTCCAGTCTCTCTCTCTCTTTATGCTAAAATATCTTCCCAAAAATCACCGGGCTTTCTTCATCTGCATATTATTATTTTAATCTATAAAAAAGGTTTTTGTCTGCACATTGCTCAGAATTTAAAATTTTTTGCATATCTTTGCGTTTCATTATCTCTAGAATCCAAAAGTGACTTTAGAAATTTGCATGTCTAAATGTTTGTCTATCTGCCCGGAAAAATCGGCTGAACTGATTCCTATGTGAAATTAGATTATTACAATATTTTTGAATACTTCTATTCTCTTAAAATGGACTTTCAACCAAATATGTACTATGTAATCACCTCGGAGGCAATCACACAGAGGGCAGAGCCCCCGTTTAAGTGTAAAGAACGCTGAAGGCGGTCTGAGCAGTTAGTTAGTAGATACATATAATAATATAAACCCATTTGAAATAAGTTTTATTTGTAAATTTCTTTTTTAATGAACTAATTATATTTCTTATTACTGGTTGGTTGTCAGTCTAGATACGTCATCTTCATTGACAATAAATGTGGATTCTGTACTCATAAAAAATTACACAAGTTGAGATCATTCAAATAATATGAAAAAATAAAGTATTACGATATAAAATTTTATTTATATGCACATAGAATTGTATAAAGTTTATCCCAATTTGGACTGACCCACTGATTTAGACTAATGGATTATCCAAAAATGTGGTACGAAGAGAATGCAAAAATTAGAAGATAGGGGTTCGACTCAAATCTCTTTACGCCGAGCCATTTCTTCAGGTTTGGAGACAAGAAATTGTCACTCGGGGCTAAATCAGGAGAATAGGGATGATGAGGGTGCTATTCGTATCCCAATTCATTGCTTTCCAATTTCTTCTGAAATCACGAGCTAGTCTGCTATTAATGGATGTCAAACAAAAACTAAAAGACCCAGCTGGTTCGAATTTCGACGAGAGTCAACTGATCGTTGTCTGCTGACATGCCATTTTATTTAAGAGATGTGATATTCAAAAAAAAAAACCTGCCCTCGTAGATATATAATTTATGAGAAAATTTATGAACAAATACCAATTTTATTATTTTGATTTTAAGTAGTATAACAAAATTTGTATATTCATACATACACTCAAATTACTGCAAAAATTCTTTCAAAGGAATTAGTTACGAAAATTATCAAAACATTGGTTTATTATTACTGCTATTATTATTATTATTATTATTATTATTATTATTATTTCGACAAAAAAAAAACAACGAATAGGAAAATTTTTAATGCCAAAGAATATATTCCTTATTGGTTGACAATCGAATAAGACAACTCAATTCATGAAAATATTTCCGAAGAAATTGATGAACAAAGCAGTTCTGAATATTTAAATTATATTTAGGACTGACATTGCGAATGATAAAATGATAATCAACCATTGTTCTGTTTTAAACAAGAATGATAAATGGATGATATCATACATTCAGAAATATCAAATATTTTATTATTAATCAAATTTTATGTAATTGAATATGTATGTTATCATATAAAAACACTCGTTAAAAATAAATCAACTTGAAAGATTTATATTATAATTTAAAAAACAAATTAATTAAATTTTCCAATAATTTCTAATTTATAAAACCTTAATTATATATAAAATTATATATTATTATATTTATATTAAGTCTATAGTCTATAAAAGCACTGTACTATATGAATATATATTGTTAAAGTAAATGCCCTTTGAAGAACTGAATAACAAGTATAAAAATAAATTCTAAAAAAATATTTAAAAGTATGGGTAATATGTATTTTTTTTTTTTAATCAAATCTTTGAAACAAATCAGTTGATTGTTCTATTACTTTTAAAATTCTACTGCAAATGATAAATTAACATAGAAAATAAAAAATGGTATGTATTATGTTACCTTATTTTATTATTTTATTATTTTCTTAAATGTTCCTAACGCGCGATCAGCTATTTATTCATGGACACACACATTTTATTATATATGTACATTCATATGTAAAGAATATACTTAATGGTGTATAAATTTCAGATGACCAGGTAAATTAAAATTATAAATACAATAAAATTTGTGAATATATTCAAGTGAAACAATACTTTAACTTTTATTTGTTTGAACTAATCTATTTCTATTTCGATTTATTATACGTATGTTATCATTATTAAAGGAAATGCAATAGATAATAGTATCATTTGCACTCTCGGTGTTCTTATTAAATTCAATTAAAAAAAAAGCAATTCAGCTTTATCATTATTTATTTATTTCGCTTATTTATCTATTTATTTACTATTAAATATCGGTTTTTATCAATTAATTGTGTGATTGGCTATTTCTTTCCAAGTTTTATTAAATTAAATTTAAAAGATAATTTCATATTATTTTACAGGGTATGCATTAATATAAAGAAAATGATTCATAAATATAAATAAAATTATTCATTATCAAGACAAGATTTCATCTAATTTTAAATAAAAAAAAATAGTGAAAATGTTTTATAGCTATTTTTAAATTATATTAGTTTGTTATATCATATAAAACTTAAATAAAGCTTTGTTTAAATTAATTTTGATTTTATTTATTTCAATGAATAATTTTATTTATTTCAATGAATAATTTTATTTATATTAATGCATAACCATGTAATTTCAATTTTCACTTTTTTAGCAAATTTCAATTCTGTGCATTGTTGTAAAATCAAAATAAATTAAATAAATGTTTTCGATACTTTGTTTATATACATATATTTATTTATTTATGTTCATTTATATTTATATCATTGTACATATGTTATTTATATTAATGCATCTATTAAGAACATAACTTAGCTATATAGCCATAAAAATTAAATTTTCAAAATGAGGATAGTAAAAATAAAATTTATTTAATAAATAAAAATCAATTTAAATCAACAGGGAAATTAAATTAAACTATATTTTTTATATAATTGTTTATATAATTTATAAAATCATCTCATAACTCGTGTAAACACACAAGCGGGCTGCAGAGCCTCTTTGGGACTCAGAGCGGCAAGAATTTAATAGAATTTACATATTAACTACAAAAGAGTCCAAATAACTATCCTTGTAAACGTTGCTATTGAGAAACATCTTACATTTAAATTACAATTACAGCTTTGAAAAGATATTAAATAAAAATTACAATTATAATAAGGGTGAATATAATTTAGTTTTAATTCATTTTAATTTTTATTTTGTTTTCTTATGAAGAATAAATTTAATTCCAAGAGAGTGGTAATATAATAATTCTTAGACTAGACGAGGGAATAAAGCTTCTACATTTAGGTTATTGCCAGAAAAACCTAAATTTTTCTCACGCCTTTGCGGGAAACGTGATGGTTAAAAAGTCCAATCCCTGTCAGAGGGCACAATATGTGGTAGTAATAACCATGATCTCTTATATATTTATTATATTTATTTACATCTTATATAAAAACGAAATCAAATAAATAATAAAAGTCGACAATTTTTATATTCTAAACGTTAATTCTGTGTGTGTGTGTGTGTGTGTGTGTGTGATATCCACTATTAATTAATACCCTAACGCCTAACTAAATCTAATAGCACACAACTAATTATAAAATATTTATTTAGAGTTGCCTTAGATTCTAATTGTATTTATTTAAAACGCATACAAAAATAAATTAATTAACATATATATAATTTAAATTATTATTTGAAATCAGATTTCATTAAGTATGTAATACATATATTATCAAAATAAAAGTAATAAGACATAAACAAACAAAAAAATGTGAAAATGTACTTGATTTTAAATTTTTATAATTTAGTGATAAAGTATATGAATCGAATTAGTCAAGATTATATTTAAAGATTAAATATGAAAAATGTTATTTTTTCTGAAATCTTGGATTCACATAAATCATGATGGTTTTTAAAAGTAGAGTTTCCAAACTGCTTATTACCCGAAGACTATTAAAACACATTTTTAGGTTATACATCTCAGATAAATTCCTAAACATCTCTATAAATAATTCGTTTATTTAAATTACCGTATACAAAATATAAAATAGTTTTTCATATTTTATATTTTATATTTTTACTTCAGAAGAATACATTTTTTCTAAATATCGGTAACCTAATAATATTTTTGTCGTTTTTCAATCTCTGTTGTGTTGTTGTTGTAATACTAAAATATAATCAAAATAAATTTACAGTCCACGAAAGTGTTTTCGATTGGAATGTCCATTGGAGTGCCAAGTTCTTGAAATGAAAAAAATACGGATTTAATAATCATCTCCCGCTGTGGTGTATTTATGATTAATACTACGTAAAAATCATCTAATTTTTTTTTTTTTTTTTTTTTAAACAACTCTTTATTATCTTTGAAATGGAACCGCGTTATTTTCAAAATAAAATTAAAATAAATATACTCGCGCAAAGTGAAATGTCGAAATTATTTTTTATTTTAAAATTAAAAATAGAAAACTAAATTAAAAAATAAAAGATGAAATTTGTTTTTATAAAATCAAAAAGATTGAGATTTAAGTAGTTTTTTTGTTTTGTTTTTTTAAGAAAGAGGAAAAATAGAAATTTGATTATTTTACTTACTTAAAGGTTTCAGGAGGTATGACAATTAATCATTGTCAATTATCAAAAAAAAAAAAAATATTGATTTTCAAATATAAACGATGTTTTTGTATTTAATGAAATAAATGCCAAGTTTACATTTTAAAAGAGAGAGAAAGAGACAAACTTTCAAAAATTTAATTGTGTTTTTCTAATTTAAAATACAAAGAGTGCAATCCAAAATACTTGGATGCCTAGCAGCAAAAGGACCTTGGTACGTCTCAAATGCAAGCTTGCACAATCACCTTCTCGTCCCGCAAGTCAGTGAAGTGATCCATCAGTCATTCATCAAACATATTAAAAAATTCGAAAAATAATCCAAATGTATCACAGCGATTGCTCTCCTAGAAAACAGTGAAGTCTACACGAGACTTATTATATTATTATAAGAAGACCCATCTTCTCGATATTAAGGAGCGTGCTACTATATCAACAAAACTGGAGGGTGATGTGGGATTGTGAGAGTATGTGTAAATAAATTATTATCAAATTTACTTATAGAGCTCGAAAATTGAGCAGATTATAAATAGAATATAAAAAAAAAAAAAAAAAAAAAAAAAAATTGAAGGTAGATTCAGTTTGGAAGTGATTGTGTGCCAATAAATCGTGTCAGAAATATTGATCATTTGCCAGTTAATATTGTATATTTCATAATTCCATCTCCATCTCCATCTCCATCTAAATATATACATATAATAAGATTGAATAGGTATATTAATTATAATTATAAATAGAAAGTGTCACTGAATTGTGTTCGAAGGATTACTACGTATTTCCTATATTTACTATTTCATTTCCATATTCGATATATGATCATGTATTATTATTGAATTCAAGAATTGTATAGTTGTGTGAAAAGAGATGTAAAATATCTGCCGCCTATATTTGATAAATAAGAATGCATATTGAATCATTGCGATGATTTTGTTTCTTTTGTGGCGCAAGTCGTCGACTGGCAGTGGAGGGGAAGGGCGCTTTCGATGGTGGGAGGAGGGGGCGGTCGATGAGCCCGGAGAGAGGGAGGTCGTGGCCTTGACATTGGCTCGAACCCCCTCCCGTCAATGCAACCAGACTGCATCCGCAATCGATTGCACCCTCCAGAGGCACTGCACTGGGCACTGCACCCGCACCCGTCTTGGGGGGTTGGCGCCGGGCTTACATTAGTAGTGATTAGTAGCATTACACGTCAATGGCATCCTTTTTACATTTGGACTTAATTGTACTTTTAGGTAAGTTATTCCAATAAACGATTAAGAGGAAATCTTTTTAAATGTAAAATACTTTAGAATACATTCTGATTAAAAGAAAAGAAAATAGGTACATATAAAATATGTAGATCTGTATAATTTTATTAAGAATTGAAAATGTCCGATAATTTATTCTTTTTAGTATTAGTTTAGTTGTTTATTAATATAAATACACACATATTGTAATGACAAAAAAAAAAATAATAATAATAATAATAAAAACTACTAATATGTACAAAATAGGAAGAGATGTCAAGTTATAATGGCATTAGAATTGGATTGAATATAAAATTATTTTACTTTTCTCATTTAATATAAAAATGCTTGGATGAATCAGTGCCTGTATTTTCCGCTTCCTTATTCTAATCATTGTTTCATTAGCCTCTCAAAAAATTACAATATTTTAAATAAATTATTTTATATTTTAATGACAATTATTTAAAAAGATAATTTAAAATATAATATTTACTAATACTTATAAATTTAATTAATATTCCATTATCTACTTTAATTTAAACCTCCACTTAAATAAAAATTTATCATTGAATACGCTCCAACTTTATAATTATGTTTTAATTCTAAATAAAATGAATGGTCATTAGGTCAAAACATTTTTTTTCTAATCACTGGAGTTTAGTTTATCTTATTTAAGTATATTTATATTAAATTGTAAACTTCTCGCGAAATATGTAAATTTTTCTTTGTTACTCATTATAACTTGAGAGCTACTTGCTTCTATTATTATAATTATATTTATGTTCATTCACACACATTCATTCTGTGATAAAATTAGGAATACTTCTAGATAATTTTAAATCCTTTTATTTATAAACATCAAACTTAATTTTGTTTTAATTTATATAAGTAAATTAATTTGGAATATTTTCCTTAAAGTAAAATTTTGTTTAAATTAAATCAAAATTTTCATTTAAATCAATTCTATACCAAATTTTTTCTTCGCTTAGACTTATTGTTAGACAATCGATCGTATTAATGAAACTTAAGAATCAACTGGAAACCCTCGGAATAGAAAATGTTCAATGTTTAATTACAGTAATGTATCCTGGATATAACGAAATCATGCAATTCTATTTCTTTATTGTATAACAAGCCAGTTGCATAAAGGATATATTTACCTCACCTCCCTTTTATTAAATGAAATCAATACATTTTAATATAAATTTACATTTTTTTTTTATAAAAAATCGGTTAATATTAATATTAATTAATTTTTAGTTTAAATATATAATAAAATATTTAAATTTTATTTATTTATTTAATAGATATAAAATTTGTTTATTTTAATTATGTACATTCATCGTATGTAAGTATATAGTATTCTATTTACGTGTGTGAATAAAGGCGATTCCCCTAAACAACCTTGTATTATCAAATTCGTCCTCCACTGATTAGTGACGTCATGAGTAAAAATGTTAACAACCCAAAGGTCATTCTCACAACCAAGTATGTATTTCAATAGCATCAGAATGAAACAACACAAAAGCTGCTTATTATAATAAAAAGAAAAAATAATAACGATTTATTTAAGATTTGTAAATGTTGGATTAATTATATATGTACTATCAATATCATTCGAAATGAAAAAAGAAAATAATAATAATTAAATAAATGTGTTATTAAATCAATTAATTATTATTATAATTAATTTTTTTAATAAAATTATTTATTGAAAGTCGTGCTACTGAATACTGAATGAAAATTTAATTCTTTAAGGATTACGCGTATAATATGAATATTACTACAAATATATTATATGTATAATTAAAATATAAAATATTTTACAGAAAGTACAAAAAGTTTAAATTATTAATTAAAAAAAAAAAATAATTATAAAATTTAAAAGATTTCTTCATACACGAGGACAGAGTATGCCAATGGACTACAGTTTAGGGGCGTCGGTATTTTTTTCGATTTAATATGTAGAATCAAATATGTAGAGGCGCCAATTTCGAATTTGTTACAAGAACACATTAAACAATTCATCAAAAAATAAATACTATAATTTAATAAGTTGATGATGTCAATTTATTATTATTTTTTATTGGATCTTTAGTAATCCAATATCAGAAAAATTAAACAAATTTTGAAAATATATCATTATAGATTTCAGATATAAAAAAAACTGCTTTTATTATTATCGTTTGTAGTTGTTTACCTACTTGGTTGAAAAAGTTGTAATAATTTTTCAGATTCTACCTACAGTCGACATAAATAAAGTGTCCTAGGAAGGGCGTCACACACCAGATTTAAGGGGCGCCAAAGACTACCCAGCAGAAATAAGATCTTTTAATTGTTAATTTATTGGAAAGTTTATCCTTCACGTAATAATAGTACAAATGAACTGTTTTTAATGAGGCGCATGTGGGAAGGGAAAAAAGTTTATTTGGTGGTAAAAAAATCTAACGTGAAAAGTGACTAGAGTTAGGTGCAACCTGATGTGATGGGAGCTAAAATTTTTCCAGTCCACAAATACCAAATGGATCGAACCTATTCGATAATAATGGAATGGAAAACAGATGTTGTATGCAATTTTCCTAATTATTAGCAAGGTTTCACTAAAGTTAAGCAATATAATTATATTAGAAATATAACGGTTTTTGTACTTAAGTTCTTATAGGTAAGTAATTCATCTTACATACTTTCATTTGTTGCCTAAACTAGAATATGTGTGTACACATGGGTCATGAAATGATAACCATATTATTAATATATTGGAACTCCATAATTATATATTTAATCCGTGGTTTTTAATTTGTTTGGCCTTGGTTCAATAAAATTGCTTTTTCGGCATACAAAGTTTTTTTTAATTAATATACAATTTTTGTATTCATTTTTTTAAGGAATGATTGAATACTCACTCGTCTCTCTTTCTTTACAAAGGTTTATATTTATAATTAGAATCTATTGGCGAGAGAGATAAAATAAGGGATGGTTTTCTATCCAATCTATTTTGATTAAAATTTTAACTAATCCAAGTAAATTATTTATAATTAAAAAACAAGTCTTTATAGAATCATAAGATTGAATGCTTGTTTTTATTTTAATTGAAAGAATCCTTTCACGAAACCCAACCTAACCCAAAAATATTTCCATTTGACTTTATTAATTTATATCAGTGATTCCCATCTGGTCTATATCGACCTGCAAAGGGTCTACGACAGCAAAAAAGTTTGCAAACTTCGAATTTAAATAATCCTATTAACACAAAATATTTTTTTTAAATAAAAGTTTATATCAATATGGAGTGGATATATCTTTTTTCAAAAAATTGTTCTAACATATCATCTCATTCATTAGTTTCCTAAAAAGGGAAATTTTAAAAAGATATTAAAAACTCCAGAGAAAACTCTCACATGAATGTAACAAAATAAATATCCACATCCTTCTCTCTCTGCCAAGAAATAAATAGATATGTATACATGAAAGCGTTACAAAAAGGTCATAGGGAAAAGTGAACGTTATTTTTTCCTTTCTTTCTTTCTTTCTTTTTCGTTTGCAGATCATTGCAATATGGAGTGAACAGTAGTTAAGTGAAGTTGAACAGGGGCGGAGGTCTCACATAAGTTTTCACCGGAGTCATTTCCGGTCGAGGGAAAGCCAACATGTCTGTCTGTCCTTCAGGTTGTGTGTGTGCATGGCCTAAGGCAGACCGACATATTCGCAAACCGCGGTATTTCTCGATGCATGAGTCTCCAAACCGTTTTATGAATCATCCTTAATTCTTTTAATCGATACAAGGCAATGTTTCGGGAACATACATCATCCTTTTTTAGAATTATTTATTTATTTATTTATTTGTTTATTTACACAAAATAATAAAAATAAAAAATTTTAGAATAATTGTATCTTACTTAAAAAAATTTATAAATTTAAAAAATATTAAATAAAGTTAGAAACAAAGAAATAAATAAATTAATTAATAAAAATTATTATATATTATATAGATTTAAATTTAATTTAAATATTATATAAAGCTTTACATGTGACTCTATTATGTATTATAAACATTATAAAAAATTTTCCTTATTTGTATTTTTAATTAGATAGCCTTTGTGGGATATAATTCACAAATTAATACAATATAAAGATATTTAATAAATAATTAATTTTTTCTCTTTAAGTTAATAAGTTAATTAAGTTTGTTGGAAGAAATAAAAGTATAAATAAGTAAGTTATTCACTTCCAAAAGTATATTTAATTAAAAGTTGATAATTCAGTTTAGTCTTGCCAATAGGAGATGAGGACACCCACAAAGAGATTACAATCCATTACCTGTAACAAAAGCAAAGATATTAGTTTTAAGAAAATCATATTTATTTATTATATTTATTAATAAAGTAAAATGTAAATATATAGACATTATATAAACAATATAATTTGATCCCAGGAAAAGTAATTTTATTTGTTAGTTATAGTTATAGTTTGTATTATATTAGACAGAGATAAAAAATGTTCTCATACGTAGGTATATTGGTATCATTTTATTAGTTAATAGTATTTCTTTGGAAATTTTAGAAATAATATTATTAATTCAGCGTTCTCGGAAGGTTTTTGTCATTCAAATAAAATTTTAAAAATCTTAATAAATAAATATCTTAAAACATAAGTGAATAAATTTCTATAAATAACTAATAATGAATAAATAAAAATAATACTTAAATTGATTTTCAAAAATATAATTATTAAAATACAAATTTCTTATACAAATAAAATTTAATATGAATCATTTTTTTAATTAAATTAACTTGATAAAGTTTGCAATTTTGATTGATGAAATTTTCTGATATCTTAAGAATAAGAAAGCTATTCATGATAGTGTAATAACCGAAATGCACCATTCTATCTATCCACTTCAAAATTATTCTTATTAAAATTTATATCTATTTATTAAGTTTAATATTTTAGTTTATATAATATCAGATTTGTTGAAATCCAATCTACTTTGTATAATTGGCTTGTAATTAAATCGATACTAATTATTTGAAGTATATGGAATGAATATTTATTAAGGTGTAGTTGATGCTCAAGGGTGGATAGCATAGGGCATGGGGATGGCGGCGTCCACGTTGAAGGTGGAAACCCGGCTATTGATTGTCGCCGGGCCCGGGCAAAGGCAAAGGTCGATGACGTCGAAGCAGACGGTAGTGATTTTCGCGGAGGAGGATCTATGAATGAAAATCGACCCGATTTACGTTCGAGGACGGAAATGACCTGCGTCAACCCTCAAGCCCTTTACGCCCTTGCGCGCTACGGCGACGGCCAAGGACATACAACTTGCCGAAGAAAAAGAGGGAGACGGTGAATTTTTTTAAATATATTAGTTTACACTCAAAAAATAATTAATTTTTCCTTATTATACGAGAAAAATTCTAACCAAGATCCAAATCAACATATTTTAATTGAAAACAATATGAAAATTATTTTTTTTGCCTACGAGGTTTGTTCAAAAGAAAAGGTGAATTTTGAATTATTTCCAAAAGTATTTATTTATTCTTCAATATCCATTTTGTTCCCTTCAAAGTAATTCCCCTCAGATATAGTACACTTATACCAACGCTTCTTCCAATCGTCGAAGCACTGCAGAAATGCGTTTTTCGGTATGGCCATCAGCTCGTTCTTCGATTCTGACTTTATCTCATCCATTGTGACAAATGGATTGCCTTTCATTGTTCTCTTCAGTTTTTGGAATAGGAAAAAGAGTCGCAGGGAGCCAAATCTGTGGAATACGGTGGATGAGGCATGATAACGGTATTGTTTTTAGCCAAAAAATCACGAACAAGCAATGATGTGTGAACTGGTGCATTACCGTGATGCAGAATCCATGATTTGTTTTTTCACAATTCCGATCGTTTGAGCTGTATTGCTTCACCCAAACGTTGCATAACTTCCTTGTAGTATTCCTTATTAACAGTAAGACCTGTTGGCAAGAACTCATGATGCACCACACGTCATTGTAATCGAAGAAAACAGTGAGCAATACCTTCACATTGGATCGAACTTGGCGTGCTTTTTTAAAGTGCCCGTACCACTTATAAACATTTTTTTGAGACAAATGCCGAATGCCACAGTCAAAATTTTAAGTGCGTTGGAGCACTTTATTCCATTTTTAACGCAATATTTCATACAGATTCTTTGATCCATATTTTTTAATTAAAAAATCGAAGAACACACAAAATTGAGAAACATATGTATATCGACATAACGAAAAAAAATTTCGATAAATAATCGAATGTACTCAGCCCCGGAAAATTCAAAATTCACCTTTTCTTTTGAACAGACTTCGTATATGAAGAGAAAGAATATCATTTTACAATTATTATTTCAATTTAATATTTTAATCAAAAGTAAAATAATTTACAAATCGATGAATGTTCGATTTGGATGAGATTGTGGCATAATTTTAAAATATTTATGTTATCCATATACCTTCGATAAAAGTGATTCATCTTGACGACTTTAAGTGTCAGCTATTTATTTTATTTCAATCTCATTTGCTTTTATTAAAATTATTGTGTGTGTAGATGTAGAAATAAAAATAGAAATAAAATTTATCTATTCTCTAGAATGCAGGTTGGTAAACTCAAGTAGATTATTAATCAATTAAAAATGAAATTATAAATTATATTACCTAATTTTATTTGATCACACACACACATGAATAGAAATAAAAATGAATAATACTTTAAATAAAATGGAAATATCATCTCTTAGATAATGCCTATTTTCAAACTAATTCAAAAGTTTAATTAATTCACATTGGATGATCGCTCTTTTAGGGGTGAATGCATTTAATTATACAGCGAATATTAAATTTGTTAAAATATGGATTGCAAATCAATAATTGAAATAATAATAATAATAATAAAGTCGCAAGGTAAAAATAAGTAATATTATCAATTTTTAAATATACATATTTTTTTATTGGCGAGTAATTTATATTTATACTTATGTATTTCTACATACGTTATATAATGATTTATGTTATATTCGAACTGAGTGAGTACTTTTATTTAACTTGGGGAAAAATTGTGAGAAAAGCGCTTGAATTTAAAATATTTAAATTTCAACATATTTTGAATTTAATTAAATTTAATAGTATTATTTTTTATTTGCTTTTAGAATCTATGTCCATTTAGCCAATCCTCGCATTTCTTTGATATTGAATTTAGGGGTTTTTGTTAACCTTGTCCTCTCATGTTTAACTTTAATTCAAACCTAAACTTATCAACTTTGTTTTCAAATCATTTAAAATTCTTAATATATATATATATATATGTTTTTAATATAGTTCAAAAAAAAAAAATGAATTTCCAATTTATATCGATAAATAAATTAAAATTTCAGCTCTGAGAGTCTCATTTTGTTATACATCAATTCACAATATAATAAATTTTATTTATTTAATTAAATTAAATTTTTAACTGTAAAATTATTTAGCTTAAACCTTTCTGAAACGGTTTATTGAAGATGCAGGCAGAACCAAACAAGTATGTATATGTATATGTAACTTTTGTTAAAGTTAAATAAATTTTTATACTAATTTAATCTAAACTACATATGTCAGTTTTAACATATTAATTTGTTATCTAATATTATAAATATTTAATAATAGCAATATCTGGGAATAATTTAATAATATGAGATATCTTTATACTTCAATTTTTTTGGTCCATAAATGGTTGAGTTTAGGGAATTAGGAAAATAAAGATTAATCTCCAATTATTACACAATTTCAAAAGGTGAGTTTTGGAATTTAATTGCATCTGCATAATTTTATATACGACAATACACTAATCATTGAAATATTGTTGATTAAGATATACATAAATCACAATGAATCCAGCGTAGAGTTTTTTAGATTAAAATTTTTCCAAATATTTTTTAATGTTTTCGATTATACGTATGAAGAGGTGTGATAATTTAAAATGACAAATGAATATAAAAAAAGATTGAATAATCATTATTATTGTCATTTAACTGATTAAGCAATGGCAACATAAATATCTTTTCACTTATTTACTGGTAAGAAGTGGATAAAAAATCTAATTCCCAATAAAAGAGAGACAGAAAGTCAAAGTTGCCTGTCACTGTCACCACACCACCATTTTATTTTAGCTAGAATTCAATTTTCCTTTTATCAATTTTTTCCCCATCTTAATACCTGTCAATTTCAATAGGTTTTTCACAATAAATGATTTTTTACGGGATTAGAAAATCAATTGAGTTAATAATGCAAATGAGAAAATTAAAAGCTGAATGGCCAATTATCCTTGTCAAGGTCTTTTGACAAATTAAATAGGTGAAAGATTTAAATTAATAAAATAAATTTAAAAAATAAATTTAAAAAATAAATAAAAAATTGCTTCTCACGACCTTTCTAGTTTGGATCTTATTTTAGAAGCGAAGTGAACGTGTAAGTGCCGGAGGTAACCTGTCTACGTTTGCGCAACCCAAAGTCGAACCCGGGATTACAACATCCCGTCTGTTGGTCTCGAACTCGAGTAAGTGGGACTTGGGATTCAATAAATGGGATGCAAGCGCTGTAAGTAGACATTTTGTGTTTTACGAATGCATGTCACGAAGGATTTCGACACGCGCCTGATCTCTTTCACTGCATGGCATCTGGGACACTCCCAACCAACCCAACTCAATGCATTGCCGGCCAGACATGATTAACGCCCTCCCGGTGAGATTGCCAGTCATTTGTCTTCTCTCTTCTTTCTCTACCCCCCCCCCCCCCCCCCCTCTTCTTCTTCACACCTTCTTTTTTTAGTTGGTTTATCATTTTAGGGTACAAAAGATAAAGCAACAAGTGAACAACAACAAATTCTTACAGATTTTACTAGTAAATAAAAAAAAAAAAAAATAGTATTATATGTAGATAAATTAAAAGAAATATTCAAACACAATCAATAAAACTGAATATAATTTAAAATGAAATATAATAATGTTCAAAATATTTCGTTATTTTATGTGATTTTAATAACACAATACAATTTGTATTACTTCTATTTAAGTACTTCATTTACTTTCAAAATTAAATTAAAATTGCATATATGGCAAATTAATATACTTAATTATAATAATAAATAATAAATTAATAATTAATTAATTAATTTTAAAAATTAGAATATTATTGTGCCATAATATACATTTTTAAAAATGGAAACTAATAAGGAAATAAATATTTAAAATTGTTAAATTTTGTTAAATTATTTTAATTAAATATTTGTTAATAAGAAATTATAGAATTTTAATAATATTTAATTTATTAAAATACCTGATCATATAGCTAGAGCTAGCTAGCGCTGTCACTCGGCAGTTTAAAAAACTTTTATTCAACTTTTACGCCAACTGCATATAATATTATTTTACGAATATTGCGTATTAGTCCGAAAATATTAATTAATTCTCTCTGTGCCGATTATTATAAATACCTTCCATTTTCTAAACCTTAACTTATAATTCCTTGTATTTGTCAATAAAGTTATTTCATCTATTCACAGAAAATCATTCCTAGTTTAAAACTCTTAATGGGAATTTATTCAACTTATTAATTTTATTTATTAAAAATCCGGTTTAATTGATTTTTTTCTACTTTCTACTTTTCCAGATATGTTCAATGAAACTATGAATACAAAACTATTGATTCTAGCAATTCCCACCAAGAATTTCTATTTCTATTACATATGTCACAAATATCATTAAAATAATTAATTTATTCTTAAAGTTATCATTTAATTAATTTAATAATATTTTTTGAATATTGGTATAAATAAGACATGCTTTAATGATATGTATATCTTTTATATACAATAGTATAGTACAAATAATAATACAATTCACATCAAATATACTGTTTTCCAAAAATGTAATTATGAATCAAACAATAAAAAAAGATTTTTTATATAAAATCCAATCCCTATACTGATCGATCATCCTAAAATCGTGATTTTCATCAATAATTCCGTGAGTAATTTTCAAGATCAGAAATATAGGTATACTAAAAACATACATAGAGGTTTGTATATATCTAATTAAAAGGATTGTGCTTGTATAATAAGACTATATTTATACAATTTAAAATAAACAAAAAAAAAAAAAGTAATCCTCAATTCTCAAGGCTTATCAAGTCGGTAAATAAATAAGACATAATAAAAAAATATTATCATGAAAAAGATGCATGTTTAGATTATTATTCAAATAACTTTTACTAGGTTAAATGAAATTATTTAGTTATTTATTATGAGAATAATATATTCATAAATTTGTTGTGATTATAATTATTACAAAAATATTTAAGTAATAACATCTTGTTATTTATCAAATGAATTTATTATATTATTAATATATTATATACACAAAAATTAGATATTTATATGAACTTTATGCAATTAATAATAATAATAACTACTTTAAACAATTTTCTCATGAAAATTGTTATTATATAAATGAAAAAGAACAAGATTTCAAATTGATAAAGTTTTAAAACATTCATGGATTTTGTATTTGTTTATTGTGTATTCCTATGAATATATGTAAAAAATCCTTATCATTGACATTGCAAATATACTTACATATATTATATAATAATATTTTGTTTTTTAAATTATTTGATGATGAAATATATTGATACCTAAACCTAATAATTATAGGATAGATTGTCTATTCTATCTATCATTCGAGAATTTTATTATATTTATAATATTGTGTGTGTGAATGAAGAAGGGGGTAAATCCTATTAAGATTACTTATTTGAACTCGTTTTGTGAGAAGGAGTTGGTCTCTCTAAAATCAATTAAAAACTTCAATCTAAAAGAAAGATCAAAAGACGAACTTTTTTCAATTCTTAATGATTACTTGGCTTTCGTCTGTTCATCCCATTCATCATTTTTGCTCCTTGAAACAATCTTTGGAGGAGTTTTTGTAACCTGCCAGTTTACCCGAATGACCTTGAAATCTTTTCGTTAATTATGAAGGTGGGATTCAATCGCGCGCGATTAGAAAAGGAATTTCACATGAGTAGGTCTCCCATTGAGGAAAAAATTTCCGTTTTTGTTCTTAGTTACAGAGATAAGGAAAATGTAAACTGAAGGATTCCAATAAAGGAAATTATAACATCTTAAAAATTTAAAAACAAGTTAATTGAACATTTTTGGAAATATTGACGCACTTTGACAAGCTGTATTTCAATGATTAAAAAAATAAAATAAAAAGGTTAACTCACCGTGGTCAAACATTTTAAAATTCTGGAGTGTCTCCACTCGACTATCTCGCAATTTGAATTGGATTAAATAACATAATATATTATATTTAAATTAAAATTAATAAATAATATTTATTAAATCAGCGCGTGTTTGGATCTTTGTTGATGGCACCAGGTCACATGCTGGCGAGTGATTGACAGTCAACGTGTTCAAAAATTAATTTCGGTACTTTCAGCGATTCAATCTGAAATTCTATATATTGCAGTGAAAAACTATCAAACATAGATCTTTATTTTTATTGTCACTTTAGAGGTAAAAAAATCAAAACATTGTGGAAGGTACCAGGACCCTCTCCAAAAGAGCTACATTTCTCATGATTCTAGCTCACACCGTTTTTGCGTAATCTTGTCTCTCTACATACATACCTATATATATATATATATATATATATATATATATGTCTAAAAAGTTGAGTGAATGGTATGATAAAAATATTAAAAAGAGAATGTTAATTGTAAATATATATGTGTGTGTGTGTGTGTATCATTATTAACCTTCAAAATACTCTCCACTAGCCACAACACACTTCTGACAACGTTCGTATAACGCTTGAAAGTTTTTAAGATTGTTTTCCTTTATTATTATTATTATTATTATTATTATTTATTATTATGGATTAATGAAATCTTGATAATAAATAGAAACTTCAATTAGATTCAAGTTTGATTTCAATAGGCAATATAAATTAGTTTGTGCCTCTTTGAATTGACGATTCCATTCCATTCCATCGGTCATTTGTTTTATAGGATAGATTGAAAACTAATTTATGAGGTGAGAAGTTTGCCAATTCGAAATATAGAAATTCTCTTCAATTTATTCAAGTTAAACAAATAAATAAAATGAATTAAAATAAAAAATAATTAACGAAGATGATTACTTTTTAAATTCATTCCAATTTTCTTAATAATAATAATAATAATAATAATATGAATAAAAAAATAGTTATAGAAATAATAAATTAATTGATTAATGAAGATAATTTAAAGGAATGTAATGAAATATTTTCTTCAAAATTGAAAATGTGATTTAACAATCACAATCATTATATATAAAGCTTATCTTGAAAGTATAGCAAAATTATGTGGTAATCAATTTATACTTACAGGAGAAATCTTTCATTTTTTTTTTTTTTATTAGTTTCCTACTCAGAAAAGAGACATGCGCGTTTCCTTTTCCTTAATTTCACATTGAATCGTTTAAAATTGAAAGCGATTCGCAAAAAGAAAAAAAAAGTGTTGAATGATAAAATTTATCTTATCAGTCTATCGAGCAAAAGAAATACATCTATTGAATAAAAATGATTTGATGTATCAATGCTTTATATAATTTCAATTACAATCGTTAATGTTGTTTAATATTTTGTTATACCACATTTATTGTATATAAATTCAGGAAAAAACAAAATAATAAAAAATATCAATCGGTTATTTAATTTTATATTAGAAATGGAATGATTGAAATTGAAACAATTTTAATATATATACAAAATAAATTAATTCATCAATCAATCCATGTATTTAAATATAATTGATTTATGGATCTAGGTGAAATGAACATATTTATATGATTTTAAAATTTATATTAATAAGAAGCGCAAATATAAATTTATAAAGATAACTCTCTAAAAATGTATTTATCAATTTATATACATATATCAATAATTATTTCATGAGAGAATTAACATTTAATTAATATGTATATCTAATATATCAATATACATATAAGAAGATCTTGAAATCCTATTTTTTTGATTTTAGATGTTTATAATATGTTTCATTAATTAATATAAAATTACATTAGTTATACACGTTAAATAGATAGATTTAATATATAAATAAATAATCAATGATTTATTTGAAATTAATTTTAATTTTAAAATAGTTAATCATAAACATTAATAAATGTCAATACATGTTCTATTGAACAAATTGGACAATTTTTCCAATATATTTTATTTAAAATAATCATTTTTCATTTGTTTTCTAACTCTACAAATACAAAGCATGTATGTATGCGGGGTGTATTTATTTATATATTGTAAGTCGTTATTAAAAATATATAATAATATTTGATATTTAATATTGAAAAAATAAAACTAATTTGACTTTTATTTTTATTTTCCTATGTTTACCAAAATAATTTCAAATTTTGTTCATTTGTAAATTAAATTATATTCATTCAGTATTCCTTGTAATAACAACATTTTCACTTGAATAATCAATGTAGTAATGGTAACATTTTTTGGATGAAACTTTACCAATTATTTTATAATAGAATTAATATTAGCCATCCCTATGGACTATGGATGTAGGAGAGATGGGGGTATATACGATATGGAAGTCAAGAGAAAAAAGAAATTATTTAATGAGAAAGAATAGAACGATGCCCTTTTTTTTTTTGCACAAATTGGTAAATGAAGATTGAAATTGTAATTGAAATAAAATTTCCAACTTGATCAAAACTAGAAGAGAATTTTTGTTTTGTTGGCTGTATTATCTGGATTCTATGTATCCTAGTACCGACCTTGTAAATGGTATGTGAGTGTAGTCCAGGCAAATCCGGAAGTGAACGAGAGGTGCACTGGGAGAGGTAAGGAGACGTTCAACGACGTTGGTCACTCACTGTCACTGACATGCACTTGAACTGGGGGTTAACAAGGCACTAGCAAAGAAGGCAAGTGGCCGTGGCTGACACCTGGCTTGGACTGCGTGCTCCGCGCCCTCCGCCACTCGTCGACCGCCACTCGCCCCACCACGGCGCCGTCGCCACCCGAACACCCGTCACTCTTTCGCGGAGTTTTAAGTAAGCGATCGAGACGGGTCGAGTGGTGCACGTGTCCCGTCAACCCCGGTCACCTAAACGTCCTAAACGTCCTAAACGACCACGACCACGACCACGACCTCAAGGTGCAACAAGCCATTCTGCCACCAACGCATTGGGTTCCCTCCTCTTATTACAAACAAAAACAAAATAAAAAACTGCACTTTTCCATAGCATTCATAGCTGGATGATTTAGAAACAATCCAAATCATAGAATTCATGAATAAAACAATCTTACATCTTTATTCTATCCACGAACAAAGATCTAAACAAACAAAAAGAAAAATTCAAATTGCTTTAAAAAAAAAAAAAAAAAAAAAATTATAATTCGTAGAAAAGGATTAAATCTTTGAATTTTTTATACCAAGATCAAAAATAGCAATTGGATGTGACAAAAATTTTGAGAAAGCAAATTGTTATGTCATGTTTAATTTTTAGAAAAATATATAATATTTTTCATAACTCCTAATTTGATAAAAATATCTACATAAGTATATATTTATAGAATTTTCTATGTTGTTTTAATATGTAAGTATATTAGTGTTCTTTCTAATCTTCTATCTATCTATCTATCTATCTATATGTATGTGGCGTTGTCGGGGGATCCAAGAGGCGGAGATATAATTATCTGTTTAATTAATTTATTTTATTTAATTACATAATTTATAATTTAATTAATTACTAATCACTAAATCATAGGAAAATGAAATATATATTTCATCTCATTTTTTTTTCTCATAAAAATTTCAGGGTATCTCTTTTATTATATAATGTAATACTTATATGTTATAAAATTAATATAAAATATTAAAAATATAGGATCGATATTTATAATATAAATTTTTTTTAAAATTTAAATTTAAATAAATTAGATTATATATATTATTTTTTAGAAAAATCACAGTTCAGAATTTAGATTATAGAGATGTTAAGGGAAGGAAAGTATATAATACGGGGGTTATATAAATAATAAATATATAAATATATTGTATGTATATCTACTTTTTTGTTCCAATTAATTTTCTAAAGTTCTAAGATAAACATGAAAATCGGACTTGCAATTCTTATTAATTAAGTAAAAATACGCAAATTAATTAATGAATCATCAAACTTGATTCAAAGATCATTGTAACTGTCCGAAGGAAGTTCAAAGTTGATCAAGAATTAATCCGTGTCTCACTCCTATATAAATAAAAAAGAAATCGGTAATTTATATTGAGAGAGGTTTCAAAAATTATTTTTATAATTATAATACTTTTATAATAATTTTAAGTCTAATGTTAAGATTGATTGATTCTAATTTAGAAAATATCCAACACGGGTTATTAAAATATATTGGATAGTTAAACCATAAAATCACACCACAAGTCAATCCTTTCAATCAACCTTTAATTAATTATCAAAAAAATACAAAATAGATACAATTTTATGAGCTTTTATAAACTGAATATTATAACTTTTTTTTAGGGAAAATATTTAAAAAATAAAGATACGATTTGTACCAAAAATTAACTGTTTTTTTTTTTCTTTAATCGAATAAATAATCAACTTCACAAAATTATCCTCTAATCTTTAAGTTAAAAAAAAAATCTATCATTCTGCGGAAATTTCTTCAAAAGTCCATGTCCTGAGCCACTCCCATCCAACTCCGATTTCCTCCTATCTCCCTCATGTCCCACCTTTATGGACTGCCTATTCTTGCTAAACCAAACAGCCGCATCCCAATCGGTCTTCATACAAATGGATTTTCTCTCCCATTCTAGCCACAATCTTCTCAATTTTATGACCAAATGCACAGCGGTCATGAGAGATTCCTCGTTATATAGTATCCACTAGGACCTGGTGACCTTCTCCTTCCTTCTTAAGCCCATAAATGCTACAAAGGATCTTATTTTCAAATATTCTAAATCTATTTTCATCTCAAAAAGTCAGAGATCTCCCATCACACCCACATCATTCTATCAATATATACATACAAATATTATTAATTTAAAATAAATAAAAAAAAAAAATGAAAAATATCATCATCATCACTCAAAAGTTTATATAATAAAAAACAAAAACAAAATATAAACATACATATTTTGTATTTTTTGTTTTTAAAATTTTTTTAATATTTATTTTCTTTAATGCAAAAAGAAAAAAAACTATGCATTGTTTTTAAATTAATTAACTTTATAAAAATACCTAAAAGATACATATCTTTCTCATAGGAACACTGATTTTTTCAATATTTATCAAAGTTTTTCTTTATTTCATTTTGAAAAATATTCTTTGTTAATTATTATTAAATATGAAATTATCCAATTGTTCATAAAACAAATTCAATCATAATTATAAACTTTATATTTATAGGAATTGAACTGATGGTATAATGATAAATATCAAAGTCATGAGAATCATGGCAACATTTTTGTATGTAAGATATATATAATCTTTAATCTGCAAGTTTCAATCTACAAATTCAGAAAATCCAAGAATATTATAATAATGAATGAGATCAAAAGTAGTTTTTATTGCTCAAGAGTTTGGTTAAAAAAAATAAAATTTCTTATCTTATGTTCCTTGCTGGAATGCAACAGTCCATCTCGCGAATCTTCAGTATGGATTGGCTTCTGCAACTTCTAAGTTACATAACTTTGCATTTCTACAAGGAAACATGGCTGTTTTACATAAGAACGTTGTCTATGTCACATTCGTACTGGTTCTACGCACTTGTCGCTCCGATATCAACAAACATGTCCAAAATGTAATGGTGCTGTAGAGTACGATACCGATATTTTATCTGATGTTCGTCCTATTCCGAACTGAGCTTCAGTTGGATAATAAAAATAAAAAAAAAAATAGGTTGTTTTAGCTTAGTAAGTAATCCTTGTAAAGATAGTTATTGAAAAACTTTTATTCCATTTAGTATTCTTATAAAGAACCCTTATCAATATTATTTTGAAATTTTATTAATATGTAACTAAATTTTGCAATTTTAATTTAAATAAATAAAATCTATTTTTCAATTTTTTTGTAAATAAATTTGTAATTGATTTAATATAATTTAAAAATTAATTTAACTAATCTTTATAATTTTATTCATTTTAATGAAAAATTGTACATTTATTAAAAATAGTCAAGATTATAAATTTAAAATTGAATCATTTTTTTTTTTGTTTTTTATTAAATCATTTAGAATTATGATAAGAAATTTTTCAGGTGGAAATTAATTAATTAATTAATTAATTTTTTTTTTAACAAAACTTTTCAGTGAGTGTCTCTCATAGTTCTCGCTTAATCCTTCAATGTTGGTATATTAAAATGCCGCCAAGTGAGTTGTGTATGTGTCCAGCCATGGCATACGTATCGACGATGTCGATGTATATGTGTGCTTGGTTAGTCACCTTGTGAAGGTTGCTCTCTGGCAGCGCCGAGTAAACACGGCAGCGGTGTTGCCAGATCATCGCCGCACAACCTCTCCGAGCACAAATACTACCCTGACTGGAGACATCGGCGAAGACGCTCGGAGTCCGGGGTCAGGCCATTGGGAGCGACCGCGACGGCCAGAAAAAAAAGCAGTTGTGGCCGTGACATGACATGCAACCACATTAAAGTGTGTGCTTACCACTTCCTAACTACTCCTAGGATCAGGGGATATGGGTCAGACAACCCCCAAAACACCTCGGTCAAGCGGGGAGAAACTCATCTGCATAACAACAAAATTACACCTGAAAACAACACAACAATCTAACATAATTAATTAAAACTATTCATGTTAGATCAATCCATTTTTTTAAAAATAAATAATTAATAAAAATGGTTGAAAAAAAGAAACTGAAAAAGTTATTTTTATAAATTAAAAAAAATTAAATTAACAATTTTTTCTATTTTTATTATTTTGTTTTAATTTTTTTATTATGCATAAAACTACTTAGTGAAATTCAAAATTTAAATTATATACCATTATAAAAGACCATACAAAAAGATGGATTATTTTAAAAATTACTATAATAACACCTTATTTTATAGAAATTCATTTGAATAGGATGCCTTCTCTAAATGTTTGTAATTTCAATGAAAGTTAAAATTTATATTCCATGTATAAAAATTAATAAAGCAAAAGTAAAAGTATGTTTTTTAATAATATTAGAATTTAATTCGTTTTGAAGAAGACGCCATTGGGTGAGAGGCTTTACATTTTTCCACATGGTCCCGGGTTCAAGTCCCAGGGAATTTCTCTAGCTGGGGTCAACCCAGCCTCCGGGATCAACATTGAGGAATAGCTACTTGATAAAAAGTAGCGCCTCCGATCAAGAAAAAATCAAGGTAAAGAGGTTGAGAGGACCCGTTCATAGAACTGATCATTGATATAACCGACTTGTGATAGGTGATGTCCTTGCGTAGGACGTACAAAAGTCAGAGAAATAAAGGAGTAGATATCACTTTAATAATGGAAGGATCAAAAAAATACATTAATGAATTATGTTTATATAGAATGGGTTTATTATTGGAGAGTGAAATTGCACCTCTTCTATTCTTAATAATGACCCGTGAAGTCCAATCAATAATAATAATATTTCTAGTCCGATCGCGAAGAATAGAGAGCTTAACGCATTTAGTGATCCATTACATTTTTTTTTTTTTGATATTTCATATTGATTATTTAATTAATAATTAAATAATTAATTTCTTAATATATTAAATAAATATTTTAGTATTAAATAAATAAAATAAAATTTATGTAACTGTATATGAGTACGTTTTCATCAATCAAATTTTAAGATTTATTCATGATTACCTTCAGTAAAGATGTACACATAATTATTAAGAGAATTTTTATTAAAAGACCACATTATTTGTATAAAATTATTTATTAAATTAAAATAAATCTGCAGTCGTTTTCAAGTAACCGTACGCTTGCTCCGATTCAAGCGGACTGATGCATGTTGGGACACGTCACCTCTTATATAGGCAGTGATATTGGCGCCAATTTTTGGATGATTATTAATTTAATAGAAATTAATACTCATCCAACACTATGTTCCACATTTTATTGAGTCTATATCCATTAAATTAATTTCTATTAAATTAATAATCATCCCAATAATATTAATAAAGAGGATGGATATAGACTCAATAAAATGTGGAACATAGTGTTGGATGAGTAAAATTTGTCATATTGAATGAAATATAATTAATCTAATGTGTATTTATGTATATATCTTTTGATTATATATATATAGAAGTAATTTACTATCTTTATTATAGAGACATAATGCACTATCATACTTCTTGATTGTAAACGCTTGCTTTGACAATTGCTGCTGACTTCATGTTGAGATTAAGAATTGGCGGCAAAAATTGGAGCCAAAAATTGGCGCCAATATCACTGCCTATATAAGAGGTGACGTGTCCCAACATGCATCAGTCCGCTTGAATCGGAGCAAGCGTACGGTTACTTGAAAACGACTGCAGAATAAGCAGTTGAAACGTTGTACAATTATTTTAATTTAATAAATAATTTTATACAAATAATGTGGTCTTTTAATAAAAATTCTCTTAATAATTATCAAAATAACCACAAAAGCTTTAATAAAGTACACATACTTTATATTAATCATTTTCATTTTAAAACAATTAATAGTAAGAGGTATATTCTATTTTATAATTCATTTTATACAAAGTTACTAGTTAGTATACAATATATAGAATATAAATATTTAATAAAAAATACTACAAATTTATTTTTTATTTATTTATCAAATATATTTTATACTAGCTTCGGCGCTCTTCACATCTAGACGGAGACTCCGCCCCCTGTACCCCCGAGTGATACATAGTATTTGGTTGAAAGTTTTCATCCATTTTATTTCAATCAGTATATTACATAAATCAATCATTTTTTTTTTTTTGTGTTCTTGTATATGTTCTATCTATCTATCTATCTCTGGGCTCTTGCTCTACGTTACTCGAAAGTTCTTCTTGGACGCAACAACCACATTTCTCCAAGTGTCCCTATCCCCTGAGCTATAACCATCTAACTCCTACCCTATCCCATCTCTCTTACGTCCCTTCCTACGCGTCCTTGGACGTTTTCCATTCGGTCTCCCCCCCCCCCCCACCAATATCTTTTTCCTCTCCCATTCTAGCCACGTTCCCTGCCTATCGCAGCTGTTTCCCTTTTATAACCCTAACTATTTCTGAAGATGCAGAGAGGTCATGCAATTTCTCGTTATGCAGTCTCCGCCATTCCCCGGTGACCTCATCTTTCTTTGGCCCATAAATGCGGGGAACAATCCTATTCTCAAATACTCTGAATCTACTCTCATCTCCCATGCCTCCCACCCATTATAATACAACATGCATAATAATTGTTTTATATATTTTTATTTTGATTCGTTTTGATAATAATTTTGATGAGATAAGCCTCTTTACTCCTTGATAATAGGCGTTTCCCGATTGGAACCTTGATTTAAATTCTTCTCAAATATTATTATCTATCGTGGTTATATATAATTTTTCTACATATTCAAATTCTACATTTTGTATATTAAGATTTTGTATGTTAATACTGTTCCTCTCTGATACTAAATATTTTGTCTTATCACTATTAATTTCAAACCCCTTCTCTTCTCCTGTCTCGATTAATTTTTTTTTTAGACTACTTTAAATGTTATTAAATTATTTAAAAAAAAGTAAACAATAAAAATATAAATAAAATATAAAGAAATTAGAATAAATTAATAATTAATAATTAATAAATTAATTAATACTAAATTAATATATATTAAAATCATACGTGAAAATCCAATTATGAGATCAAATTTTCTTAATTGAAATTATGTTTTTATTCATATAATCTTAAAAATTAATAGAATTAAACTATAGTCGTAATGTGAATGTTTGCAAAGTTTAAAAGGCCAATAAGATCAATTGAGATATTTTAAATATCAATATATATATATATAAAAAGATTTTTATCTGCACATTGCTCGGGAATTTAAAATTTTTTTTCCATATCTTCGCGTTTCATGTGATCTCTAAAATCGAAAAGAATTTTTCATGTCTGTTCATAGGCTATAAATTTTATTAACCACAGAAATTAATTTTTAAAAGTTTGATATAAATATGTTGTCATTCAGCATCCCAAAGAATACAAAAAAAAGAATGTTTATAATATTTATATTTTTATTTTTATTTTTCTAATATTTACAATATTTCAATTAATCATAATGGCCTTTTTAACTTATTTAACACACTGAAACCATTGTGACTACATTTTCTCTTTTAATTTTTAAGATTATATGTACATGTTGGGATTCAAAGAATACAATAAAAAGAACGTCTACATATCAAATTTTAAAAAATTAATTTCTGCGGTTATTGATTAGATATTGATAAAGTTTATAGTCTATGTTCAAATAGAGATATGCAAGAATATTGTGATGTAATTTCATCAAAATTGGTTCAGCTAATTTTGAGTATATATGGTCACAATTTCCGGACAGACAGACAGACAGACATGAAAAATTCTAAAGTCACTTTTGGATTCTAGGGATCACATGAAACGCGAAGATATACGAAAAATTTTAAATTCTGAATAATGTGCAGACAAAATCCTTTTTATATATATATAAAAGATAATGATATATGGACAGTATGAATCAAATATATATTTAATAAAAAAATTAAATGACAAATACATACGTAATTATCCTATTGATTTGCAGTGAAGTCTGATAGATAGGCCACCATAATTTTTTTTCTCTCTCAAAAAAAGATTTTCATTAATTTAAACACTCTGAGCATATTTTATAAAATTAAAATAATAAAAATAATTGTAAATAATAATAATTATAATATAATATATATGTATATAATATGAGGTATGTTGAAAAGAAAATGTGAATTTTGAATTATTACATTAAAAGAATTTATTTATTTATCAATATTCAATTTGTCCCCTTCAAAGTAATTCCCACACAATGCACTTATGCCAGCTCTTCTTCTAATCATCAAAGCACTTCTGAAATGCGCTTTTCGGTTTGGCCATCAGTTTGTTCTTCTATTCCGATTTTATCTCATCAATTGTGGCAAATCGCTTTCCATCCATTGATTTCTTCAGTTTTGGGAATAGGAGAAAGTCGTAGGGAGCCAAATCTGGTGAATACGGTGGGTAAGGCATGATTGATGAGTGAACTGGCTGATAATGTCAACATATGAGTAACATATGTGTACCAACATAACAAAAAAAAATAATAAAAAAAAAAATAAGAATCAAATGTACACAGCCCGCGAAAATTCAAAATTCACCTTTTCTTTTGAACAGGCCTGATGTATATATATATTATATATAAACACAAAATTGCAAATGTATCACTGGCAAACGTTATAATTATTAATCGTTTCCATTCGATATAGATAATTAATCATTTTTTTTCAAAGAATTACTTCATTCTATTCATGTTCTGAATTAATTATAAATAGTGTATGACTGTTGCTGAAATAAATCCCTCCAAACAGATTGATTGTAGTAATTTGCCGGAATCCAGATCTCCTTGAGAAGACGAATAAGAATATGTTGAGTCAGTGAAAAAAATAAAATGAATATTGTAACGAATGTATATTTTTATATATTATAAATATGACAAAGTCACCCCAGGGGGTGTTGCACAATTAAATGGCAACATCGAAGGGATTCCCACTGGCCCTCGGTGCGGTTGACGACTTTGGCATTCAATTTTCATTCTCTATTTAGCGTTTTTTATGTAAAGACGCGTGTCCTAGTGTTTAAAGGCGATCCTCCATGTTGGATGGATCTTTTCTAACCTTTTTTCTTTAATTTATGTTCTCAAGTAATCCAATATGTTTGGTGAGACCATCCTTTTATATTTATTCAATTAATCCCTGTAACTGGATTATAATTATATTATTTGTGACTCCCATGGTGGAGAATTTATATAATATTCTAAATATTTTTAGTTATTTATATCTATGAATTAATTTATATTTGAAAAAATTTAATTCTATTAAGTTATTTACTATAATTGAAGGTATTCTTTAAAAATACAAGTATATTTAAATTGACGTTTTAAATATTTTTTATTTAGCAAGAAGGTAAAATTATTTTTTTATTTTTAATTATTTATTTAATACTTATAAAAATCTTGATAGTATAAGCAAATATCAATTAAGGTAAATGTACCAGTGGTGGACCATGTTAAGAGAAATTTTCATTAAAAACCACTATTATTCTGTAATAAAAGTGAGAATAACAACAAAACAAGTGCTAAGATATTGTACAACTATTTTTAAGTATCACTACAACACAAACATTCGGCTAATTTTTATTTAAATATTTTTTTTTTTAATTTTTTTCAAAACGTATTTTTTGTTCTAGTAGTGGGCCATCTGAAAATCGAAAGTTTCAGTAGTCGGCCACTTTTTGATCCAGTAATGGACCATCAACCTAAAATGGGTTTGAAATAAATAAATGGAATAAAATGCACTAAGGATTGGTTTTATTAATATTTCTTATAATTTTTTATAATTTATTTTAATTATTCTTTCTATATATTTACAATTCTTATCCATTTAAACAAGAAAGAATGCAATCAGTTAATGCAATCGAAAAGAGAAAGATAATAACATTAATATAATTTAAAAAATATATTGGAAATTTTAGTAATATTAATTTAATATAATTATAATTATATTGATACTATAATATAATAATAATATAGAAACAAACTGTAAATATAATAATAAATATATTTTATTATATTTATTATTAACAGTAATAATAAATTGTTGTTGATTTTTAATTTCATAAAATAAAATTATAAATTTAATAGGGTTTATAAATTGGATATTAACTTATTTACTCAATTTATTATCAGCATAAAATGTAGTTATCTAAAGGAATCTGTTGAAAATATAATTTCAGTTGTAAAAATTTAGTGATTAGCCATGTTTATCTCCGTATTTGGCCACGTGGTCCACTACTGAATAAAATTGGTCTAGACACTTAAAACAAAAAAAATTAGCATACATCACATTTATTTTAATAAAAAAAAAAAATAATCGTATTTTTTAGTAATGGGCCACCTTGGTCCACTTCTGAAAAAAAAAGAGATATTTGTTTAAGTAAATGACCACCCTCTTAATAATTTATAATCATCACATAAATTAAATATTTCAAACTGATTAATATAATTTGTAGTATCAACTATTGAATTCAATTTTTGGATTGAAATTATTATTAAATAAAACATAATCTATTGAAAATGAAGTGATGCATATCCTTAACGTTTTGCATAAGAAACGAACCTTCAACCTTAAAATACAAGAACGCTTGCCTCGTGTTTTAAAAAATTCATAAATATAATATAAATGCAGCGATTGGTCTCTGTTTGATTGTTAAGCAATCGGAAAAAAAGGCTCTTCTTGATATTTATCGATATCTCAAGTTTAATTTGATATTAAAAAGCTTATTTTGATCAAAAATCTATCAAATGGTCCATTACTGGTACAGTGGTCCACGACTAGTACATTTTCCTTATATATATATATATATATATATATATTATAATTATTAATTTAGAGTGTTAAATGTAAATGAGAATGATTTTTATTTGGAAATTATCAATTTTTAATTTTTTTTTTTTTTTTTTTTTGGGATCAAAAAATGCAAATTCTTTTTGAATGTCGTCTGGAGCAAGGACCGCGACACCTCTCGGCATCTGTGCTGTTCGATGCATGTATATCGATATCATGCCCCCATGTTGGATGATGGCAGAGTGCGCATGTGACCATGTGGTATGTGACTGTGTGTGTGTGTGTGTGTGTGTGTGGTCGCCGCCAAGTATTCGTCCTTGGAACGTTTCCCAGTCAGGCCACGCCGTCTGAAAGACTTCTTGGCTGGCTGGCAACCCGCCAGGAGCGTTCGATGGCCCACAAGACAACCAACCCATCAGCATCGGCAACAGCCCTCTTGGCTAATCATCCTCTCCATTCACAAAGTAAAAAAAAAAAAACAACAACAACGTATCAAGCAAAACACAAGCCACCTTTGCAACATTGCAGATTATTTCGGATAAGATGAAGATGCTCTGAGATTAATTAAAAGCCATTTAAAAATATATAATGTGATAATAACTATTATAAATTTATATTTCTTAATAATTTCTTTTAATTATCATATATATATATATATATAATTATTTATTAATCTCTTATCTTCAAAATAACTATTCAAGTTACATGAGATTCATCTTTCATTAAAGATAATTTATATTTTAGTTTATCTAATATATATTATGTAAATATATAATATTGCTTTGAATAGGTCATTTATACGGAAAATGAGCAAGATTACGAGAAAATGATAAATTATATATGTAAATATATAT
Source organism: Labia minor (assembly GCA_963082975.1). Classification (NCBI taxonomy): domain Eukaryota; kingdom Metazoa; phylum Arthropoda; class Insecta; order Dermaptera; family Spongiphoridae; genus Labia; species Labia minor. Next base: position 82,193,316 of record OY720347.1, read on the forward strand.
TAAGTTATGATATTATATATTGAACATATTTATAAAAAAAATCCAAAATTAGTTTGTTGATAATAAGTCCAATTGAAAAAATAATAATAAATTAATCTCAAACTTATTGATTGACAAAGTCAAAACACGGTAACTATTCAAATATCTAAACATACGTGTGGTTTGACCTTGATTTGACCAGGAAAACTGGTTACGGATGTTTTTTTGTCATTCAAGTTTTGATAAAAAGGAACCTATGAATCTATAAAATTCCATGACTAGAAATATGAAATATGTATAATATAATATTATGATGAGAAATAGGATGGAATAAGACTATAATTTCAAACAATATCTTATTAGGGTTGCTATCAATAATACACATATAAACAATTTTAAACATATCTAATCTCAATAAAATTAAAAATTGAACCTATTGATATACATTATGTATATCCATTTATTTATATTAAAGTGAATTAATGTACAATAGATTAATTGTAAATATTTTATAACACAATTATGGAAGTAAAAATTAAATAAAATACGTTTATTGCTTTAATTAATTATTGTTTGAATTCTCAAATGTGAAGAACTTTTTGAACAATAAATATTATATACGTACTCAATATAATTAAATTAAATTGATTCTAAATGCATAATGTATGAACATAACGCCTGGAGGGTATGCATCTTGTGCTTTTCTTAATCCATACGATCTCGTTGGTAAGGTTAAGGACACCTAAAAATAGTCATATATTTATATATAACTTGTTTAAAAATGGGATTGCCTAGGAATATTGAAATGTATTCGATAAATATGTGAATATGTCACCTGTTATTGAAGGGAATACTGAATTTACAACCCCTTTTTTGGCAATAAAACAATTTTTTTTTTTTCTTATATAGTTTTATTTAAAATAAATATGAAGAATTTTAAATTGATTTACTAAGAAAAGAAGAACTGTATAGCTTCTACATATGTTAAAATATCCAAAGTAAGTATTTTCATCGATTAGTATAAATAAATATATATATAATATATGTATAATAATAATATTTTTTTGAATTGTCTTGAATAAGAAGCAAATAAGTGTCGTTTTGGACGAAAATGCTTTTAAATGGTTGGAATCAGGTTGGTATTGACATTGTATTCCACTGAGAGCCAAACATCCCTGGGACTGTCAGTCGGTTATCGAGCCAGGATCCCGGCTAACACTTGGAGGTCGCGAGTGGGACGGGGCCGCCCCCTCGTGACCTTGCCAGGGGGCGGCGTTGCCGGGTGTACCCGGTGGACGACCACCAACCGGAAACGTTCTCCGGTTTCCGCTCCTCAACCGATATCCACTAAACTGAGGTGAATTTTAACAAATTAACATAAATTCACCATTTTAACTTCACTAATGGAAAAATATTTTAGAAAATATAATTAACAATTACCTACCCATGGAACAAATATAATTAAGTCCACACAAAATTAAATTAAAAAATATTTATAAAATTAGTTTTAACGATTTTTATTTATAATTTATAAAGAAGGGTTCAAAAATAAAATTGTTCAAAATTCTTTATGACACAATAAACTTTTAAAATTATTATATATTATTAAATCCTGTTCATAGTTCATAGAATATAAATCAGAAATTTAGAAAAATATTTATTTTTTTTTCAAATATAAACCTTTTTTCCCCACAATTTAAATATAATTTAATTGGAATATAAGTTCATATGAAATATTTTTTTTATAATTTTATTGTTCTTGATATTAATTTCCATTTTAATTATCATGAATAATATAGTATGTATATTTTATTTTTGGCAAAGAAATAATTATAAATTATTAACATATATTGAGATGAGCTATTTAGAATAATTATAACTTTTCTGTCATTGACTAACTGAGATATTAAAGAGATAAACAATCGGTTGCATAAAAAATATTAATAGAAACAAAACATATTGCATAATTATTTAGGAGGCATTATGGTACAGGAAAATATATGCATCTCTCTCTTTCATTAGTTTAATAATTTTATTAACTTTGAATGTCTCTTTTTTGAATCGAATTTACAAAAATTATTTTTTGTTCTTTATTTATTTTATATTTTTTGAATTATAAATATTTGACAACTTATTTTATACATATATAAGTTTCTTTTTTATATAATATATAAAATGAAAACGCATATTTTTTTTCTTATATAATCTCGGCTTTTTATATATTAGAATTTCTAATTTTAGTTCAATTTACCTTAATTTTCTAATAAAAAATATTGTGAATAAATTTGGAAATAAGAATAAATATAAGAAATTGAAAAGAACTGTGATAAGAGGAATACAAAATATTTTATCGTCATTGTGGTCTCCTTTTTTTGATTAAAATAAAATAAAGGTTTTTTTGTAAATAGTTTAATAATTTTATTCCCCCATAGACACCCATACACATGCCTAGAATTTCAATTTAAAATTCTTTAAATTTATTCTCATCTCCTAAGGTCATAGATTGCGTCACACACCCTTATAATCCAACCGGCAAAATAATTGTTTTATAAATATATTTTAATTTTAATTCCTCTGGATAATTTGCACTCTAGATAAGCCTCTTTACTGCATGATAACAGGCGTTACCCGATTCCAACCTTGCAACCTCGATATATAATATGTATAAAATATAAAAGATATCGAAGTGAGTTTTTCTGTGTAAAATATTTTTAGCTTATTTAAATATTGCCCTTTTTTTTTTTTTTTGTTAAATGATTTAATTTTATAAATATTAAACTTGATGATTTAACTGTAGTATTTTAAAAATGTATATTTATTAAATGAAAATACTTTTATGGTTTTATGTAAATACATAAATATTAATTTTATTTTAATCTTTTATTATTTAAAATAATTTTGAAATTTTGTTAATTTTTTGATTTTTTTTTTTTTTGTTTTTCTATATATCCTTTAATATAAATTTTCTTCAGTGATAAAACAAAAGGTAATTCTTTTCAAGCGCGACACTTAAAAGCACTCTCCAGCGATGGACAGGTCAGGTTATGTCTTTCTTGTTGCTGGCTAACTCTACAAAAGCCAGCTAATTGGACATTGTGGCTTCCTGGCTGCTATCAACAGGTGTTCTTTTCAAGAGCCGGACACATGTGTACCAGCAGTGCTGCCAGACAGACAATGATTTCCGGTACCATCCGGTAACATTTTTCTAAGCTAATGGCTTGGAATATATATTTTTGCTATATTATTTCCCATCATGTTTTGGACGATTAAAAAGACAGTGGGGAGAAGGGCCTGAGGGGGGGGGGGGGGAGGAGGATGACATCGATGATACGCTGCCAACTGGGCTTAACAGGGCGGCAAGGCGATGCTGGCAACATGTTCGAAATTTAGATCAAACACCTCGGATTCAGGTTTAAATTTATTTCACTCGACACTCACAAAGCTAAGCTAGTTGAGAGAGAACGAGATGTAAAGAGAGACACACACCTGAGAATAAAAAATAATTTATACCTCTCAAAATAATTATATTGGAAATACATATAAAAAGAAATAATTTTTGTTTTTTTCTGACCCCTGTATTCTCGAAGTAATACATCATAGAGTATTTTGTTAAAAGTCTGTATGCCAAAGGATTTCATCCATTTTGCTTCAATCATTTCTTTTTGTGTTCTTATTTAAAATATATTTTAATTTTAATTTAATCAGTTTAATCAATTAATTAAATAGTATTATTGTATATGTTATATCTATCTATCTATCTATCTCTGAAGTTTTACGTTACTCGAAAGTTCTTAGCCGCAGCAACCATATTCCTCCAAGTGTCCCTAACCGAAGCTATAATATAATCATCTGACTCTCTCCTACCCTGTCCCATCACTCCCAAGTCCCTTTCTACATTGTCCACCCACTGAGTCCTTGGTCTGCTAATCGGTTTCACAACAAATATATTTTTGGTCATTCTTTCCTCTCCCGGCCCATCGCAGCCTTCTCGCGCGATTTGATAATCCTAACTATGTCTGAAGATGCTGAGAGTACATGTAATTCCACGTTATACAGTCTCCGCCATTCCTCGGTGACCTCATCTTTCTTTGGCTCATAAATGCTGGTAAGTATCCTATTCTCAAATACTCTGAACCTACTCTCATCTCCCAGGATCATAGACCAAGACCCCATGCCTCGTACCCATATAATACAACTGGCGTTACCCAATTGCAACCTCGATTTAAATTCTTCTTAAATATTTTTATCCATCAAAGGCCTATTCTCTCACAATTAATTCATGTTCTTTAGCCTTTGGTCTACCAAGTGATGGTTCCCCAATTGGTATGCCCATAATTAACCAAGTTTCTTGCTTGTCTTCACTTTGTTAATTTATATAAATTTCAATTTAAACTGATTGTGAGTGATACGCTTTGCCAAGACTCTGAATAATTTGTGTACAGAAATATTGAATGTTCTTAGCGAGATCAGATTTGATCTAATGTTGTCCGATTTGACCTTAATCTGAATTAGAAGTCTTCACAATTAGTTTACTTATAAATTCATAAAAATTTTAAAAATGAATAAATTTAATTCTGTATTCAATGGTAAACTTAATGGAACAATGCCTTATCAAAATACTCAACGAATAATTTGTTTTTTCTTTACTCAAGAGAGCAAAAGAAGCAGATATCATTATTAATTAAATAATGTTGTTATTTTTTTTTAATTTTATTTATCATCAACTCATAAGCATAATATATTTGTGTAGTAGTTAAAAGAATGTTTTCTAAATCTATTAAACAGTATCATTGCATTTGAATATGTCTTGTTATCATTTTAACGTATACTCGTATAATATATATCCTTGGAGGAAAGTATACAATCATATACATTTGATTTGTATACATTTGTACTAGCCGGTTTTCAATCCAATCTTTCGATAAGAGAATCTTGTACAATTTGTATTCCCAAGGACGTCTCAGACCCCAGATGGGATCGTTAAGTAGTTAAGAATATAAAAGAAAATAAATACCAATTACTCTCTCTCTCTCTCTCTCTCTCCTATATCCAAATTATGCTGATTTGTTAACTAAATGTACATCTGTGTTTGTGCTTGTATAATTAAAAATATACGTCTCTCTCTCTCTCTCTCTCTCTCTTGAATGAATGAAAAATTTCAATTTATTTATTAAATTTATTTTGTTGCAAAATCCTCGACGACTATTTACAATAATTTATTTTTGAAAGGATTGGCTCGCACTCCTAGACAATTTCTTTTTACATTTAGAAGAAAAAAAAATTACTTGTAATGAACGCACAAAGAAAATGTCTCTCTCTCTCTCTCTCTCTCTCGTTGCCATTTAAATTTTCTATCTCTTTTTAAGAGAGATATTCATCTGGATGGTAAATAACAAGAAATTAACATACCACAGTCATGTTTAAAATATATATTATTTATTATTTATCTCATATAAAATCAATAATATAATGAAAAATACTTTTTAATATATTTTTTGTTCGAAAAGTAATTTCGCTTTTTCCCGCAAGAGGGATAATTTGTATTTATTTGCACCTAACTTCATTCTTAAGCCATATAACTATTATCTAAATATTTTGAGAGCTGATATAACAAGAGTTGTGTGTGAAAAAATTCAAGCAATTTTACCCAATAATTTTTGGTTTATGCCTTTTTAAATATGGAGCAGCATTTTCGCCATATTTTATTTGTTTATTATAGAAAAGGTAAGAATGCTGTTCAAGCTAGAAAAAATGTGTATGGAGATGATATATTGACAGTAAACCAATGCACTGGTTTGCAAAATTTCGATCTGGCAATTTTGATGTCAAAGATGCCAGAAAAGGCCAAAATCGCCTTCCCCTTAACCTAAATTAATATAAATAAGCTGTCGTTGAGAGCGAGTAAGGTAAAGACATAATTATATATTTTTTCATAAATAAATAATTATTATTATTTATTTATTCAAGAAATATATAGACAATCATTCTGTATGTTATTTCAGTCTTCCTTTTTGGGTGGTGCCAAAAAATAAAAAAAAATAGCAAAAACATCCAAAAAGCAAACAAAAAAAAAACAAACATATTTACATATTTACATTAACACTCTGTAATCAACGATTATAAATGTCTTTAATTGAGGGCACCCATAAGCACAGACTCAGAGTATCAGTTTTCCATCTCTTTTTAGATATATACAGAAAAGAAAAACCAAAATAAGAAAAACAAAATACAACAAAAAACACAAAGAAAGAAAAAAAATAATAACTAATCGTTACTCCTCTAATAGGAAGGATCTCTGTTTTAGGCGACATTTCTCTTGATTGTCTCCCCTTTCTAAAATGTGATTTTCTAAACAAGTAAAAGAAAATAATTATATTTATTATACATTTTGATTATTATATATTATTTCATACTGTATTTTTTTTAATTTTGAATTAAATTTATTTTTATTTTTTTTTTTTCAAAAACAACATTTATTTAACTTTTTAGTAAAACTTTTACAATTTCCACCCCAAATTTAGTATTTTTAAAAATTTCCCGGGAACGAAAATAATTCGGGAAAAATTACCCTCTAGTGAAGAGTATTGAAGGTCTGAGCAACTAGTTTTTTTTTTTTTTTTTTTGTTTCTAACAAAGAGTGTGTATATACAGAGTAGTAGCTTAGTATGTTATTCTATGTTTCTATTTTAAATAAAAAATGAATAATTTATGAAAATTAATTATTTATTTCAAAGCATTGATTTTTATTTGAAGTGCCCCTCGAGTTTTTATACATTTATTAAATATTAACATTTTTTTTAAAAATTTATTATCTAAACCAACGTGTTTCCATGAAGTTTGAATGTATCATCATCGCGAAATGCCTTATTAAGAAGAACTCTGGGGTAATTATAATGGCTGTCTTGAGCCTCACGGCCAACACTCAGCTGGCAAGTCAAGGAACAGTTACATTGGAAAGACCGTAAAGTGTTTTACTTACAACTCGGAGACAACCTGGATGCTAACCAAACAGCCTTAGAACCGGAGCAAAGTACAACCATCGACCTGTTCGACCGATTCTGAGTTCCCCCTTAATAGTTATTTATTTTCCAGTATTTCAATAAATGCCATTTTATTGTACTTTGAAGAATAAAATCCATATAGAAAATAATCTTTAAGACCTTTTTAATTACCTATATTCTGTATCAATTCGCCTTGGTATTATATTTTTATTGCCTTTTCAGTCCGATTATTATTTTATTTTATCGTATTTATTGTATTGTTAATATTTATCAATACTATTTTTAGCAGTCAGTACTTATTTATTTGAATATATAGGTACTTGTTATATCTCTTTCATTTTTTATTTCAAAACTTTTGATAATAAAAAGAATGAATATAGTTTTGCCATATGCAATTGTTTAATATCCATATCGTTATACATGATTTGAAAAATAATGTGTTTATTTCTGTAAAAATATATAAATCCATTCAAAATTGTTATTATTTTATTAATAGATAAAAAAAAAACATTTTACTTACAATCTATATATAATAATGTTAATGAATTTTGATGAAAAAATATATTTCATATTTATTAATAAGTACACCTCAATTTAAATATGATATTGATAGTTATTATTTTAAATATTATATAAAAATTATTGTTAGCCACATGATGATTTATTATATTTTTAAGGAGTGAGGAAGGAAGCATGGTTATGTTTTATGTAAGATTGAGCAGGGTCAGAAGGTTCATTGGAAAAATATATATTTTATAAAAAATTTAAAGAAAAACACTATAAATATTTACTACAATATAGAAATAATTATGAGTATAAATTATTTCAAAGTAAATAACAATATGAACTATTTTATATTACATATTTTCTTTGTCTCTTGCTTTCTAACTTTGCTGACCATAGCAATGTCCAATAGCAACCCTTAAAGTGTACAATTTGTTTTATCTCCTAAAATAACTATGTGCTGCTACACACATCTATAGTAGGAACATACAATCTGATGAGTGAATATAGTGATATAGTCAAGATGAACTCGAAATAACTAATAGTAGTAATAATAATAAATAGTTACTTTATGATTATTTGAATTTTAAATTGTATTCCTTTTAACTTATAAATTAATTAGTTAGTTCTATTACTAATTGAAATAATAAATTATTAAATTTCGAAAATTTTGTAAATTTAGTTTATACATATTTACAAGTAATTTTATAAATTCATATACCTAGATAATTTATAAAAAAAAAAAAAAAATAAATTTTAATTGTTTATTAAAACATGTTAATGAAATATGTAGATATGTATGTAAAATTAAATGTATTATTGTATTTTAATTTAATAATTTTGCTTATTTATTATTATTATTATTATTATTATTATAGGTAGGTATATTTAAATATTTAAATATTTAAAATTGAAATCTGCATAACGAATGAATTGCTGCAGACGGTTTGAGTTCAATATTCTGTCTATCGAGTGATTTTAACGGGAGATGAATTATTTTCTTTAGAATTCGCATACTGTTGTGGAGACATAACGAGGAAGCTTCTTAAGTTCACTTCCTGTAACTCTTGGTGGCCTTGGAGAGGTGGGGGCCGTCTAGCGGAGGGTCACGACGACAGCGTCGCCGACGTCGAGGGCCTTGACCTTCCTTGCAACTTGTCCTGTCGAGAACTTGCCCGTCCCGTCACTACTAGCTGTTAATTGTACAATTCTAGCCTGCCCTTTGAGAATTATACTCGCCCTCAACCAACACCTTGGTCTATCAAATAACTAACGGTTTTAAATTCCATATATAAAAAAAAAGAAGAAATATAATTTGCATACATAAAAATGTTATTTTCCTTTAAAGAAATTTATTAGTTGAAACCATTCAGTAAAAATAAAAAAAAAAAAAAAAAAATAATACCGGCTCAATAAATGGTAATTAAATAATTTAATATAAGGGAGTTATTTCTTGGAACAATTAAAAATATATGTATATTATGAATTATGATTAAAAAATGATAAGTATAGCATAATTAATGAAATTATATTATATGTATTTACTGAAGAAATCAAAACTACCTTGAAAATATTTTACGAGTATAAAAATAAATTTTATTCAAATAATTAACCTTTTTTAACAATCAAACGAACATTAAAGATTTGAACTTTAAAAATTGAAAGAATTTATTCAAATTATTAAAAAAAAAAAAAAACAATTTAGAAAGTATAAAAATATTTTTTCTTTGTACAATTTCAATTAAATAAAATAATGTGTAAATAGAATTATTATGTAAAGTGGGTGGCTTGCAGAAACTAAACAAGAGAGTATAATATTTATTCTTAATTCTGTCATTGTCTGATATGAATGTGTTTGTTTGTTTCTGTTTACAATTAGCTTAATTGAATTTAACGTGGTCCTAAGAAATGATTGATTAAATTTATGAAATCGTTTGAAGTGGTGGTCGGATCAATTGAGGCTACAAGCATTTAACAAAGTAACTTACAGTGTTAGAACAAAAAATTAAAATTCTCGTCGGTAAGATGGGTGCTGCACTTGCAGTTAGTAGAGAATAAACCTAATTAATTGATCGATCAGAAAACTGGTTTACTGCTTTTTAGTCTACACATCACAAACAAAGAAATAGTAAAAAAATAATGGATTTTTAAAAGCGAAGAAATCGTAATTTTTAGATGGTTTAAATAATTGGGGGTACTTCAAGCTAGAAGGATATTATTTACCCAAAATGATTTGTTTTTTCACCATTTTCTAGGAATACTTAATACGAGTATACTTGTAGAATGTATATTTGTGATTTTGATAAAATAAATTATATATTCTTAATTTTATATTTATACTAGGTGCTCAGCTTTCCTAAACGCATTTAAATGTTTTATTGCGCGCAGAGGGTGCTCCAGTAAAGTCTATTCAGATAATGCAACAACCTTTGTTGCTGCATGTAAAATTGTAAAGTCTGATTATCAATATTTACCTGCAAGATTACAGTACCCCTTTTTTAAAAACTATTTATTAGAAAATAATTCACCCCCCATATGAACAGATTAATTGAAAGTGCAGTGAAGGCTTTGAAATACCATCTGAGGTGAATCACTTCAAATCAAATTTGAAATTTTCGGTTTCTGAATTATCCACCATTTTAGCTGTTTGTGAATCTTTTCTAAATATGAGACCCTTGTTTCATACCCCTTCTGATGATAATGAAGTGGAGTTATTGACTCCATCCCCTTTTTTTCCACTCACGGCTATTTCCCTCTCTCTGGCTTCTGACGGTTATGTTGACAACATCAATCTTAGTACTCGTTATAAATTAATACAAAACTTAACTTCTCAATTATGGTGGACTTGGTCAAAAGCTTATTTCTATAAAACTTCAATCTAAACAACAAATTAAGAATTATCAACCACTATCTGTAAATGACATTGTTCTGATTAAAGATCTTTCTTTAATACCAAACCACTGAGTAAAGGGGAGAGTAATTAAAATTTATCCATCTTCCGACAAAGTTGTACGTATTGTGGATGTTCTCACAATGAAGGGTACTTTCAAAAGATCTTCACGAAATCTTGTCAAAATTATTTCCGAAGAAGAATTTAATCAATGAACTATGTCATATTCAAAACAACAATTTCTTTTAATATTTATTATTTTATTATCATTAATCATATTATTACTTTTTGTTATTTCAAACAATCTCTTACTACTTTGTAATCCCTTTTATAATGATTTAATTATGTTAACCTTAGAATAAGTTCAATATTTTTGGATACGATAATTTCTTATTGTCATTTAGATAACTCTTACGTTATCAGTTATCAGTATTGTATTTGTATAGAACCCAAGAATTGATTATAGAGTATTATATTGTTTGATTACCTTTTAATCAAACACGGAAAGAGTCTGTTTGCGCATGGCTCCAACTTTTTAAATTTGCCACCCCCTTCCTTTATAATTTTTGACCAGCTGGTCAGAGCGCCTTCCCCGAGTGGTACATCGTATTTGGTTAAAAGTAATAAAAGGTTTTCATCCATTTTGTTTCAATCATTATATTACATAAAACATTTATTTGTTTTTGTGTTCTTATTTAAAATATATTTTAATTTAATCAGTAAATTAATTATATATATTATTATTATTATTGTATATGTTATATCTATCTATTTATATAGCTCAAAGATACTCGAAAGTTCTTGGCCACATTTCTCCAAATGTCCCTATCCTGAGCCCTTGTCTCATCTCTCTTACGTCCCTTCCTATGCGTCCATGGTCTTGATTCCCTTTGATAATAATTTTGATGAGATAAGCCTCTTTACTGCATGATAACAGGCGTTTCCCGATTGATACTTCGATTTAAATCCTTCTCAAATATTATTATCCTTCGTGATTGCATTCAATTTTTCTACATATTCAAATTTTACATTTTGTATATTAAGATTTTGTATGTTAATACTGTTCCTCTTTGTCACTAAATATTTTTTCTTATCACTATTAATTTCAAACCTCCATTAATTTTTCCTCGCTATCTGTAATTGCAATTGCCGAATCTCTTATAATATTTAAGACGTCTGCTTAACCTAACTTTTCAATTTTTTTGTTTAATTGCATTTCGAGTGATTTTTTCCCAATTTGTGTAATCACATACTCACAACATGCAACATATAATTGGCCGTGGGAAAAACATGGGGATTGAAAATGAACTCCGCAGCACTTGAGTGTCTGGCCCTGAGCTTTGTTGATAGTATGTTAGTTTCTCCTTAGAACCTTTACCTCCACAAAACATACCCACATTGCACTTTTATAATATATACCGGGACCCTGAGCCTTGGCTCGGTACTTAAGTTAAAAAAAATGATTCATTATTATTGGATTTGGCTGGTAATATTAATACCTGGGACACCGAGCTCTCGCTCTACCCTTTGAAAAATATTGATATGCAATTCTTTAATTATTTATTACAATTATTAAATGTTACACATTTGCATCAATCTGATTAAAATGAATGAACTTGTGCTCCTCAATAATACATAAATATATAATATATAGGTACATATATTTTTTTTCTATAGTGTTTTTTTGAAAAACTGTTTAGCGCCCCAAGTGGTTATAAAACAAACAATTTTAGCTAGTATAATAAGATTAATCCAAGTAATATCGTCTATTTCTATTCGACACTATTTTCATTCCTTTTTAGCAATAGTATAGCTAGTATAGTTTAGCTAGTATAATAAGATTAATCCAAGTAATATCGTCTATTTCTATTCGACACTATTTTCATTCCTGGTAGCGGCCCAGTCGATGATGTTATATGGATCGTTAATTAACCATTAACCATTCACCGAATCGCCATTCAAATAATAACATACAAACAGAAAAGTAGGCGTGTTGATATAAAATTTATACCTGTGACACCGAACTATCACTCGACCCTTTAACCAATTTATACAATTTATTTTTATATACTTTAAAAATTTTACAATTTTTTAATTTAATCAGTAAATTAATTATATATTATTATTATTATTTGTGTCCCTTCATACAAAATGTAAATTCTCTTTTTTGATATGTTTTCCTAACATAAACAAATATTTTATAATATTTACCGGAGTATAATAAATTGATAACGTCATTTAATTCTCCTAGTATATATCGAATCGAATATAAAGATAAATCTTCAAAACGTTGTGTGAAACAATTTCAAATAATTTAAATGTAAAACTATTAATGAAATAAAAAAAATCAAATATATGAATATAATATAAATATTTTTAATTTTATTTTAAGAATAGATATATATATATCTCATAGGCGGTGGTTGTGACGTCACATATATACATTTAAATTTAGAAGAAAAAACTAATAAAAATGTAGTTTTCGTGAGATTTGATCAATAAAACTCAATTTTTCTTTATAAATACTATCTCGGGTGTGAATTTCAAAAAAATCGTTAGAGCGGTTTTTGAGAACAAAGAAAGAAACAAACAAACAATTTTTACTCGTATAAGAAGATAAGATATTTTATAATATTTACCGGAGTATAATAAATTGATAACGTCATTTAATTCTTACTATATATCGAATCGAATATAAAGATAAATCTTCTTTTAAACGTTGTGTGAAACAATTTCAAATAATTTAAATGTATATCTATTAATGAAATAAAAAAAAATCAAATATGAATATAATATAAATATTTTTAATTTTATTTTAAGAATAGATATGTATATATCTCACAGGCGGTGGTTGTGACGTCACATATATACATTTAAATTTAGAAGAATAAAACTAATAAAGATGTTGTTTTCGTGAGATGTGATCAATAAAACTCAATTTTTCTTTATAAATACTATCTCTGGTGTGAATTTCAAAAAAATCGTTAGAGCGGTTTTTGAGAACAAAAAAAGAAACAGAGAAACAAACAATTTTTACTCTCATAAGAAGATAAGATTTAAGAAAAAAAATTATATTGTATATATGTAAGCGGGTTGTCCCCTGGTTAAATCACAAATTAAATATAAAATAATTTAGATTTATTTGAATCCAAATATATTTTTAATTACATTTATAAACTCTAAAATAAATGACAACCTAAAAGTAATTATTAAAAAAAAAATGGCTCAATTGAGTTAGTCACAAGTCTTCTTTCTTCTCGGGCCACACTCTCTTCGTTCCCTTCCTCTCACCTCAGTGTCCGAGCTCGGTCTGTCTAGCCAGCAGCAGGCAAACGCCAGCCACCCTCACCAGATCAAGGGTTATTTTTCCCACTATTACATATATATGTATTATTAATAGATATTTATGTAAACAAAATATCAAAAAAAATCTGACTTAATTATTGTAATTTAAAAAAAAAAGAAAAATAAGGGATGCAAAAGGAATTTTCCAATGTTGGCACTTCCGAAACGTACCCCCGCACACTGTATTTTTGAAATTCATCTCAGACATCAACATACAACCCTCGCTCTCATTCTATCGCAATCCTCTAACCACTATGCAAGATTGAGCCTCCATTATCTATTGGAGAAATTTGTAGTGTTTTTATATATATCCAATTTAAAATTAATTCATATATCTGCAAATCCTAATTTGGATTTGCATTACAAGCGGATTAGTCTTTTGGTAAATTTCACACGCCACTTCTATTAAAATGAGAACTTTTAGAATAAATTATTTAATTGAATTGATATTTGAATATTAGAATTTAAAATAAAAAGTTAAATATTATAATAATTCTTTGAATGGTAATCGCTATGATAATTAATCTATATTCATTGTGTAAAATGAATCCGCTTAGTCAGTGGGCCACGCCAGGCTCTTGAATGAACAACACGGAGAATTATATAAACTTTTAAAAATTAATTTCTGCAGTTATTGATTAGATATTAATAAAATTTATAGCCTATATTACTAAAGAGGTATAAAAGAATATTGTGATGTAATTTAATAGAAATCGTTTCAGCCAATTTGGAATCTATAACATCCTTATTTTCCGGACAGACAGACAGACATGAAAAATTCTAAAGTCACTTTTGGATTCTAGAGGTCATGAAACGCGAAAAATGCCAAAAAATTTTAAATTCTGAGCAATGTGCAGACAAAAACCTCTTTTTATATATTTATATAGATTAATAAATAATTAATTTGGTTTAATTTAATTCTTTTCTATACTATTTGATGTGAGACAAGAGAAATGGGAAAAAATAAGAGTTGAATAGGATTGACACAGGATAGGGATAGATTTGGACAAAAGTGGTTGCTGTGGCCAAGAACTTTCGAGTTTTGTAGAGCCATTTAGATAGTAATAGATATTATCTGTTGTCAAATAAGATGGGTTGATTTTTCCAATCTCCTTTTACTTTAATTAATTAATTTTCCTTCTACATTGACCTCAGTAAATCTTCATAATGTTAACACCAGTTTCGTGTATCATTTGTAAAGATCGACAGATAATTAATTTGTAATTACAAGATTGGAATGTTCTCCATCAATTTTTTCTATTTTTTTTTACAGGATTGTTGCCCGTTCTAAATTGAGATTAAATCTCAATTGGTGGATAGCTCAAGGTGGGTTGCCTGTTGTATGAAGGACTTCACTCCTTGTCAAAGGAACATTTAATTAAAACTTAACCTATACATTTCTCTTTTGTTATTGGTATTGCATTTTTTATGCCTTTATATAATTCAAGCCAATGCAAATGAAACGGAAAGTTTATTTACAACTCTATTGTAATTATAATATACATAAATGTGCAGAGGCGGATTATCCGTAAGGCAAACTAGGCACGTGCCTAGGGGCGTGTAGTTACAAGGGGCGCGCGAGCTCAGAATTTTTAAAATTTATAGTATTATGATGGGCATTTATGGCCGATACAGGGGCGCCGATAAAGTGATTGCCTAGGGCGCTCTGGACCTTTAATCCGCCACTGCATAAATGTTATAACTTACATTTCAATTTCATATAAACCAAATATTATTGTATTACATACAATACAATTGAACTGGCATACAAATTAATGCCGTTTTAATCATTGAATTATTTATAAACCCATAAATTTTCTATATATTAATTAATAAAATAAAATGAAATAAAATCTTATAAATAAAAATGACTTTCGTAATTGCATCACTCAATAACGCCTGGACCAATTTTGACAATTCTTTTTTTAAAATGTTCGTTGAAGTCCAAGGATGGTTTTTCCGGCGAGAAAAAATCGAATAATTGTCGGGAAAACCCTAAAAACAGCCCTTTTCTTTACATTTTCTTATTGATGACGTCACAGCTAGGGAGTTCGAACATTTGGAACAAAAGTTGTCGCTTATCTGACCTCCCTTCCTCCCCGAGAAATTCCCATTCCCACTAAAAATGTTTATAATATTTTTATTTATTAAATCAAACTAAATATTATTTTTTATTTCAATATTTTTAATGTTAATACAATAATTTTTATTTTATAATCTATAGAATAATTTAATTATTTTAAAAAACGGCGGTAATCATTTTTTTTTTACTCTCTACTGACTGTGACTGTAAGGATGCTCTGTGCTGTGAATCCCTTCCTTCTCAGTGTCGAATAGAAATAGATGATATTACTTGGATAAATAATAATAAGATAATTAATTAATTTTATCAAATAAATATTTTCAGGTAATTTTATATATATTTTAATATTATTATTATAGTTTTAATTTTTTTAAGTAATTTCTTTTTATTTTAATTTTTATATTTAAGCTAAATATCATTTAATATTTTTTAAATTTAATAATTTAATTAAATACATTTGTTTAAAATTGTTTTTCATAATATCAATTAGTTTGTATTTCTATTTAAAACGTTTTATTTATTTAATTTAATTTTATTTATTTTTTGATCATATTATTTGTATTTTTATATTAATAATTGTTTTTTTTTAGATAATTTAAAACATTTCAATTGCCTTTTTTACTTGATTAATTTTGAATTTTGATTTTATTTATTTATTTACTTAAAAATTTAATTTTATTAAATAAATATCTAATTATTTTCAGGTAAGTTTATATATTTTTTATTTTTTAATCTCATTATGCTAGCTAAAATTGTTTGTTTGTATTATTGAGGACCCCAGTTCAATTCATTTTAATCAGATTGATGCAATGATGCAAAATTTAATAATTGTAATAAATTTCTATCTTGAAAATTGTTACATATTATTTAGGATATTATAAAAACAATTTCTTTCTTTAATTAATATTCATTTAAAATGATAATTAAAGAATATCTTATTCAAAATAAACTATTGAATAAATATGATCTAATATTATTAAATCTTATCTTATAATCTTATCTCTTATAAATCTTTTATTTTTATTTTGTTTACTTTGTTTTTTACCGACCGACGATAGTAAGGGAGGTATTGTTTTCACACCAAATTTCACATGTGGAGATTTTTACATATCTGAACGAATTTTGATGAAATTTGGAATATTTACTTAATGCATCAGTGAGTGGGATGAATTGATCAACTTTTAGTGCAAATCCGGAAACCGGAAGTGGTAGTATTAGCGATCGACGATAGGATGGGAAGGGTTATTTTCACACCAAATTTCACATGAGGAGATTTTTTTACATATCACCACGAATGTATTGGTTTTATCCTCGGGAAAAATCATCTTCATTATGTTTTTCTTAATTTAAAATTATATGACGTCACCCAGCCCTTCATGACGTCACAGCCTCCGTATTATGATCACGGGCAACGCCGGCTACTTCAGCTATATATTATAAATAAAATAAAATTAAAAATATTTATGTTCTATGCCTATCTGTTTTTTATTACATTAATAGATATATTAAAATTATTTGAAATTGTTTCTGTAGCTGGAAATTAATTTATTTCAAACCGTCGGTCGGTTCGGACCTTGCCACAGGTCAACTTATTATTAAATAAATTAATAACATTTAAAGTAGCATAAAAAAATAATCGAGAAAGGAAAAGTGATGGGGTTTGAAATTAATAGTGATAATGCAAAATAATTAGTATCAGAGCGAATAATATTTGTAAAGAATTTAAATCGAGGTTGCAATCGGGAAATTATTATCAAAGGGGATCAAAATAAAATATATAAAACAATTATTTTTTCTGTTGTATTATATGGGTGGGAGGTATGGTCTATAACCCTGGGAGATGAGAGTAGATTCAAAGTATTTGAGAATAGGATTCTTCCCAGCATTTATGGGCCAAAGAAAGATGAGGACACCGGAGAATAGCGGAGACTGCATAACAAGGAATTGCATGACCTCTATGCATCTCTAGATATAGGTCATAAAATAGAGAAGGCTGGGATCGGCAGGGCACATGGCTAGAATGGGAGAGGAAAAATATATTGGTGGGGAGTTCGATTGGAAAACGTCCGTGTGGAAGACCAATTGTGATCAGGGTGGACAATTTAGGAAGGAACGTGAGAGAGATGGGACAGGGTAGGAGTTAGATGGTTATAGCTCAGAATAGGGACACTCGGGGGGGGGGGGTACAGGGGGCGGAGCCCCCGTCTAGGTGTGGAGAGCGCCGAAGGCGCTCGGAGCAGCTAGTAAATAATAAAAGTATGTATATATAATATTAATTTTTTCTAATATTTATAAAGTTGCCGCCACCTAACCTACAATGCTCCCATCTAGTGATAAGTTAAAAGACTCAATTATTCATTAATTATTATTATCATTGAAAATAACATTAATAATTTGTTTATATTGTTTAAGAAAATCTTACCTACAAAGAACGTGTAATTTAATTCTCTCTATTTAGGTAAGAATATCTATTTATTGTGTATATTTTTGTATGAAATCTAATAATAATGTATTTTAATACTCTCTATTTAGAATAAAATCACGTTTGAAAAAACATACTTTACATATTTAAAAAAAAAATATTTTTGCATTTATACATATTAAAATAACATTTTATTCTCATAGTTTTGCTTTAATTAAATACATTTATTAAAAAGGTATAACCTTATTGAGAGAAAGTCTTACTATATAACGATGCTAAAACAAATGTTAACATTATATTATAAATTAATTATATTATATAAATATAATTCAAATTAATCAAAAATTCAAATCTAATACATATATTGTTATTGCCAAAAATTTCATAGTTATTTAATAGTCCGAATAACCCATTCATCACTGAGGAAATTAGTGTTTGTGGGGTTTATTTTTTAATGTAATAAATTAAAAATTACATTATTTTATTTTTTATGCGCATTTTCTTAGTTACACTGCACTGAGAAGATGAAAATTCGAAGGAAGGATCTAACATTATTATAATTAAATTATTTGATGGTATACATTATATTATAAATTTTATATTAATTAAAAATAAAAAAAATATTAACAAATTTAATTTCAAAATTGAGAACTTATTGTATTTTATAAAAAGAAAAACCTTGAACCATTGCTACTTTATGAAAAGAATTCACTATTCGATTTACATATGAAAATAAAAAAAAAATGTCAAATTTGTTGCCCTTCAAATTTTTAATTCTTTATGTATTTGTTGTTCGTATTTCGTCTCCATTTGCTTATGACAAACAGGTTTCTCTGCCTATAAAGCAACTGAATATATATAAACCTTGTTAGAATTTCACGAAGATATATAAAATAAAAATGAAATATCGATGGTACAAGCAAATGAGCTTTTGATGTATGCAATATTTAAAATGTAGAAATGGAATGTAAACTGAAATACAAACGGAAGTGATTAATTTTTCCACTCTATTCAATTTCCTTTAAGAGAGGAGGAGGAAGAATCTGCATGGAACTTTGAAAGAGATCAACCTACTGGGTGTATTTGATTAAGCCGGCCGCGGAATACTCGTTTGCCCCCCTCGGGCGTGTCCTCTGTCTAAGCGGCTTTCACTCTTTGCACATTCCGTTCTTGCACACACCTAGCCTGGAATTTACACCAAAAGACACCGACAAAGGAGTGGGAAGTAGATTGATTGAAATTTTGCAGGGTATCTATCACCTTTGAATTGTATGACAATCAAGGATTCAATTAAATTGAACAGGAAAATAAAGCCAACCGCAATGACAATAGATCTTATTATTTAGTGAACTTTTTTTTTATGGAATTTGTAATATTATTATTATTATTAAAAAAAAAAAAAAAAATTAATTATATAATAATATGTATAATATCATGGGACTAGTAAAGGCATTTAAAATAAAGATAAAATTTCGATTTCATCTTCAAAGAATAATTTTATGAATAAAATAAATTAAGAAAATTTCTGAAATATAAAACATTCCGGTAATAGTGTACTGATATGTTTTAAATTTAAAGAAACGTCAATATAGAGCCTTTATAAATGGCAAACATTGATTTTCTCTCCCAAACGGTCTAATGATGCCCCAAAAAAACAGAGTAATGTCCTGTTAAAACGTTGTTATTGCTTATTTTGCCCTTGGGAATTTATCAAAATTCAATCATTTCTAATTAAAATTTATTATTAAAATAAAGATCTTAATGTAGAGAGTCGCTTCATTAATTAAAAAAAAATAATATTTTATAATTATATTATTATACTATTTATAAAATTGTATTTAAAAATAAAGAACATAAATATAATAAATATTTTATTATATGTAGTTTTAGGTATATTTTAGAATATTGGCTATACGAGAAATAATTATTATTATAATTAAAATAAATTTAATTAAGAATATATGTGGTATTAAACATAACATAAATTAATTTACAAATACTAATTTTAATTTATTTATTTAATACTATTTTTTATAGAGTAGATACTTTTTTATTATTAATTAAAATCAAATTAAGAAACCTATTAAAATAAACAACTCATTGCTTTCTTTTTTTGATATTAAATAATCTTGCTAAAAAAAAATAATTTCAAAATCCTTATTAAAATAATACAAGTAATTAAATAAATAATAATAAATAAAAAAAATATTTATTTTTCCTTTGACAAGAAAAGAGTTTAGAGAAAAAAAAGTTAAGTAAGTTCTAAAAAAGAAACAAAAAATAAAAATAAATAAAATATAATAAAAAATGTATAAAATGGGACCTTGAATGAAATAGTGGCAATCGAAGGTTTGTTTCCAGAATAGCGTAGGTTCGAATGGAATCAGATAGAAAAACAAGTTCACCTTCTAGGTGGAAATAGTTTAATGAAGGAACCGACCCAAAGGAGAGAAATGATACATTATATAAATGTCATCGAGAAGATAGAATTAAAAGAAAAAAAGGAAATAAACTATAAAATTTATTAGAATGTTAATAGCAATACTACGATTATTGTTTTATAATGAAAATGTTGTTATTATGGTTACAAATAAATTTTAATAAATTTCCTCTAATATAACTTTAATTTATTATTTATTAATTTTATTTTTTATTTTTTTTAGTTGTGAACAATTTTCCATTTTTTTCTTTGTAAATAAATAAATATCTATATTTGTTAGCTTCTAGTGAATAAAAAAAAAATGAAGAACTTTGAATACTTAAACTTATAACTTATAACTTAAATACTTTTATTCAAATATTTCCATTATTCTACTCTTAAAATAAAAAATAAATTTTGAAAATCGAAAATTTTTCAAAAATAATTTATTTATTAAAATGTTTTATTTTAATATTAAAATATATTGTATTAACCAAAAGGGGCTTACAAATTATATTAATTTAAATATTTTATATTATTTCTTATATTATAATTCCTAAAGATTCATTATTTCTTTTTTTATATAATAAAATGATTAATTTTATATGGTTATTTGAAAATTGGTATAAAAGGAAAAGTTGTCTGGTATAATTTCCAAATAGATGCAATGTTTCAACGAGAGTCAGTCCAAACATTAAATATAATTTTCTTTTTTAATCTAAATCAGGGTTTCTTAGACATTTTAGTAAAGGAACCTTATAATTTTTATAGAATCTGATAGACATTGCAGACATAGGTATATTGTTTTGTAGAAAAATATTTATTTAATTTATTATATACATTAATTAATACTGCTGGCACAATATAAACAAATTAATTAACATAGTATATTGTATTATTATTTAGGGTCTTAAAAAGGACTGCAACAACAAAGGTTATTTGTACACTGTAATAATCATTTATTCCACGATTTATTAAAATTTTTGAAACATCTATCAAAATGTTCAGGTTTCAATAAAATGATTTGGTTACTAAAGTAATGTTGATTAAGTACGTGTGTTAGGTTATCAGTGGTTTGTCAAACCTCTGGTCTTTTCTATTCTATTTTCATTCAAAAAAAAAAAAGAAATCCCATCACGGAGAATCCAACCATCTTCACCGGTGAACTTAGATATCCCGAGTATCCCAATGGATTGCATTCCGCCTGTTCCTAGGCCCCCTATCTAAGACTCGCTCCCGCAATAAATAATTAACACATTACAGTAATTCTTGATATGCTCAAGGAAAGACTGTAAAGTAAAGTAAAGTGTTTCACGTTGACTAATTTTTTTAAGCATTATTCCCAATGAAATGGTTGTTGGGATGAGGCGGCGGCGGCGGCGGCGCTTCCCTTGAAAGGCAATTGTGAATAAACCTGAGCGTAAAGGACATCTCCTTTCTCCAGCCTGATTTCATCAGCGCATTCGATTTGCATGACTCGCTTCACTCCCCCCTCCCCCTCCCCCCCTCCCCTCCCCCTCTTTCCTTCGATTGATGACTTCTTGTTTATTTTATTATTAAAATAAGAATATTAAAGAAAATAAATATCATGAGATTCCTTTTTTTTAAATTAATGAAAACTACTTGGTTTTCTGAAAAAAATAATAATAATAATTATTATTGTATTTGTATATTTAATTAAAAATAAAAATAAAAATATTATTTTTTTTAAACAAAATGTATTTATTTATTCAAGGTGGCGCCATACTACTGGGCGGAGAACGCTTGTAAATAAATGTTAAAAAAAAGAGAACAAACGATTTCAGGTTATAGTCATCTTTAATGAACCATCTCTAATATCCCTTAAAAAAAGTAAAATGCAAGGAACATCTTGCTTCAGCTAAACAAGACATGCAAAAACAAAACAAATCTACTTGGCTTACTTCACCGGTTATTGTTTAAAAAAAGACATTAAAATATCTAATTATTTTGCAACATTGTCTTTGAATTCTTCTTATAATACACATTTTGTTTTGAATTTCTTTTGGAGGGAGCGTGGGTGGCCCTATTTCTTGTTACGTCATGATGTACCAGTAAGCAAGTTAAAATTGACGAGCATAAAGGAGAATTCTATTCCAGAATTTTTTTTTTTTTTTATTTTTCAAATAAACAGCTGCACTTAGTTATTTTTTAGTTAGCAAAAGTTGGATCAAGCAAAAGAATTATAAATTAAAATAAATATCAAATACCTACTATTTTAAAATTAACGAATTTACTTATTTCTTAAATTATTCATTATATCTTTTAATTAAAAATAAAAATTATATAATTAATTTTTATGCTTTAATCGACATAAATTAGAGTTTCTTAATCTTTTTATTATAGGAACTCCATAATGTTTAAATAAATTTGTAAGAACCACATAAAAGCATTGGAGGCATAAATATGTAGTCTAGTAATGTTTTTAAAATATGTAAAGTTTCTTCTAATTTTAATTTTATTTAGAAATTACTTAATTATGTTAAAAAGTATGTATTAAAATTGCTAAAAATCATTCATATTATTTCTCCTAATTTTTTTTTTTATCAATTGAATGAATTATTTATTATTCTTATTCACATACATATATTAAAAAAAAAGAGAATTCATTTATTTTCATTGAATTCATCAATTATTTAATTAATGAATTCATGAATATAACAACTAAAACAGTTTTTACTTCTCTCAATTTATTTATAAAGAAGACAATTTCAAAAAATAAAAAATAATAATTACTTACTTATAAAATTTTATATTGAATATTTATGTCAATTTTAAAAGAAAATAATAATAATAATAAATATTACTGTTATAAATTCAGACAAGAAAAATAAGAAAATATGGTAATTACTAAAATATTGGTTTGTTTGTTTTTTTATTTATAAATATAAAAATCCTAATGTAGTTTTTTCTTATCTAGCTAAACGTCTCCTGAAATGTTTTATTTTTATAGTTTATTAGAAATTCAAATGCAGTCTCATTGTAAATCATTTCCAAGTGAGAGGGGAATATTTGTCAATCCATGAGAGACGAGAGCCTTCGCTTCTTTCTCCTCCTCCTTCATGTCTTCTTCTTCTTCTTGTTCTTCTTGTTGTACCTCAGGCAGGTGAGGAGGTGACTGGCCGCGGCCAAGGTCGAAAAAAAAGAACAAACTGAGGAGAAAAATCTTACGAGAAGACCCGGCTTAACGCTCCATCTTGTGACATCAATCAATGTTAACGATATTCATTAATGATTCATGTATTTTCCGTTGCTCTCATGGAAGAGCTTCTCTACGCCCCTGGAAGTGCTGCATCCCAAGGGACAACACTTCAATGCCAAGCAAGGAACCAACCACCCAGGCGCACACGCAATTCTTCCTTTCCTCTCATCTCTTATTTAAAAATTTAAAATATAAAAAATTGATAGTTAACATATTTTCTCTATTCAAGAATTTAATCATCTCTTCCTTCCTCAATATATTATTTGTAAATGTGTGATTTCTACTTAAATTTAATAGAATATAAAATATTATACGTTTTTAAATGCGTTTAAAAATAACAATTTCATTACACAAAATTTTGTATTATAAAATTTTATTAGAAAGTTTAATCGACTTATGATTATTATAATATAATAAACTATTAATTCTCTTTTCAAAATATTTTCAATTATAACTATAACTATAAAATTTAAAAAAAAAAAATACATTATTAAAAATAAGTACTAATATATAGAATTACATTCTGAGCTCATCTTTTGAGATTCGCGGTCTTTCCCTTATCATTGAACTCTGTATTTATTATTCATTTGTTTATTTTTAATTTAAGTAGATGAGGTATTTTTGTAAAAATTGTGAGTCCTGAGAGGAAAATTAATTTTCCTCTAAAAATATGTTTAATAATTAGTCAGAGAATCTTATATAAATATTAATACCTAAAAACATAAATTTACAACTAAAAAAATTACAATAAAACTTACTTCATTTTTTTACCTAAAACTAATTTAAATATACATAATTATGTAATCATTACAAACAAATTTAATTTGAATTTCTCTTGATTCTATTAATACTGTCGCTATAATCACTGAAGAATCACATTTGACTTATAAATTATTTATTATTAAGTTATTTCAAAAATGATATAGATATCGTAAATAAATTTTTAATTAGAAAAGAAAAAAAAGAAAAATATTCCAATGAAAAAAAAGGATTTTCATTTCGAGAGAAAAAGTTAAATAATATTTAAAAATATTTTATTATAGTTGAATTAGTTAAATTTTATATTATTATGAAATAAATTATTTACCGGTTTATTTATCTATTTTTTTATTTTTTTTTACATATTTATTTATTTACTAAGTTTAAATTCGTAAAAAATGGTAATACTTATATAGTAATAATATTGTAATATATCGAATCTGAATGAATACTCGTATGAAGTTAGTTCATCTAATAATAATAATAATAATATATTTAAGATAATAATCATTGATAAAATTCTATTAGAATTAAAATAACACATGATTTTTATCACAGAAATTGTCTTTAAGCCTAACGAAATAAGGTTTCAGATTTATGTTTTTGGCGTTATTTTTATAATAAAAAAACACAAATAAACAAATTTATTTAAATTTTCAAATAGTCAAGATTGAAATTTGGATTTCTCGATTCAAGATACTACTCTGAGGATAATAAATAATTTCTTTTATCGTGTCGAATGGGAATAATTAAATAATCAATGTTCGGGTTAGAAGTTAGAGGAGCATTTAAAGTAGTGATTTTAATGCACTCAAGAAAGAATAAATCAATTTTATCTTCATTTTGGAGAAAATGTTATAATTTGGAGTCTGAATGATTTTGATTGAATTATATAAAATAGGACTCATTTTGATAAATAATAATAATTTTATAACTAAAAATATAGATTGATCAACGTATAATTATTATCTAACATCGAAGCAAGTACAAGCAAGACTTTTTAATACAGGAAATTAATTTGATCAATGGTAGGACGTAGGTCGAATGTAAAAATTGGCAAGGAAACATAAAAATATTTTTGAATGTTGTTCGAAAAAATAAATTATTTAATCATATTTATCCAATTTGTTTAAACACGTATAAATATACATATTTTATTCCATTTTTTGTATTATAGAAGACATATGAATAGTATTATAAATTTTTAAAAATACATTTTTTTAATTTATATTTTTCTCAGATTTTGAATTTAATAGAAATAGGTTTATATGAAATTCGTTATTTTATAAAATTGATCTGGAGAGTGGTGAGTTGTATATGACTTTTTTAAGCTCTTTTCAATTAGATTTTTCAGATAATGTATTTTTTAATGAACTAATTTATTTTATTCGCATTATTCTTTTAGTGAACAACCAATAAAGATTTAATGGATAAGAAGTATAAAAGAAGCAAAGCACAAGATTGTCGGCAGCAAGAGCGTAGGCTTGTGACCGAAGGATCTATGAGGGAGGACAACGTAACGGTACAGGTGAGGGAACGAAGAAAGAAACACACACACACACACACACACAAGGAGAGGCGAGGACAAAGGTTCGGGATAAAATAAAAAAAAAAAAACACCCCGAGCTGTTAGTTATACTCTTTAAAATTTTATTTTCATTTTTTAACAACATAAAACATTAATTAATCCAATGAGAGAGAATCTTTTTTTTTTTTATTTCTATTCAATGAATAAATGATTCGGACTCACCGATTCGAATACTGTGGATGTATAAAATCCCTTATGGTCAGATGGTATTGTTTCGACCCACTCACTTGCAAAAGTTTAAGCAATGACGAAATGGACGAAATTCACTCACCCCCACGAAATGTCAAGCACGCCAAGGGGAATAACAAAAGCACGCGGTGACTGTGCTACCGAGCTTCCGAGCCATGCATTGTTTCATTTGAGAGAAGAGGGCAGAGGGCCCCTTGTAGCCAACACTTGCCAAGAGTATCATCGAGTTCCCTCAAACACCACCTGGCGGCAGTACAATTCACTTAACAAGTACTAACTCTTGCTTTTTAAATAGTATTTATTTATTTATTTATTTTATTTATTTATTTGTTGATCATACTTAATCCATCAACTTATTAATAAATATAATTTGAATTTTAATTAATATAATCGTTTAAGGATGATCATTTTAGATATATTATTATAAAAATAAAGCTAATGATATTAAATTAAATTTAAATGGTGGAATATTTTCAAAATGGCTGTCAAAATTCAAAAATTTTGAATATAATAATAATAAAATATAATGAACTCAGAATAAAGATGGGGAAATTTATAAAAACAAAATTAAATAATTATTTTTAATAATGTTTATAAATTTTTAAAATATTTATCTATGTGTGTGATTTGATTATTAAAAAATGCCTTTTAAGTCATTAAATGAGAATCTTAACTTATAAATAAATAAATATCAAAATATTAAAGTTTATATTTTATCATAATTGCATTCAATTTAATTTAATCCATAGGAATGATAGAGGATATTGAAATCATGCAGAAAAGCCCTTATTTATATATCTGAAACTACAAATCTTTTGGTTTATTTTTTAATTATATATTCCTATCTGATTACTATATTAATTAATATATTTTATAAATAGATAGAATAGTAAATCACTTTTGGAAAACTTCTACCATACTTGGAAGCATATTTTTACTTTCGAACGCCCTATAAAAGAAAAAAATCTATTCTAAATTGCATTTAAGATGTGATAAATGATCAAATTCATTAATGTAGCCTTAAATTAATTAATATAAAACTTTAAATTATAATTGAATGGAATAACATATTCAATGCAATTAATACATATATATCTATTATCTATCTTCTATCTAAATATATAAAAAAAGGTTTTTGTCTGCACGTTGCTCAGAATTTAAAATTTATTGCATATCTTCGCGTTTCATGACCTCTAGAATCCAAAAGTGACTTTAGATTTTTTCATTTCTGTCTGTCTGTCTGTCTGTCCGGAAAATTACTATTTTATAGACTCAGAATTGGCTGAACCGATTTCTATGAAATTACATCACAATATTCTTATATACCTCTATATAGTAACATAGGCTATAAATTTTATTAATATCTAATCAATAACCCCAGAAATTAATTTTTTAAAGTTTATTTAATTCTCCGTGTTGTTCATTCAAGAGCATCTCGAGGCTCACTGTCGGAATCATTTTAAACAAGCGATTCCCAATCAAAGAATTATTATAATATTTCACTTTTTATTTAAAATTCTAATATTCAAATATCAATTCAATTAAATAATTTATTCTAAAAGTTTTCATTTTAATTAATTTAATAAAATATTTAGATCATATTTAACTTAATTTTTATTTATTCTTTCTATATATTTGAATATTTCTTCTTTTCTATTTGAAAAACAGAATATATTATTTTTAATGTTTTATGAATACAAAAATATTTTCAAAACGTCAATTAAAATGACAAAATTATATTATTTTTTGTTTTTGTTATTAATTACAACTATATTTTAAGTGGAAAAATGATTTCTTGGTTATATAAAAATTAAAATATGATTTTTAGACATATGATATAAACGAGATGTTTTAAATTTTGAGTATTTTTTTTTAAATTTGTTTTAAATCAAAATTTTTTTTATAATAGGTTTCTTTTTTTATTTTTAATTTTTAATAAATTCTCTTTTTTTGATATGATATTAATAAAAAATAATATTTAATTGTATATAAATTTAAAAATTAGAATATTTGAATTTGTTTAAATTTTAACACATGTAATCAATCATATGCATAAAGAATAGAAAATTTTGAAAATCAACTTGGTATTAAATTCAGAAAAAAAATACTGATATTAATAATATATAGACTATTCGAATATAATTTGAAACTCTTTCTCTCCCACTATTTTAAATTTAAAAAACGGAGTGTTAAGAAACTAAGATGACTTATGGATGGGTAAATAAATTGGGCTAGAAGAGGAGGCAATTTATAATTTTCTTCTAATTCAGATTTAGGACAAATCGGACAACATTATATCAAATCTCGCTAAGAACATTCAATATTTCTGTACACAAATTATTAAGAGTCTTGGCAAAGCGTATCACTCACAATCAGTTTATATATAATATTTATATAAATTAACAAAGTGAAAATTATTATTTGTTTAAATTTTATTATAATGAATCAAAAAAAAATTAAATATATAGATCACATGATTAAGAGAAGCAAGAAACTTGAGAGAAAATAACTGTTGGATGGAGGTCGGACATGACAGAAACTGTAAGCGAAATCTTCATATTGCGACTAATAATTTTAAAATCCCCTAGCACCACAGAATTAGATAAGTTTCTTTTAAGGGAGGAAATTAACTAAGATCTAGAAAAATTAATAAATGAACTTAATAATAAAAAAACAAATAAATCAATTAATTTAAATTAACACTATTAATGAATGTATATATTGGTAATTTATCTATAGTTTTAAATCGTTAATTTTTATAAATTGTCTCAAATCTCTAACTTTGCATTTTCTCAAGTTTCATTATAATTAAAAATATTCAATAATAATCTAGCAATGAAAATAAAATACCAAAATGTAATGATCAAGAAATATTATACTCTATTTCATTATTATAACATATACAATACTTACGAACCATAGGCGGAGGAAATATTATGACAGATATTAGAAAAAAAAACCGCGAATTCAATATTTCTGTTCACTAATTATTTGTAGACTTTAGTAAAACATACACATGACTCAATATAGATCAGCATAAACTTTTTCAAATTTTGATCTTCAAATTTATCTTGAAGGTAGTAAAGAAAGAGTAAGATACGGAAATCAATTGTAAAATATTAGGTTACCCAGACGACTTAAATATAATAGGAGATTCGGCAATTGCAATTACAGATAGCGAGGAAAAATTAATGGAGGTTTGAAATTAATAGTGATAAGAAAAAATATTTAGTAACAAAGAGGAAGAGTATTAACATACAAAATCTTAAGATACAAAATGTAGAATTTGAATATGTTGAAAAATTGAATGTAATCACAAAGGATAATAATATTTGAGAAGAATTTAAATCGGGGTTGCAATCGGGAAACGCCTGTTATCTGCAATAAAGAGGCTTATCTCTTCAAAATTATAACAAAGGGAATATATAAAAAAATTATTTTGCCTGTAGGATAGGATTCTTCCCTGCATTTATTGGCCAAAGAAAGATGAGGTCACCGGGGAATGGGGGAGACTGCATAACAAGAAATTGCATGGCCTCTCTGCATCTTCAGAAATAGTTAGGGTTATAAAAGGGAAAAAGCTGCGATAGGCAGGGCACGTGGCTAGAATGGGAGAGGAAAAAGGTATTGGTGGGGAGACCGATTGGAAAACGTCCGCTTTGAAAACCAATGACGCGTAGGAAGGGACGTAAGAGAGATGGGACAAGGGCTCAGGATAGGGACACTTGGAGAAATGTGGCTGTTGCGGCCAAGAACTTTCGAGTATCTTTGAGCCATATAAATAGATAGATATAACATATTCAATAATAATATATATAATTAATTTACTGATTAAATAAAAATATATTTTAAATAAGAACACAAAAAGAAATGAATGTTTTATGAAATATATTGATTGAAACAAAATGGATGAAAACCTTTTATTACTTTCAACCAAATACTATGTACCACTCGGGGGTACAGGGGGCGGAGCCCCCGTCTAGGTGTGAAGAGCGCCGAAGGCGCTCTGAGCAGCTAGTATACAATAATAATAATATATATAATTAATTTACTGATTAAATTAGAATATAATTTAAATAAGAACATAAAAAGAAATGAATGTTTTATCTAATATACGGATTGAAAGAAAATGGATAAAAACCTTTTACTACTTTCAGCCACCAAATACAATGTACCACTCGGGGTAAAGGGGGCGGAGCCCCCGTCTAGCTAGTATTTGAATAAAAAAATAATATATAATTGTCTGTGTATAAATAGAAATTCAATATACTTACAAGTGATAATTGAAAAATTACAAATAAAAGTATAATATTTAAAAATTACGAATTTTTCTATTTCTTATATTCAAATTTAAATTCAGCATAGAAATTCTATTTAACTGAAATATTTTATAAATTAACTGATCAGATGTTTTTTTTTGTGTGTAATTATAATAAAGATAACATGAAAATATAAATATTATTAGTTCAATAGCTCTTGCTTGAAATCATCAAAATAAGAAAAACAAGTAAATATATTGCGAGTTGTCTCGAGATATATACAATAGAATATATAGAATACGAGTAATATATAATATATGTATATAATATAACGCCTACGCTGTTTAGCTAATAGAAGCTTCCGAGCTTGAAAATTATTTCCCTAATTTATAATTAATTCATTCTAATAAAATATCTGCCTTTATAATCAGTTGTATTTGAAACTGTTGTTAATCAATGTATCACATATTAATTTTTCGTTATTATAACTTTTAATGTAATAATATATAATATTTAGATATAATAATATTTCAAAGACACATAATAAAATTCTTGTTTAATAAATGAAATTATTAAAAACTGACCTTTTCTATTATCTATAATTAAAAGAGAATGTTAAAATGATTTCTATTTAAATTTCAATTGATTTTTGATTTTGATAATCATGTAGAATTCTCAGAAAATAATTGATATTGAAAGAAGAAATATTTATCAGAATTTATCATTTTTTTATATAAACTAGCTGCTCAGAGCGCCTTCGGCGCTCTTCACACCTAGACGGGGGCTCCGCCCCCTGTACCCCCGAGTGGTACATAGTATTTGGTGGTTGAAAGTAGTAAAAGGTTTTCATCCATTTTGTTTCAATCAGTATATTACATAAAACATTCATTTCTTTTTGTGTTCTTATTTAAAAAATATATTTTAATTTAATCACTATATTAATTATATATATTATTATTGTATATGTTATATCTATCTACCTATGTCGCTCAAAGATACTCGAAAGTTCTTAGCCGCAACAACCACATTTCTCCAAGTGTCCCTATCCTGAGCCCTTGTTCCATCTCTCTTACGTCCCTTCCTACGCGTCATTGGTTTTCCAAGCGGACGTTTTCCAATTGGTCTTCCCACCAATATCTTTTTCCTCTCCCATTCTAGCCACGTGCCCTGCCTATCGCAGTTTTTTCCCTTTTATAACCCTAACTATTTCTGAAGATGCAGAGAGGCCATGCAATTTCTTGTTATGCAGTCTCCCCCATTCCCCGGTGACCTCATCTTTCTTTGGCCAATAAATGCAGGGAAGAATCCTATTCACAAATACTCTGAATCTACTCCCATCTCCAAGGGTCATAGACCATGCCTCCCACCCATATAATGCAACAGGCAAAATAATCTTTTTATATATTCCCTTTGATAATAATTTTGAAGAGATAAGCCTCTTTATTGCAGATAACAGGCGTTTCCCGATTGCAACCCCGATTTAAATTCTTCTCAAATATTATTATCCTTCGTGATTACATTCAATTTTTATACATATTCAAATTCTACATTTTGTATCTTAAGATTTTGTATGTTAATACTCTTCCTCTTTGTTACTAAATATTTTTTCTTATCACTATTAATTTCAAACCTCCATTAAATTTTCCTCGCTATCTGTAATTGAAATTGCCGAATCTCCTATTATATTTAAGTCGTCTGGGTAACCTAACATTTTACAATTGATTTCCGCATCTTATTCTTTCTTTACTACCTTCAAGACAAATTTGAAGATTGATTGGATCTATTGAGTCATGCGTATGTTTTACTAAAGTCTACAAATAATTAGTGAACAGATTGAATATTGAATTCGCGGTTTTTTTCCTAATATCTGTCATAATGAAAATATCTTAATTAATGTTGGTCGATTTGGCCTGAACCCGCAATGATATCTCCTAATATTTCCTCCGCCTATGGTTCTTAAGTATTGTATATGTTATAATAGTGAAATAGAGTATAATATTTCTTGATCATTACATTTTGGTATTTTATTTTCATTGCTAGATTATTATTGAATATTTTTATGCAAAAATAGAGACTTGAGACAATTTATAAAAATTAACGGTATAAAACTATAGATAAATGACCAATATATACATTCATTAATAGTATTAATTTAAATTAATTGATTTATTTGTTTTTTTTATTATTAAGTTCATTTATTAATTTTTCTAGATTTTAGTTAATTTCCTCCCTTAAAAGAAACTTATCTAATTCTGTGGTGCTAGGGGATTTGAAAATTATTCTTTGTAATATGACGATTTCGCTTACAGTTTCTGTCATGTCCGACCTCCATCCAACAGTTATTTTTCTCAAGTTTTTTGCTTCTCTTAATCATGTGATCTATATATTTAATTTTTTTTGATTCATTATAATAAAATTTAAACAAATAAAAATTTTCACTTTGTTAATTTATATAAATTTCAATTTAAACTGATTGTGAGTGATACGCTTAGCCAATACTCTGAATAATTTGTGTACAAAAATATTGAATGTTCTTAGCGAGATTTGATATAATGTTGTACGATTTGTCCTAAATCTGAATTAGAAGAAAATTATAAATTGCCTCCTCTTCCAGCCCAATTCATTAACCCACCCATGTTGCATATGGCATCTAAATTTCTTAAAACTCCGTTTTTTTTTATTTAAAATAGAAGGAGAGAAAGAGTTTTAAATTATATTCGAATAGTCTATATATTCTATATATCAGTATTTTATTTCTGAATTTAATAGCAAGTTGATTTTAAAAATTTTCCATTCTTAATGCTTATGATTGATTACATGTGTTAAAATTTAAAAAAATTCAAATATTCTAATTTTTATATTTATATACAATTTAATATTATTTTTTATTAATATCATATCAAAAAAAGAGAATTTATTAAAAATTAAAAATAAAAAAAGAAGCCTATTAATAAAAAATTGAATGGTGATTTAAATATTTTATTAAATTAATTAAAATGAGACCTTTTAGAATAAATTATTTAATTGAAATGATATTTAAATATAAGAATTTAAAAAAATATTATATTCTTTGTTTGGCAATTGTTATTTAATTATGTGCAACATGATTCGACTTGCACAGAGCATCGTTATTTTTTATTAATATCACATAATAAAAATGAATCTTTTAAACATAATAAATAAAAAAAACATTTTAATAAATTTAAAAAATATATCCAATTTAAAAATGTCAAAAATTTAAAACAACTTTATATCACCATATTTTAATTTTTATATAATATATATATATATTTAGTAATTAATAATAGAGTAATTAAATTAAAATAAAAAACAAAGATAATATAATTCAGTCATTTTAATTCAGGTTAAATAATATTTTTTTTTTATTATTCAATATTAAAATTTATATATTATTATATATATATTATAGAAAAGAAGAAATATTCAATTAAATAAAAAATAATTTAAGATAAAAATATGATCTAATAAATATTTTAATTAAATTGAGAACTTTTAGAATAAATTATTTAATTGAATTGATATTTGTATATTAGAATCTATATATATAAAAAAAGGTTTTTGTCTGCACATTGCTCAGAATTTAAAAATTTTTGCATATCTTCGCGTTTCATGACCTCTAGAATCCAAAAGTGACTTTAGAATTTTTCACGTCTGTCTGTCTGTCTGTCTGTCTGTCTGTCTGTCTGTCTGTCTGTCTGTCTGTCTGTCTGTCTGTCCGGAAAATTACTATTTTATAGACTCAGAATTGGCTGAACCGATTTCTTTGAAATTACATCACAATATTCTTATATACCTCTAGAGTAACATAGGCTATAAATTTTATTAATATCTTATCAATAACCGCAGAAATTAATTTTTTAAAGTTTATATAATTCTCCGTGTTGTTCATTCAAGAGCAGCTCGCGGCTCACTGTCGGCCTAGCGGAATCATTTCAAACAATGAATTATCATAGAGATTCCCAATCGAAGAATTATTATAATATTTCCCTTTTTATTTTAAATTCTAATATACAAATATCAATTCAATTAAATAATTTATTCTAAAAGTTCTCAATTTAATTAAAATATTTATTAGATCATATTTTTATCTTAAATTATTTTTTATTTAATTGAATATTTCTTCTTTTCTATAATATATATATAATAATATATAAATTTTATCATTGAATAATAAAAAAAAAAATTATTTAACCTGAATTAAAATGACTGAATTATATTATCTTTGTTTTTTATTTTAATTTAATTACTCTATTATTAATTATATATATTATATAAAAATTAAAATATGATGATATAAAGTTGTTTTAAATTTTTGACATTTTTAAATTGGGTATATTTTTTAAATTTATTAAAATGTCTTTTTTATTTATTATGTTTAAAAGATTCATTTTTATTATGTGATATTAATAAAAAATAACGATGCTCTGTGCAAGTCGAATCATGTTGCACATAATTAAATAACAATTGCCAAACAAAGAATATAATATTTTTTTAAATTCTTATATTTAAATATCATTTCAATTAAATAATTTATTCTAAAAGGTCTCATTTTAATGCAATTTATAATTTTCTTCTAATTCAGATTTAGGACAAATCGTACAACATTATATCAAATCTCGCTAAGAACATTCAATATTTTTGTACACAAAATATTCAGAGTATTGGCTAAGCGTATCACTCACAATCAGTTTATATTGAAATTTATATAAATTAACAAAGTAAAAATTTTTATTTGTTTAAATTTTATTATAATGAATCAAAAAAAATTAAATATATAGATCACATGATTAAGAGAAGCAAAAAACTTAACAGAAAATAACTGTTGGATGGAGGTCGGACATGACAGAAACTGTAAGCGAAATCTTCATATTGCGACGAATAATTTTCAAATCCCCTAGCACCACAGAATTTAAGTTTCTTTTAAGGAAAATAACTATGATCTAAAAAAATTAATAAATGAACTTAATAATAAAAAAAACAAATAAATCAATTAATTTAAATTAATACTATTAATGAATGTATATATTGGTCATTTATCTATAGTTTTATACAGTTAATTTTTATAAATTGTCTCAAGTCTCTATTTTTGCATTTTCTCAAGTTTCATTATAATTAAAAATATTCAATAATAATCTAGCAATGAAAATAAAATACCAAAATGTAATGATCAAGAAATATTATACTCTATTATAACATATACAATACTTATAAACTATAGGCGGAGGAAATATTAGGAGATATCATTGCGGGTTCAGGCCAAATCGACCAACATTAATTAAGATATTTTCATTATGACAGATATTAGGAACAAAACCGCGAATTCAATATTTCTGTTCACTAATTATTTGTAGACTTTAGTAAAACATACGCATAACTCAATAGATCCGGATAAACTTTTTCAAATTTTCAATCTTCAAATTTCTCTTGAAGGTAGTAAAGAAAGAATAAGATGCGGAAATCAATTGTAAAATATTAGGTTACTCAGACGACTTAAATATAATAGGAGATTCGGCAATTGCAATTACAGATAGCGAGGAAAATTTAATGGAGGTTTGAAATTAATAGTGATAAGAAAAAATATTTAGTAACAAAGAGGAAGAGTATTAACATACAAAATCTTAAGATGCAAAATGTAGAATTTGAATATGTAGAAAAATTGAATGTAATCACGAAGGATAATAATATTTGAGAAGAATTTAAATCGGGGTTGCAATCGGGAAACGCCTGTTATCTGCAATAAAGAGGCTTATCTCTTCAAAATTATTATCAAAGGGAATATATAAAAAGATTATTTTGCCTGTTGCATTATATGGGTGGGAGGCATGGTCTATGACCCTTGGAGATGAGAGTAGATTCAGAGTATTTGAGAATAGGATTCTTCCCTGCATTTATTGGCCAAAGAAAGATGAGGTCACCGGGTATGAGGGAGACTGTATAACAAGAAATTGCATGGCCTCTCTGCATCTTCAGAAATAGTTAGGGTTATAAAAGGGAAAAAGCTGCGATAGGCAGGGCACGTGGCAAGAATGGGAGAGGAAAAAGATATTGGTGGGAAGACCGATTGGAAAACGTCCGCTTGGAAAACCAATGACGCGTAGGAAGGGACGTAAGAGAGATGGAATAAGGGCTCAGGATAGGGACACTTGGAGAAATGTGGTTGTTGCGGCTAAGAACTTTAGAGTATCTTTGAGCCACATAGGTAGATAGATATAACATATACAATAATAATATATATAATTAATATAGTGATTAAATTAAAATATATTTTTTAAATAAGAACACAAAAAGAAATGAATGTTTTATGTAATATACTGATTGAAACAAAATGGATGAAAACCTTTTAATACTTTCAACCACCAAATACTATGTACAACTCGGGGGTACAGGGGGCGGAGCCCCCGTCTAGGTGTGAAGAGCGCCGAAGGCGCTCTGAGCAGCTAGTTTAAAATAAAAAGTGAAATATTATAATTCTTCGATTGGGAATCGCTATGATAATTCATTGTTTGAAATGATTCCGCTAGGCCGACAGTGAGCCGCGAGCTGCTCTTGAATGAACAACACGGAGAATTATATAAACTTTAAAAAATTAATTTCTGCGGTTATTGATAAGATATTAATAAAATTTATA
This sequence comes from Labia minor, assembly GCA_963082975.1. Classification (NCBI taxonomy): domain Eukaryota; kingdom Metazoa; phylum Arthropoda; class Insecta; order Dermaptera; family Spongiphoridae; genus Labia; species Labia minor. The sequence goes on from OY720347.1 coordinate 82,230,623, forward strand.
GCCTATGTTACTCTAGAGGTATATAAGAATATTGTGATGTAATTTCAAAGAAATCGGTTCAGCCAATTCTGAGTCTATAAAATAGTAATTTTCCGGACAGACAGACAGACCGACAGACAGACAGACAGACAGACAGACAGACAGACAGACAGACAGACGTGAAAAATTCTAAAGTCACTTTTGGATTCTAGAGGTCATGAAACGCGAAGATATGCAAAAATTTTTAAATTCTGAGCAATGTGCAGACAAAAACCTTTTTTTATATATATAGATTAAACAGTAAATTACAAGATAAAAGAAAAAAAGATTCGTTTTGGGCGTCTTTAGAATAAATGTCACTTCAAATTGAAAATAAAAAAATTATATTTACTTAAATGAATAATAATATCCAAATATATATTAAAAAAATCAACTCATATTGAATAGAAAATATTAAAAAATAAAATAATAATAATAAATAGAAATATATATACCAATATATATATATATATATATATAGGGTACGATATACGATATATTATAATATATCCTATTATATTAAATGACATGAGAAAAATGAAATAGATAAGAGATCAATTAGAAGAAAAGAAGATATATATACATTTTCAAATTCTAATAAAATGTGTAAATAATTTTAAATTAAATTTTGAGTAATGTACAGATATATCACGTTAAATATATATATATATATATTAATAAATAAAATATCATTCATAATATGAATATGAAATAAAAAACATATGATATTTTTCTATTAAAATAATTATTAAAAAAAATCAGTAAATCATTTGAGACTTTATTACAATGATGGTAGAGGTGATATTAATTGATCGCTTTATATTGGTGAATTATGATAATTTCAATAGAAAATACACTTACGCTTTTGATATAGTAGAGAGAAAGAGCGTCACATCGCCGCCCGCCTGGTTTGAGTTGGCATCCGCACTCACACAACAAAATCGACTGACTGAGTGAGCGAGTGTTCACTCGACTAGGAGCCCCTGGCATTTAGGCAACCGGCAATACAAGCCACCCAATTTAAACTTGAAATATTTAAATAGTATACTCTATTATTAATTATTAATCATATTAATTCTGCATTTAATATTTACATAAAAATTTTAAAATAAATTTATATATTTGAATTTTCTAATATAAGAAACGAATGGTTATCAATTTTAATGGAATTTAGAAAAAAAATAAACAAATAAAAATTTTAACAGAAACTATTGGAAAATAAAATATGAATTATAGTAATATATAATATCAAGATAATATCAAGATGATAGATATATCATATATATTAGGTTTTTTTTTGGAATATTGTTTTGATATTTTCATAAATGGGTTTAACTAGAATTAATAAAAATAGAAAAGTAAAGAGTTATCAAAAGATGATTTAATACAAGATAAAAAAAAGAAAATTTATACAAAATTGATTAAGGTACCTTAAGTCTATACCAGTCTATGCCACTAGGTATAGATGATTATTAAGAATAAGTAAATTTGAAAATTTACTTTATTTAATAAGTTAATTAGTGTTTCATATTTTCTCTCTTTAAATGACAGTGGGGTAAAAAAGATCATCCACCCCCTTTTGTATTGAATGAGGTGTGTGATTCTATCTATCCGATCATAAGATTTAAAGATGAGGTCACCGGGGAATGGGGGAGACTGTATAACAAGAAATTGCATGGCCTCTCTGCATCTTCAGAACTAGTTAGGGTTATAAAAGGGAAAAAGCTGCGATAGGCAGGGCATGTGGCTTGAATGGGAGTTAAATATACATACAAAAAGAAATGAATGTTTTATGTAAATATACTGATTTGAAACAAAATGGATGAAAACCTTTTACTACTTTCAACCACCAAATACTATGTACCACTCAGGGGTACAGGGGGCGGAGCCTCAGTCTAGGTGTGAAGAGCAGCTAGAATATATATAACACATTGTTCAATAAGTCCCAAGACTAACCCAGAGGTGGTGCTAGTAGTACCAAAGTGGCCACGTTTCCATAGAGTGCGAACCTCTACATGAAACGTGTAAAAATTTCACGTCGATCGGATTCAGGGAGGTAGGGATTTGGAACAAAACTTGTCGCCTATCTGACGACACAACCGCCATATTGTCTACATCAAAACATTATATTTTCCAATGATCTTAATGTTAATATATCATCAAATTTCAGGCCTTTTTTGTGGAAAATTATGTGATCAAAAATTTTCTCAAGAAGAAAAAACTCTTAAAGTTTTATTTTATTTCAACTGCAGGTTGTTTTGATATGCATATATGTATAAAAAAAATTAAATGTTGCGGCAATCATTCTTTTCATAATGCTGATGATTAGTCAATTAAAAAAAGAAATTATCATTAGTTTAATGGAAAAAATGATTACAAAATTAAAATATATTAACAAGAAATAAATGTATTTTTTTAATTACCAAAATTATTAATTTAAATAAATTGTTATACATTATGCTGAAAAGCAGACCTGCTCTAGGATTTTGAATTTTGAATCCTGTGAATATTGTAAGAATGGCATTTTCTTTTAATCGAAAATATACCAGTGACCTTCTATCAAAACACTCTTCAACAAAATGATCTGAGCATAGTAAAGAATATTTTGATGGCTTCTAATCTTTCCTCGGGAGGGCGTCTATCCATTTCTTCCTTAAATTGCTATCTTTTGGAATTTTCTGAAAGATGTGAAATATTCAAAATTTCTATTCTATTCCTCAATTTTTTATTTAACCAAGAGATATTGAGGAACTACCAGAATTTGTTATAATTAAGAAAATTTTCTAGGTAGCTTTTTATCCTTTCAGATGAAATTAGCTAAATAATAAAAAAAAAATTTTTTTTTTGATTACTTACCATATTCCTCCTGTAAGTATTCTCAGAAACATAACTAAATAAATAGAAAATTTTCTAAAATATTATATCTACCGTTTTCAAATTTAATCAAAGAAATTCAAAATACATAGGTACATGTGGAAAGAAATTTTTTTTCTTCATTTAGCTGTCTTTTACTTTTATTTCAATCATTATTAACAAAAATCTTCATATATTTTTCGAAGTAAAAGAGATTTTACTCGTGCTTTACCCCTTTATTTAATCTTATATTAAGAAGCCCTACAAACTTTAGAAAATGGCATTTGCTTGCAGTAAATTGATCTAAGCACACTCGAGTAATGAAGAATCTAACTTTTTATTTACTTGTCTTTATATTTTTAATATTAAATCAGGTAGAAAAATTCATCATTAATATTATTTTATTTAGTTCATCTTTCATTTTATATTAATTATCTATTTTTTTTATTTAATTAATATCTTATGAAACAATTTTTTTTTTTTTTTTTTGTTTTTTAAGGTAACAGCCCGATATATCGTCGTAACTGATCATGTATATTTTGATATCGAGATTGAGGATAAACCTGTTGGGAGAATAGTTTTTGGACTTTTTGGAAAAAATACCCCTAAAACGGTATCCAATTTTATAACCCTTGCAACAAAGGGTATCAATGGAAAGAAATACGCTGGGACTGTTTTCCATCGAGTCATTAAAAGATTCATAGTGCAAGGTGAATATATTATCCATGTCAACTATATAAATTATATAGAAAATCGATAATTGACTAATGAAATCAAAAAATATATGCCAAGATATTAATTCATTTTGACTACTAAAACCATTATTTTGAACAATTCTAATATTTCAGTTAAAATTAATTTTTGCTTTAAATTAATGACGCAAGATCTGTCAGAGATTGCAGGGATCCTGAAAAAAACTTAATTAGGTTATTTATTTATTTGTTAATCAATGATATCAAAAGATAAATAAAAAAATAAATGGATAAAATTAAATGTATAAAACAATTTATATTTAATACAAAAATTATTTGATTTAAAATTTAATTAAATGAAAAGAATGGGTTAAATATTATGATAATAACAGCAAAATAAAATTGAATCGCCATTATGATTAATTATTTTAAAAAAATCAAGTAAAAGTTTTATATTTAAAGTATAATATTACAATTTTTCAAAATTTATTTAATTGTATAAAAAATATAATATATAAAATTATAGGGGGGAAAAATGATTGTTTTTTTTTTTATTTAGGTGGTGATGTTATTAATAACGATGGATCTGGTTCTATTAGTATATTTGGAAATACTTTTGAAGATGAAAATTTTGAACTTAATCATACAGCTTCTGGGTTCCTCAGTATGGTAAATACAGGTATCTATTTGGTTATTAATTATTTAAATAATTCATTAAAATAAATAATTCATTAGAAGAGTAGGTATATCTAAATATTTTCAATTTAATTTGAATTAAAAATAAATTTATTTATTTATTTTATTATTTTTACAATTAATTAATTTATAAATATTTTCTGTGAAAGGACCAGATTCTAATGGATGTCAATTTTTTATCACAACCCGCCCTACACCATGGTTAGATGGTAAACACACTGTCTTTGGAAAGGTAGATGAAATATTAAGATGAATTAAAGGTTTTACATTTAAATAATATTAATAATAATAATAATAATAATAATAATATTATATTAACCTAGATAGTGGATGGCCAATCGATATTACATAAGATGGAATATATTGAAACAGATGGGAAAGATAGGCCATTAAAATCGATCGTTGTCACCCAAACAGGAAATGAACATCTTGAAAGTGCTTATGAATTATCTGACGAAGATTATAGGTAAAAAAAAAATATAAATAAAATTGAGATGGATTTTAATTAAAAAAGTTGATTATATTTTAGTATTTGGGAATGGATTCGAGCGTCAATAATACCCTTAAGTTGGTCCTGTACCATACTCGCCTTTTTTCATTGGGTAATGACAAAACTAGACACGTCTTAGTTTCTCTAATGAATATTATTCACTATTATTTTTTTACTAGATTTGCTTAGAGTTGTCCATTGATTGAGATTTGATCCAAAATTTATCTAAAATAATTAATTTTAATACTTATAATATTAAAATAGACAATATATTTTGTGTTCATTTTGAATATTCTAAACAAAAAAAAAATATGTACATTAAGATAAAAGAAGAAATTTAATAATTTACAAAAGTTCTGTCAATGTGTTTATTCACACACAATCATGTATTAATTTATAGTTAATTATATGAATATATGTATATTAAATATAAACAAGATAAAAATTTTCTGGTGTTTTTTTGTTTTAAACAAAAGTAAATTTTAATCAAAATATTTTTAAAAATAACCAAAAATAATCTTAATTATAAAAGACATAAGCTACTCTATCATAAAGATATTTTATTAATTGATATGTAAAAATAAACATTGATTAATAAACTTATCTTCATTTTACTAATTTAATAAAAGTTTTAAAAAATAGGTTCAGGGTCCTGAATGTATTTAGGTGAACTTAAGGCAAAGAGAGAGTTGAGAGAAGAGAGTAAGAGAGAAGGGGGGTAAATGTGCAAATCTTCCTTTACTTAGAAATGGATCGATGGATATATTATAAAATTAATTTTTAAAAAATAAATTCTGAAATATATAAAATTTATTTAAATTTTCTAACATTCCTACTATGTGAATTTAATTTAATTACATTTAAACTCATTAATTTAATTAACTTTAATTTAATTACATTTAAATTAATTTTAAATTGTTAAATTATTAAAAGGAATTTCTAAAAATTTTAGTTTTTTGAAGTGAAAACTTCTTTAGCGGCGTTGAGCACTTTTGCGGATGGGGAAAAAATATAGATTTCGCGTGAGATTCCAAAACGACACCGACCCGACCGATATACGCATGCGCAATACGCCAGAATGTTAGACACTAAACTTCTGATACATTCTTTACAAAATTTTACATATTTGCCATATTAAATATTATTATTTATATTTACATTAATAATCAGTATTACTAAATTATGTATATATAAAATAAAATATTTTAATATATTATTATGTGTTAAATTATATTAAATTAATTTCTAATATATTTATATAATTTAAAATTAATTTCTGAATATATATATATATATATATATATTAAATTATATACTATATATAATATATTATATAATATATATTTTAATAAATTAATTTTTAAATATGTGTGTGTGTGTGTGTGTGTGACCGTAAAAATAAAGATATATGTTTGATAATTTTTCACAGGATTAATAATTGTATAAAACTGCTATATATAGAATTTGAGCTTGATAGAATCGCTGAAAGTACCAGAATTAATTTTTTAACACTGGAAATCTCACGCGCCAACACGTGACGTGGTGCTATCAACAAAGAGCCAAACACTCCACTATCCACTCGACTATCTCGCAAATTTGAATTTGATTAAATAATATTTATTAATTTAAATTAAATTAAATTAATTAAATTATAATTTAATAAATATTATTTATAACATCAAAAACATCAAAATCTCAACATCGAAAATTGAATTGCTGAAAGTACCAGAATTAATTTTTTTAACACTGGAAATCTCACGCGCCAACATGTGACGTGGTGCCATCAAAAAAGAGCCAAACTTTCGCTGGTTTAATAAATATTATTTATTAATTTTAATTTATAATTGAATTAATTTAATTTAATTTAAATTAATATATGTTATTTAATCCAATTCAAATTTGCGAGATATGCTGAATATGCTTTTAAATAAAAAAAAATTTCAAGAAAGTAATTGGAATTATTAATATTAAGAATCAATAAATAAATTTATTAAATATACATTTAAACATGTAAATTAATCTATATATAAATTTAATAAATATTCAAACAATAATTGAAACAATATAAATAAAACGATTCAATATTTTACTTACATTGTGATTTATATTTTTATTTTTATTACAACTATTATTATGGGTATGTTATTTTTGGCAGTTTAAAAAAAATTAAAAATATTAATAAAATTTATCAAAATAATAAGTTGAAAAGATTTCCAATTATTTTTATTTATTTATTGTAAATTTTTCAATGTAACCATGGTAACCATAAATAGACTTTTACCAAAATATTACTAATTAAATTAATTTTGGATAAATTAATTTTGGATTTAACTACACTAAAACCTTCCCTGGGACGCCCACAACAATCCCTGAAAGTTTCATCGCAATCGGACGGGTAGTTTTTGAGTATTTGACAGACACACACACAGACAGACAGACATATATATATATATTCATACACATCGTATTTTTAATATTTTTGTAATAATAATCAGTTTGCTGAAAAAAATAATTATGAATTTTATATATATATATATATATACGTATATAAATTTCATTTTTCTCGTGAAGCTGGTGCGCATTCCGTCTGCTTTCAAATTTCTTACGCACAAGTTTTCACTTCTGCCGGCCAGTCCCACGACTGCCAATTCGACTTTTTTTTTTAAAATTCAGAAAATACATATATATATATTGATTGAACCACTCTGTTTGGTTCAATTTATTCCATTTATTCTAATCAGAGACATAAAATAAATATTTAAAGTGGAGTCCGCAAAGGTGGTGGTAAATCATATCATCAATCAACATTTCAATTCATATAATTGGTACAGCATCAAACAGATTTTATTTATTAGAATTATTTTGATTAAAATAATAATACCGTATCTATTAAAATATTATATATATATATATATATATATATATATATATATAGTTTTTTTTAAAATGGTTTTAAAGTGCAATTTATAAGAATTAATACATATATTATTAGTTTTAAGTGCTCTGATGTCAGTATATCTGACATAACGATAAAAAGAAAACAAACAAACAGATATGTATAGTAGCTATATAATAAATAATTGTTAGTTAAGTATTTAGATATTTCTTATTTTCACAAGAATATTTTTTTGTCATTATGGGACACCCTGCATATATTATATTGTACATATTCATTAAAATTAACTTAAACAACTCGAAGAAATAATATTTAATTTATACGCTCCCTTAAGCCGAGAGTTTTCAGGTCAATTCCGGAAAGGGAACCACTATCACTAGAGTATTTTTGAAAACTAGAATAGAGGAAAGCCTTGATCAATTATTTTTATTTAATTGTATATGTACAAAACTAAGAACAGTTTTTAGTTAAGTTTTAGTTAAGGTTTTATTTTAGTTTAAATTTCAAAACAGGGGCTCGTGAGTCAGAGAGAGAACAGTTCATTTATTTCAAATCAAATATCCAATCTTCTAGTTACCTAATCCAAATCAAATACCATCAAATATTGAAATTAAAGAGTTACAAGCTCTTAAAAAAAACTTGGAAATTTGTAATTTGTTAATATTAGTTTTTCCGTCTCAAAAGGTTGCTAACCCCTAGCACTTACTTTTCAACATGCAGTACATGCATAGTACTCTTAGGTTCTTTAATGACTTTTATCACTTTATATGTTATTTTTTTATTATTTAATTTATTTATTATCTATAGTTATTAAACGTTCAAAAAAGGATATATCTCTTGTTTCTGTATATTATAAATAAATAAATTAATTAATTATCTGACTATTAAAGTTTGCATTCCTTATTAATGTTTCTTTGCTAACATCAGCTAACATATACATAAATAGATAGATAGACTGATATTAAGTTGACAAAAACAATATATAATCGTATTTTTCAAAAATTGCTCCTCTGCGGTCTGAGTAGCTAGTAACTAATCTGTGTAATAACAATTTATAATTGTGATATACATATTATTAATTTATAATTTATTTCCTTTTTTAATAAAATATTGGAGATTAAATGTTTTTTATTCATTTAATGGGAAACCAAAACGTTCAACTTAATGTTAGCTTTAAGTTCGCCAAATGTCCGTTTTAGGTTCCATTGAAATTTTTAGTGTTCGCCTTTGTAGCAGTTATTCAACACAATTGTGACTTGGATTCTAGGAACAAAAAGATTGAAAAATTAGGCTTATGGTTTCCGCTGCCCCCCTTGTACCATTATCTTATCTTATCATTAAATATATTACCGCTGGATTGACTTATTTGATAGTTATTTTCATTTTACACTCCCTCCACTTCAGCAGGGGTCGACCCCGATCGATTTTTAATGCGCCCTCGCTGGACTTTTTTTTCAATATGTTTCTAAAAAAAAAAACAAAAAAAAAAGGTAAAATGATTTTGCGGTCACGATTTTTCAGGGTCTAAATATCACCAAGTGTGCCGACCCCTGGTTTAGAGTTTTTAGTAGTAGAGCGAAGAGAAATAAGGAAATTTTTTTTAAACAGTTTTTCTAGTCCCCTGCATATTTACATGAATAAATTAATTAATTGTGAATGTGAAATTTACAAAAATAATCTTTATTTACATATGAAAATAAATAAATTTTAATTTATTATTAAATGGATATTATATATCATTCTGTAATTCTGGAATTAGATTTAAAAAAACAAAAATTATGTATTTTATAAATCAATGGATCAAAAATCAACATTTCAACCTTATCTTTCAAATTAATGCTACAGAAATTTTTAGATAGGTTTGTTATATGTGATATACTTAAATATAATTTATTATTCATAAATTATTTATTTTTGTCAAGCAGGAAATAAAATGATTAAGCTTATATGGAAAAATATGTATATTAATGTTGATCGTCGTTAATATGTAAAAATGCAATTCTCATTGTTTATTAAGAAAATTCATTACATATTAGTTATTTAACTGATAATGAGAGTTGAAAGTCAATGTCATATTAAATACTCTGAAATTAATGAAAATATGTACGATATATTGACCTAAAGGAAATTAATATGAAATTAGAACAAATCAATACAATGAATACATATTCAGATGTATATATATTTTAATAATCTTAAAAGATTTCTAATGAATTGAAATTTTGATGTGATGTTTTGAATTGAAATTTGAAATATAAAAATGTTGAATCATCATGATAAAGATATCTATCTATCTATCTATCATAGAGTGTGAGTGCTTTATTTAATAATTGGTACTGATTACAACTCATTCACAGTTGAACTATCAGTGCAAGGGAACTTGTTCTAAAATGTTGTTTGAAGCATTATCACTGGTGCTTGGAGTTTTCACGGTTGTTTATTTCTATTTTCAAAATAAATATCAATTTTTTGAACGATTGAACATTTATACATTGACTCCAACTTTTCCATATGGCAATTGGAGAGATGTTTTCCAACGAAAGATCTGGAGTGGCGATTTGATCAGGCATTTTTATGAACGATCCATTGAAGAAAATGTTCCAGCCATTGGAATTTATGAATTTAATCAACCAAGCCTTGTTTTAAGTGATCCGGAGCTTATTAAACAATGCCTGATTAAGGATTTTTCGAAATTTCATGATCGAGGATTGTTTAAACCTGCAGAAAATTTTGAACCACTTTCGGGACATTTATTTGCTCTCGATGGACAAAGGTGGCGAAATTTAAGAACAAAACTTTCACCTACATTCACTTCAGGAAAAATTAAAATGATGTTCTCGATTATTAAGGATCGATCCAATGATTTAGTTGAATATATCCGTAAGAGTGATACAACAGAATATGAAATTCGTGATTTGTTTGCCCGATTATTAACAGACATTATTGCTTCATGCGCTTTTGGAATAACTTGTAATTCTTTGGAAAATCCGGAAGAAGAGTTTAGACAAATGGGGAAGAAAATACTCAACCCTTCGAGATTTTCAGGTTACAAAAGACTATTGGATAGATTTTGTAAACCACTTCGAATCTTTTTAAACATTAAAATGTTGGATCCGGAAGTTGAAAAATATTTTATTGAAATGGTAAGAGATACTATCAAATATCGGGAAGATAATAATATTAAAAGAAATGATTTTTTACATTTATTAATTCAATTAAAAAATAATGAGAATATTAATGAGGAGGAAAATAAAAATTTAAAAAAACCTAGAGATGGAACTTCGTTGACAATTTTGGAATGTGCTGCTCAAGCTTTTGTATTTTTTATTGCGGGATTTGAAACATCTTCAACTACAATGAGTTTTGCAATTTATGAATTAGCTACAAACCCAGAAATTCAATTAAAGGTCCAAGAAGAAATTGATCAAGTTATGAAAAATTCAGTGACACTTACTTACGAATCTATTGGACAAATGGAGTATTTAGAACAGGTTATTAACGGTAAGTTTTCATGAATGAAATTTCTATTTTAATTTAATCAAATTTTCATATTTTGTTTTGCTTTTTTTTATTTTTAATTTAGAAACTCTTCGAAAATACCCTCCACTTCCTATGTTAAACAGAATCACAACAGAGCCAGTTCAAATGAAATGTGGTATAAATAGAGAACCTATATTATTACAAAAAGGTTTAAAGATTATGATCCCTGTGCAGGGATTGCATCGGGATCCCAAATATTATTCCGAACCAGAGAAATTTGACCCAGATCGTTTTAGTTCAGAAAATAAACAAAATCTTCCAAGTTGTGTGTATTTACCTTTTGGTGATGGACCTCATAACTGTATTGGTAAGTTAATTGATTTTTAAGTTGTATATATACGTAATTTTCACTACTCACGCGTAAAGATCAAACGATTCCCTTTTGATTTGCCTTTTAATTACTCTAATTTAATATAAATTTTAATATTGTATTATAAAGAAACATTTTTTCACATTAATAAATTAAAAAAAATAAACAAAAACTCGTTTCTTTATAAAATATGCACCAGTTGGGTTGGGTCTCTCGAGGTATAGGATTGATCCATACAATTTAATTAAGGATGTATTGGGCCTTGTTATGTGATCAACACAAACCTCTTAATCAGGCAGGAATGGCCAACGATAACAATTTTTGTGTTCCTCAAGATTCATCACACTGTATAATATATTAAAAAAATTCCATCAAGACACCGACCGACTTTTCCCACTCCAAAGCAACGACATTAGAACCCATGTGTTTTCACTAAAAAAGGAGTGCGGCCTTTGTATTGTATTAATATTGCCTTTTAATTGTATTTCTTATACTTTGATATATTTTTATATTTTGAAAATTTATATTTTGAATTGTTTTTATATCATTTTAACTTTTTTTACATTTGCTTTAGATCCTTAACGCTTTTCAATTTTGCATAACACTTCAAAATAATTGATCTTTTCCAGGTGCCCGATTTGGTATGATGCAAACTAAAGTTGGTTTAGCTAGTTTATTATATAATTTCAACTTCAGAGTTTGTTCTAAAACACCAATTCCTATTAAAATGTGGCCTGTTGGATTATTACCAAGAACTGAACATGGCTTGAATATTACCTTTGAAAAAAGAAGATAATATGCCAGACAAAAATATATATATAAGTATTTCTAATAATTCTGGATCAAAAATATTTCAAACACTTTTTTAATAATTATTTTATTAAGAATAAAAAACAACTTAAACTCAAAAATGTATATATTCATTTTATGAATAATATTTATCAAACATTTCAGGTGGAATTGAATTATGATAAAATATTAATATTATTTTTATATATTTGTGATATTATGAAAGTGATTGTAGAGTATTATTTAATTTTGATTACTATATAAATAATATATAATATAAATATATATATAAATAGAACCAATAAACCAATTTTATTTCTTAGCAGGAAAAGAAGCTTGTATATATTAGCTTATAATAAATTTAATTAAATATTTTGTTAATATTATGTATTTAAATTTGAAAAAATATGAATTTCCAAAATAAATATTGAAATAATCTAAGTAGTATTTTATTCGCATTAGTATATGATTCGTGTCTCATTTTAATTATGTATAAATTAAATTTTATGTATATTAATATAATTATGATTTTAATGTTAGCCCATTATATGTTAAAGTTAGTTTAATATTTTATATTTCTTTATTAATTACATCAAAATAAAATAAATATTAATAATTTTATATATTATTAGTTAATATTTTATAATAATTTTTTTTTTATTTTTTATTTTTATTTTTAAAATTGTTATTTCAAATGAATATAAAGATATACTCATATTAGAATTATATTTACATGTTTTTCATTTACTATCATTCATATTCTTATAAATTTAACTAATAAATAAGTTATATTCTTATTTATAGTAATTAATACTATTTATAAGAAAATAAAATATAAATTAGTTTAAGACCATAGAGATCCACAAAGATTGCTCTGTTCCCCAAACATTAATTTCCGAAATTGATTAATAATTAAGCAAGAATAAAAACTATTAATGATTCAAGTGTTGAAATTATAATTTTAGAAAAAAATATTCCATTCCTCAAATTTTTCTAAACGAAAAAAAATATTGCTTTTAAATAAAAAAATGCAATAAAAGTAAAATTAAAAGGAATTAAGAAAAGTAGACATGTGTTTAATATTTTGTTTTAATAGACTATAGACTATCTTATTTTTATACTTTATAGATATTTACAAAGAGGCTAAAAATTAAAATTTATTATATTTTCACAATGATAAATAATGCAAACATATTTGAAATTTAGCAAATATTAATTTAAAAATAAAATTGAAACATTTGTGAAATTAAATTCCCTAATTAGATGATGTTTGTTTTTCTTGATTGTGTTTTTTCATACGTTCTTCTAATTCAGGTCTAAAATGTCGAATTAATCCCTGAAAAAATAGCAAATTATCAAAATAAATAATCAAAACAAAAGTAAAATTTTTAATTTTAATAATAAATAAATCTCTTACCTGTACTGGCCAAGCTGCTCCATCTCCTAAAGCGCAAATTGTATGTCCTTCAATTTGTTTACTAATCTCCCAAAGCATATCAATTTCACTTGGTTGAGCATTTCCAGTAATAAATCGGTGAATAATTTGGTTCATCCAGGAGATACCTTCTCGACAGGGTGTACATTGTCCACATGATTCATGTTTATAAAATTCAATAAGTCGAGCAATCGCTCGAACAATATCTGTCTGTTTATTCATCACTATAATAGCCGCTGTTCCAAGAGAAGTTTGAACAGCAACCAGCCCGTCGAAATCCATAATTGCTTCTTCGCAAACATTTTTTGGAATAAGTGGTGTGGAAGATCCACCAGGAATTATTGCTAATAGATTATCCCAACCGCCTTGTACACCACCCGCGTGTAATTCAATTAATTCCTATAATATTATAATACACATTACTTACTAATTACTATTAATTCATTAAAGAAAATATTACCTTTAAAGGGATTGACATTTCTTCCTCAACGGTACATGGATTATTAACATGCCCAGAAATATTAAATAATTTCGTTCCAGAATTTCTTGGTCGACCAAAACTGGCAAACCAAGCACCTCCTCTACGACATATGGCGGGGGCCACTGATACAGTTTCAACGTTAGCTACAGTAGTGGGGCATCCAAAAACTCCAACATCAGCAGGAAAAGGTGGTTTCAATCGTGGTTTTCCCTTTGAAAAGAATTTTATTTAATTTTATAAATAAGCTTATATATATAGGTTACTTAAATACAAATAATAAAATTAAAGAAATAAAAAGAAATAATATAATAATAATAATAATAATAATATATATGTAGTATAAATAATAATAAATAAAAGAAATCATAATAAATTTTCAATGAACATCCATTTAAAAAAAAAAAGGTATTTTATATTGAAATATATAAGTATAGTTTTTCATTATTTTATAAAGTAGTAAATTTAATTAAATTAAAGATTAATTAAATTTTTATTACCTGTTTTCCTTCAATAGATTCAATCAAGGCAGTTTCCTCTCCACAAATATAGGCGCCAGCTCCTCTATGCATAAATACATCAAAATCATAACCAGACCCACAAGCGTTGTGTCCAAGAAAACCAGCTTGATAAGCCTAAAAAATTTATTAAATTGTAAAAAATATACAAAATAATAATAAAAAAATCTATCGAATAAACGATTTAATTTACCTCGGCAATGGCAACTTGCATATTAGAAGCTTCATTATAAAATTCACCACGAATATATATATAAGCTGCTTTGGCACCCATAGCTTTACCAGCAATCAAACATCCTTCAACTAACTTATGAGGGTCATGCCTCATAATTTCACGATCCTTACATGTTCCAGGTTCTCCTTCATCTGCATTTACAACTAAATATTTAGGTCTAAAAGAAAGATAAAATTATAAAATTATAAACAAAAATATGTCATCGATTATAATATTAATTATTTTTTTTTTTTTTTTTTTATATTTTAACCTTCCGTCGGAAGGTTTATTCATAAAACTCCATTTCATTCCTGAAGGGAATCCAGCACCACCACGACCTCGTAGACCTGAAGTTTTTACTTCATCTAAAAAAATTAAATTGGATATCTGTTTTATTAAAATTTTAATTAATTAATTAATTAATTCTATATAACGCTTTAGAAAAATAAAAAATTTCGAAAATTTTGTAAACTAAGTATTTTGTTTCCTATTCCTAATCTTTAAATAGTCAAAAAATATTTATATAACACTGTATTTGAAATAAATATTCGAAAAACAAACCTTATATTTCGAATGAATTATTTGACAAAGTCAATACTCACTTATAATCCAATCAGCTCCTTTGAGAAGAATTTCTTTAGTTTTATACCAATCTCCTCTTTTTAAAGCCCCTTTCAATCTCCAGTCATGTCGACCATAAAGATTTGTGAATATTCGATCTTCATCTTTAAGTGGTCCAAATTTTGTCTATATAACATAAGATATATGTTAAAATATCTATTGTTTAAAAAAAATTTAAATATAAATTACCTTTGTTGGGGCTGTCGTATTTGTACGGATATGAACATTGCTTAAAAGAGGTAGCCCATAGAAGCCTAATCAGAAAGAGTTAGAAAAATTAATACTGAAATATATCTTCTGACATATCTATTTAAAATAGATTAATTAAACAAATATAATAAATGTGTTTTAATAAAAATATGTACCTTTTGAAAAACAATTATATCTTGTTAGAGTTCCAGCCATGTCGATTAGGTAAAGCGCGGATTTCCAATGAAATTCCTGCGCTGCATTCGGTTGTCAGCTGACACCCGCCTCATTTAAATTTCTCTTAATATTATAAAGGATATATTCAATATCAAGATGCATAATTAAAAAACTTTTAAGAAAATGGGTTCAGAATTTTATAAACAAAATATTCCAATTTTAAATGAGAGTTCATTGTTTATATAATTAGTACTGGGACCCCGAGCCTCGGCTCGGTAATTAAGTTAATTAAGTTAAACAAACAATCTCATAATTGGATTTTCATTTTCAAGTAAGTAAGATATTATTATGGGTAGATTCACAATGTATGAAGGGACACTTTTAGAAATGTGGATGTTGAGGCCAAGAACTTTCGACTACCGTAGAGCACAGAGATAGATAGATATAACATTTACAATAATAATATATAATTAATCTATTTAAATTAAGAAAAACCTAATTAAGATGACATTTCCCAGGGATGTGATCAATAAAACTCGATTTTTCTTTATAAATACTATCTATGGTGTGAATTTCAAAAAAAATTTTAGAGCGGTTTCTGAGAACACTTTTACATACGTAGATAGATAGATAGATAGATAGATACAATTTTAGCTAGCATAATAAGATTAAATAATGGAGCGGCAACACTGGCTTTGTCATTTTAGAGTAATTCTTGAATTTATTTATAAGTAAATAATAATTATTTTCTATTTATTTCTAATTAAAAACTATTTCAATTCAATTAATTATTATGAAAAAGTACATTCTAATTTGAACATTGTCATAGTTTTATTTTAAGTATTACATCTAAATAATTATATATTAATTGAAATAGAAATTTGCATATTTATAATTTTCTATTAAAGTTTTCTCTATGAATTTATTCCCTAACTAGATCCGCCCCCTGTACCCCCCCTAGTGTCCCTATTCTGAGCTATAACCATCTAACTCCTAACCTGTCCCATCTCTCTCACATTCCTTCCTACATTGTCCACCCTGTTCACAATTGGTCTTCCACACAGACGTTTTCCAATCGAACTCCCCACCAATATATTTTTCCTCTCCCATTCTAGGCATGTGCCCTGCCGAACCCAGCCTTCCCTATTTTATGACCTATATCTAGAGATGCATAGAGGTCATGCAATTCCTTGTTATGCAGTCTCCGCCATTCCCCGGTGTCCTCATCTTTCTTTGGCCCATAAATGCTGGGAAGAATCCTATTCTCAAATACTCTGAATCTATTCTCATCTCCCAGGGTTATAGACCATGCCTCCCACCCATATAATACAATTAATAATTTAATAATTTTGATCCCCTTTGATAATAATTTCCAGATTGTAACCTCGATTTAAATTCTTTGCAAATATTATTCTCTCTGATACTAATTATTTTGTCTTATCACTATTAATTTCAAACCCCATCAATTTTCCTGCCTCGATTAATTTTTTTATGCTACTTTAAATGTTATTAATTTATTTAAAAAAAAATCAAAGTAAACAAAATAAAAATAAAATATAAAATTAGCATAACACTAAACTACTATAAAAATAATATTAAAAAATATATTATATATTAAAATCTTACGTGAAAATCCAATTATGAGATCAAATTTTCTTAATTAAAATAATTTACTCACATAATCTTAAAAATTAATAGTATTAAATTATAGCCGTAATGTGAATGTTTTCAAAGTTTAAAAGGCCAATAAGATCAATTGAGATATTGTAAATATCAATAGATATAAAAAGATTTTTATCTGCATATTGCTCAGAATTTAAATTACCGCCAAATTATCGCCACCAGCGCCTCTATTGACATATTTTTGTTCTACATAATTTCCACTACCCGCCTATAATATATTCTTTATAATTTTTTTAAAATTTTTCTAATTCAAAAATCGAAAATCGGGCTTCGAGGTCTGGTGGCCAGCCCCTTTGTGCTTTTGTGTAAAAAATTCCAGGTCCCTGCGTGCGATAGTTTTTGCTGGAGAGCTCGGTCAAACAGACAAACAGACAGACAGACACATTACACTTCCTTTTATTATTATAGATTGGCTAAAATTGATCTTAAATCCTAATGCTCAACACACATCCGTTTTCTTGTAATGGAATTTATATTTCCAAACTGGTGTAGAGATTAAATAAAAATCTCATTTTTACAGTAAAAATAAATATGAAGACCTTAGAGCGACTTTGTACCAAATAACGATAATATGTCGACAGATTCTTCTGAGATAGGTTATAGTTTTTTATTTTTTTGGCTTACCACGTTTTTATGTAAAAATATTTTGTAAATAATTTATGCAAAAGTATTGTATGTGCCATGTGGCTTAAGATGTTATTGCCCAACAACGAGCAAATATATTCACCAGAAGGTTGGCTAGATGTCATTCAAAAATCAAACCGAAAAAACCCATTTATAGTAACAAAAATGAGTCAAAAAGACTTATTCTTATGAGCCTCTGTTGGCGAATATAAACAAAAAAGCACGCTTTTCTGATAAGACAAACTTGGAATTTTCAGGAACGTATAGCTTTTGCTTTAAATCAGAGAATATTGGATCATTTTTTGTTAAAAACACAGTTAATGGAGAATACAGGAAAATTAATGTCTTAAAACAAGGTAGACCTGTAATGATAACCTTGTCAGATATTAAACTTAAATATAGCAGAAAAGAAAATTAAAAATGTACAAACATTATTGCCTTATATACCTCCAGCCTATCAATCATTTTACACTCAATTAAATGTAACTGTTGATACTGTAGATGATGAGGTTGAAATTTTAGATGATTAATAAGTATTGCATTCTTTTCTTTATTTTGTTTTAATTTAGATAAAGCAAAAACACGTGAAGCTACATTTTATGAAAATTCTATTTTTTTTTTTGTGAAAAAAAATATAGTAGATCAGTGGTTCTTAAACTGTGGTCCGCGGACCCCTGGGGGTCCGCGAAGCCTTTACTGGGGGTCCGCGGTCCTCGGAAAAAAATCATCGTAAAAATATATACATATATAAATATTTAAAGTTCATTGTGTAACTATATCCTCCTAGAGAATTACGGCTATAATTTAATACTATTAATAATACTATTTTATTTTATTAAATTGATAATTATGTCAATTAATTTTTTGTGAATAAATAAACATATATAAAAAACTATATATAAAATTTGAATTTTCATCCATTCATTCATTTAAAATCATTTTTCGATTGTTCCTTTAAAATAACCCCTCTTAGGGGCTCGGAAGGGGAGGCATATAAGGGAATTTTCTTTCACTTTGTTATTGGGGAAAACCAGGGGAGGGGACAGTCTTACCCGGAAAAACCCAAATTGTCAGCGTCCACTCTGGGGTTTTAAACAGTTTTAAAGCAAATGTTAATTATAAGTTCATTTCTCAACGAGTTGTATCTTTAAATTATTTTTATTAATGTTAATTATAAGTTCATTTCTCAACGAGTTGTATCTTTAAATTATTTTTATTAATTTAATTAATTATAATTAAATTATAGCTAATAATAGTTTATTATAGCTAATAATTTTTTTTAATTTTTAGTGTAATTTGCATGATCATTATTTTATAAAAACACTAAACACATTTTGCAATTTCCCAGAAAGGCTGTTTTTGAGAGTAAGTATAAGTTAGTTTTATGAATAAAAAATATTTATTTTAATAATATTTTAGAATCAAATTACGAAATTAATAATATTTTAGAATCAAATTACGAAATTAATAATATTTTAGAATCAAATTACGAAATATATTTATTATATAAATTAATATTCATTTAAAATGATATTAAATCATTTATTTAAAATGATTTAAAACATTTATTAAAATGATTTAAAACATTCATTTAAAATGATATTAAAACATTCATTTAAAATCATATTAAAACATAGCTAGTAAATAATAATTCGTTATATTTATATTATATTTATATTATATTTATATTATTGTAGTTCAATGTTAATAAATTACTCCATAAAATGGATCGTTGGCTACAAACTGGTTCAACACAGAAACGGAAAGAATCAGATGATGAGGCATCAACAGCAAACTCTACCAAGAAACGCAAAACTAGAAAATATTCGGATGATTATTTATCATTTGGATTTACTTATATTTGCAACAATGATGTGGAAAGACCAGTCTGCGTTCTATGTCAGGAAAGTTTATCCAATGAAAGTATGAAACCTGCTAATCTCAGACGTCATTTACAAACAAAGCACAGCGAGCATGTTAGTAAGTCTATCGAATTTTTTAAAATGAAAAAAGAAGAACTTAATTCAAGTCAGAAATTGATGGTAAAGACGGGATCTGGTGGTATGAGTAAGAAAGCAGTAATGGCATCATATGAAGTAGCTCTACTTATTGCTAAAGCAGGAAAGCCGCATAATATAGCAGAGCAATTAATTCTTCCTGCTACAAAAGTAATTACAAATATAATGTTAGGAACTAAAGCAGCAAACGATATAAATTTGATTTCATTATCAAATGATACGGTTAAGAATAGGATTGAAGACATGTCATGTAATATAAAAGAAGAATTAATATCGAGAGTGCGCAAAAGTCACTATTACTCATTACAATTGGATGAAAGTACTGATGTCACTAATAATGCCAATTTGTTAGCTTTCATTAGATATGAGTTTGAAAATCAAATACAAGAAGATGTATTGTTTTGTGATTCACTACCTTCACGAACGACAGCTAATGACATATTTAACAGTTTGAATAATTTTATAACCGAAAATGAAATAGAGTGGCCAAAATGTGTTGGAATTTGCACTGATGGTGCTCGTGCAATGTCAGGTACAAGAACTGGATTGATTGCTCTTATTAAAAATGTTGCGCCTCAGGTTGTTTGGAATCATTGCTGCATTCACAGAGAATCATTAGCAGCCAAAAATATGTCACCAGATTTGAAAAGAACATTAGACGAAGTAGTTAAAATTGTCAATTTCATTAAGGCTCGTCCACTTAATTCCAGAGTTTTTAAAATTTTGTGTGAGGAAATGGGTAGTCAACATACACATTTATTATTACATACAGATGTACGTTGGTTGTCCCGCGGGAAAGTACTCATTCGCCTTTTTGAGCTTCGAGATGAAATACGATTGTTTTTAATAGATGCGCATTTTGAACTGACCGAATGTTTCAATGATTTTATCTGGTTAGCTAAGGTGGCTTACTTGACTGATATTTTTACAAAATTGAACGAACTTAATTTGAGCCTGCAAGGTACTGTTGTAAATATATTTAAAGTTGAAGATAAAATAGAAGCAATGATTAAATAAGTTGACCTGTGGCCAGGTCCGAACCGACCGACGGTTTGAAAAATTAATTTCCAGCTACAGAAACAATTTCAAATAATTTTAATATATCTATTAATGTAATAGAAAACAAATATGAATATAACATAAATATTTTTAATTTTATTTTATTTATAATATATATGTAAGACCAGACTGTGACGTCATGAATGGCTTGATGACGTCATATAATTTTAAATCAAGTAAAAACTAATAAATATGATTTTTCTCGAGGATAAAACCAATACAAAGTGCATGATTCGTGGTGATATATAAAAAAATCTCCTCATGTGAAATTTGGTGTGAAAATAACCCTTTCCTTCCTATCGTCGATCGCTAATACTACCACTTCCGGTTTCCGGATATACACCAAAAGTTGATCAATTCATCCCACTGATGCATTAAGTAAATATACCAAATTTCATCAAAATCGGTTGAGCCGTTCAGGCTGTACACATCTATACGGACGGACAGACGGACAGACGGACAGACGGACAGACGGACGGACAGACATCATGCTAAAAATACTTTTTTCTGTTTAGAAAATGCATGATTCGTGGAGATATGTAAAAATCTCCACATGTGAAATTTGGTGTGAAAACAATACCTCCCTTACTATCGTCGGTCGGTAAAAAATCGACTTGTGGTCGAAACGCATCCAGAACGGTGTATATGAGTCTTTTCCAACTCTCAATGATTTCATAGAAAGCTCCAGTGAAAAATTGCTTATTCAAACGCGTCAATTATTTGTTGAACATTTAATTACTTTGAAAAGCAACTTCAGGAAGTATTTTTCTACTCCTGATCCTTGCAATAACTGGATCAGAGATCCATTTAATATGGAAATTACAAATGCTAAACATTTATCTGCACCTGAACAAGATATTCTCGTGGAATTATCATGTGATACAACTTATAAACTAAAATTTAACAAAACTGAATTGAGCAACTTTTGGTTACTTCTCAGGTCAGATTATCCTGCGCTTGCAAATAAAGCACTTCAACACTTGATTCCATTCTGCACAACATATTTATGCGAACAAGCTTTTTCGGTACTATTTTATATTAAGTCTAAATATAGAAACAAATTAAATGTAGAGCCGGATCTTAGATTAAAAGTTTCCAATATTAAGCCAGATATTGAGATTCTTGTTTCAAGAAAACAACTGCATACATCATTAAATATGTAAGTTATATTTAATGAGATAGATGCAGTTATTTTTTAAAATATTTCTTATTTAATATTTTCTGAAAAAAATTATAAAATATTTATATGAATTTAATGTAAGTACCCATTATAATTTGTGAGATTTGTTGCTATGACAATGTTTGTATTTTCTTTCTTCAATATTATAATTTCTAATAAAATGTGTTCTACAATATGCAAAAAAATCGTTATTCACCAATCACTGTTAGAAATATTCATCATATATCCTTGTCCTTATGAGATCGTAAGCCAGAAATTAATTAATAAAATGACGAAAAGTACCTAAAGTTGTGATGGGGGTCCGTCAAAAAAAATTTTTTCAAGTGGGGGTCCGTGGAGTACATAAGTTTAAGAACCTATGTAGTAGATAAAGATGTTGAAATTTTAGATGTGTTATAGATGTATTATATTATCTTAGTTATTTTTATCATCCGTTTAGTTTAGTTTTAGCAAAAACATGTTAAGCCACATTTTTTCAAAATAAATTCTAATTTTTGTAGAAAAAATGTTTTATTTAAAGAAATAATAGTTGCTGACTTTCCCTTTACTGATATTACATATTGAGCAAATTTGAAATATATGCAGTAAACCCAATGTTTTCTATCTTTTCTCTAAACTTTAAACTGCAATATTTCAACATTTTGATTTTGTGGCTTACCACTGTTTCGCTCTAAGGTCTTCATATATCTATGTTTATTTCTACTCTAAATAAAATTTTGAAAATTGCCGCTTTTCGACTGGTGTTATGTTTTCAAAACGTTTAATGCATACTGACGTTCAAATTTTATTTATTGTATTTTTAACCTTTGGTTTTAATATGATTAATGAGATATCAAATTTAAATGAAAATGAAGAGAAAATCTTACAGAGACATAAAAAAGAAAAGAAAGAGTTGCAAGGTAATTAATTTGATTTACATATATATATTACTTTACTCTTTACATAAATGAATATTATTTCACAATTTTAGCAAAGATTCAAGCATTAAAAAAAAGTGCAACCAAAGGTGATAAAAAGAAAAAGAAAGAAACTACCGAAGAAATAGCAAAATTAGAATGTGAAATGAATAAAAGGCATGAAGAAGAACTTTCCAATTTGACCATTGTCAATGATTCTGATGAGGTATTAATATAATTTAATAAATAATTAATCAATTTCACTTGTTATTCTTAGAATTATTTGTATATATTTTGGACTTTATATTTTTGACAAATCCATATTTTCTTAAAATAATTATGGTTAATGTGTAGATATATATTCTTTTAAGGTCACCGAACAATTATCTAATCTCGAAACAAATGATGTATCAAAAGGAAGAATTTCTAAAGCCCAAAGACGGCGAGATAAGAAAGCAATTAAAGAAAAAGAAAGAAAGGAAGAAATTGAAGCACAAGAAATTGCAAATTTACAAGGTGTACGTCATCTTGAAACTGTTAAATTAAAATCTTTATTAAAAGAAAGAGGATTATCAATTGTTGAAGTGCCTTCAGATGGAGATTGCCTTTATGCTTCATTAGGAATACAGATTGGATTAGAGGTTTGTAATTTATATAATTAATAATAAAAATTAATATATATATATATATATATATAGAGAGAGAGAGAGAGAGAGAGATTCTTTAGTTTTTATATTTATTTTTTTTAAATAATCAAACGAATTGATACGGATTTGATCCTTAAGGATGAACTGGTAAGGTGTGAGAATTAACTTGCAGAAACATTTAAAATTCGAAATGGACAAGGGGATTCGTTTATATATTTCAAATTTTATTTAATTTATTATTCGAACACATGAATCTTATGAAATTCAATTAAACAAAAATAAATAAATAAAAGTATTAGTTTACGTTGATATTTTAAATCTATTAGAATTAGAAATTTGGCTAACACATTTAAAAATTGATTAAAATATGGAAACAAATGGTTCTTTTTTATTTTATAGATAAATGAACTTCGTAAACGTGGTTCAGACACACTTAGGAAAAATAAGGAACGTTTTCTTCCTTTTATTACCTCACCAGAAGGTGAAAATCTTACCGAAGATGAATTCGAAGCTTATTGTGACGCTATGGCATCTACACCTGTCTGGGGAGGAGAAATAGAACTAACAGCTCTCGCTGAAGAACTTAAGTCTTGTATCGAAGTTCTTCAAGCTGAAGGACCCGCTAGATTTTTCGGAGAAGAATTTGGTGTTCCGAAAGCGACGCTATGTTTCCATAGGCATATGTATGGACTTGGAGCTCATTATAATGCAGTGGGGCCTTATGAAGAGAATAACGATATAAATGAAGGTTCTTTTTGAGAGCAATGCTTTACCAAATATTTACATTTCTTTTGAAAATAAATAAATATATCTCCTAATTTTATGTTGAATTTTGTAATTGATATATTAGTTTGTGAGTGATGTTTTTTTAAAATTATATATATATCTAAAATAAAGTTTTATTTATTTTTAAAAGTGATAAATTTATATATAATAAAGATTATTTTGACAGTTTTTTTAGTTCAAATATCTTGTAATGTTTAAATTATAAATTTCTTTTAAGAAAAAAAAAACATTTCAGGCACTAATACTTTTTTAGGAGCAAGGATCCATAAATTAAATAATCATTTTTAAAGAAATAAGGACGGAAGCCAAATAAAATTAATATAATATTTAATGAAAACTTAAATTGATGGTATTTCGTTAGGTTGATTTTGAGGTGTTTCCGGCTTCATTGCCGGGAAAAGTAATACTTCTTTAATATTGTTGTGATCAGATAGAAGCATTACAAGTCTGTCAATCCCCAAACCCCATCCTCCTGTTGGTGGCAGGCCATATTCTAGAGCAGTACAAAAAGCCTCATCTGGTGGTTGTGCTTCATCGTCACCAGCATTCTTGTCTTTAAGTTGTTGTGCAAAACGACGACGTTGTTCCATTGGATCATTTAACTCGGTATAGGCATTGCAAATTTCGCGACATACAGCAAACAATTCGAATCTAGAAATAAATTAAGATAATTTTTAAAATTCAAAGAGAATCAATGATATTTAAAATCAATAAAAAAATAAATAAAAACAAAAACATTTTTGATTAATAAAGAGATTATTCAATGAAATTATACTAAATAAATTATAAAATAAAGTTTTACAAAATCATCATGATAATTAGAATTGATTAAGATTTCGTCTTTGATATTTTTAATCTCTTTGTAGGATTCTTTTTAAGAAAGAGTTAGTATATTTTATTATTTTTAGAATGATACCTCTCTGTTAAGCCTGGCAATGATCGATGCCATTTAGCAAGTGGCGAACACACTTGAGGATGATCTATAATAAATGTTGGGTTCACACATTGACTTTCAACAAACTCTCCAACCAATTTATCTAGAAGTCGCGCTGCAGTCTTAGGCGGAGGACATTCTACACCATGTTTGACACAGAGTGATTCCAGAGCGGCCGCTGCCTCCGGAGTTCCTAGTGTTTCAGGAGATGGTAATTTAGTCTTAAGAACCTCTTCAAGTGCTGGTATCATATGGAGACGTTTAAAGGGCGGAGTAAAATCAACTTTCAGAGGTGGCTGATCAGGTCCATCCGCATGATACTCGATTATAAAAGATCCTGTTATTTGTTTTACCATTCCAGAAAGCATGTTCTCCGTAATAGCCATCAAGTCGTGGTAATCAGCATACGCCATATAGAATTCACATGTTGTAAATTCAGGATTATGAGTTAAATCAATGCCTTCATTTCGAAATTGACGGCCTATTTCATATACTCGATCTAACCCACCTAAAATTAGTAAAACCTTTTAATTATATAATTTTAATAAAAAAAAAAAAGTGACTTAATAAACATAAATATCTTAAAAAGATTAAGATAATTGAGATTAAATTGAAAGTTTTATATTAATCAATAGAAAATGCTTAGTTTTATGATAATTATTTTAAATATTTTTGTTGTATTATATAAAATTTGTTCATTTATATATATATATATATTAACAAAACCACTTATAAATAGTCCAGAAACTTGAAATAATTAAAAAATCTTTACCAACTACAAGCATTTTATGAAAGAGTTCAGGAGCAATTCGCATAAATAAACGCATATCAAGTTCATTGTGATGTGTAACAAATGGTTTAGCGGTAGCACCTCCTGCGATTGTATTCATCATCGGAGTTTCTATCTCAAGAAAACCTAGATCGTCAAGAAATTTACGAATATAGCTTATTATTCGCGCTCGGGTTATAAATGTTTTACGGACATAGTCATTCATTATTAAATCCAAATACCGTTGCCTACAAATTGAAATGTTTTATTATTAAAACCTCCAAAACTATTTTTTTGAAAAATCATAAATAATTTATTTAAAATATGGATTTGTACCTAAATCTTGTTTCTTTGTCCTTGAGGCCAAAATGTAAGTGAGGCAACATATGAAGACATGGGGAGAGTAGAGTAAGTGTCTTTGGCATGATGGACAATTCTCCTTTTTTAGTACGACACGCATATCCTTCAACGCCAACTATATCTCCTCTACGCAATTTATCCGTAGCCTGAGTAAATGCTTCTAAACCTCCAATATAACCTCCAGCATTAGCCATTACCTAAAAATGAAATTATAACGGAATATAAATTAACATTTAATTACAATTTTTGATTTAATTAAAAATATGTTTAGTACCTGTAATTTAACTCCTTCGCCACGTAAATCATAAAAAATGAGTTTAGCCCCACTTTCGCGAATTGCATGAATTCTTCCGGAAACTGTAACAATTTCTGCTTCACGTGATTCACCAGATGAAAGACATTCATATCTAAAAATATTAATCATTTAACTTTACTGAATTATATTGAAAAATAATAAAAAATAATTCTTTAACAAAGATCCGTAATAAAAAAATTTGAGATTAATAGTTATTAAATTAATAAATTATTATGTCACTCTGACATGTTGAAAAGATACTGTTTTGTAAAGCTTTAGTAAAGACAAATAATATTAAATAGCTTAAAATATGAAGGTGAGTTTTTTGGAAAATGATAATGGTTTTATTTTAATAATTGTAAACAAAATTAATATCAAAGTTGATTTATATGAACTTTATATAGAAAGTATTCTCTATTACCAAAATTGAATTATATTTCAGTTATCTTTAAATAAAAATTAAATAATTTTTTTTGTACAGCTGAATATGTTGAATAAAATATATCAAAAATTTGAATTAATCAAAAAAATAATATCAAATTTTATAATTACTTTTCTAGAAATTCGGTTAGCGAGATTGAAACATGATATTTATGTGGATAGGGATCTTCTGCCTTTTGTTTCATTTGCTGAATAGCTGCTGAACGTAATCGCAAATATTCATTTGGCGAAATATCTTCTTCAGAAATTTTATTCGATTTTTTTTCTGTGTTACCTTCTCCATTTGCACTAGATGATGCCGCCTTTTCAGCTTTTTCTTTGGCTTTCTGCTCAGCTTTCAATCGGCGTTTCAACTCACTACATACAGAGAAAATAAAAAAAAAATAGTTTTAGTTGTAAATGTGGTGTAATATTTCAATAGCCTACCAACGACACTCTTTTGCTGTAGAACTAATAGTAAATAATTGATCAAAGGATGAAAGTTGATGTCTCAATAATTTGCGTGGTCTGCATAAGCCACGTGCACTAGTGGATAAGAACTTGGCCAAAAATTGTACCATTTTATATAAATTTTAATCAGGAATGGAATATCAAACATTCATTATATCGATAAAATGGAAAAATGAAGATTCAAAATTATTACACAATTAATAAGGCAAATAGAAGAATATTTAACCATTTTAAAAATTAGAAGTAAACATTCGAAAACTAAACTTACTTCTTAGACAATTTTTCTTGTGATACTTCCATTATATTGTCAAAGAAATAAATGAAATAAATAAAGAATATTTGAGATTATTAATAAAATTTAATCAGCTAGGTATTAATCACAGACCATTCGTATTAATCTTTATTCATATGTCTATAAAATGTTAAAAAATGTATTCGAAGTAAAATGAGATACAATAATTGATAATAATTAAATCCAAAATCAGAATGCTAAAATAAAAATGATGGGTAAATATAAATATATTTTATATGGTTACACAACCTATATTTACATTTAATTAAATTTAAGTCTGTGAATATATATAATTCTAAAAAAGTCTTAAATAAAATACTGGGAAATTCAAACATTATTATTAATGGATGGAAAAGTTATTCTAATAATTGGATTTAACGCGTTAATTATTATGAAAAAAAAATTTAATTAATTAATTTAATTAATAAATAGGTAAAGAGTTGAAACAATAAATAATTATTTAAGAATAAAAGATGGTGATGGATTATAAAATTAATTTTCAATGATTACCCCTCTAAATACTCTTCTAAGTATGTTTTAAAAAATTAATTAATGTCCCTTGATTGAAAACTAATTATAATTCATGTTTAGAAATGTTTATAATTTTATTTTTATTTATACATAATAATACATATATAATTTAATATATAATATATATAAATATTCAACATTTCACAGGTTAGAATTTTAATGGATATTTTTTTTAAATTAATTAACTAATTAAAATGCATTAGATAACATAATAATTTTTTGAGATGGAAGTTTTAATTTTAAAAATTTTTACAAATAAAATTGTACAAAAGAGCCCATTTCTTTTTTTTTCATATAATAATTATTATATTTATATGATATTTATTATTATTATATTTCATATTATGTTAAAATAAATTTCCTTTAGCTTATTTTAATTATATTTGATCTAAAACTGTCTTCATTGGCAAGTTATAAGGAGATTTTGGTAAGGTTTATTTATAAGTGTGTGCAGTGTGGCTTGTGTGAGTAAGAAAAAAGATTCGTCATCCCTCCATCATAGTAGAATCCCGAAAGAAAGGGAAATCACATGCCTTTCTTTGATAAAATTTAATATTGAAATGCTTCCATTTGGTTGATTCCTTAAATATATTTTAAATGTTGAAGCATACAAAAAGTATGCCTGTATTGAGATATTAATTTGGTGAAATTTATAAAAAAAAACTTTTAATTTTTCATTAAAAGTATCGTTATAACTTGAAGAATTTAAATAAATTAATAAGTAATATCTTCACTTTAAATAAAATTTAATTTAAAACTCCTCTAATGTATTTTAAACCATTTATTTATTTATCTATATTTTATATATATATATATATATATATATATATATATATATATGAGGACTAAAAAGAAACCATTTAGTATAAATAATTTTAATAAGTATTCATGTATAGAAAAAAGATATTATTAGTAGACTAGTTTTATTTAACAATTAAGAAAATTTTAAAAAAATTTTTGAATAGTCCTAAATTTTCAAAAATTTGCGGGATTAAAAATCATTTCCGGTCAAGGAAGCGCCGTCCCTAGGCGGAATCGCGACTCTTTGGAAACGGCAATCACCGGCCGAGAAATCATTTGCTTTTAACAACGTGATTACCTACAATTTCATACTCAATAACTTGTAATTAATTATGCATCTATTTGATTATAGTGTTCATAAATAATAGTTTCGAATCAATATTTAGAATACTTTTTAAAAGTTGTCATCATTTAAACTATCAGCTCTCTATTAACTTGGCCTGATTCTTCATTAAAAACTTGGATAAGATGGCGTCCGATCTGCAGAACAAGAATCGCATGCAAGTTTTTAAAAACAAAGGCAAAGATCAAGATGTATGTGTTTTACCATTTATTAATTTCCTTCTAACTCTTTACAATAAAATTAAAATCATTTGATGATAATTTAATAAACTTTCACTTTTTGACATTTCAAATTCAATTCATGACCTGTGAGCACATTTTACTTTATAACTTATTTTAATTATTCTTTAGCTTAATGAGGCCAATTTTCAAGATATATTTATAATAAATTTATGGATTAATTAGAATTTAATATTTATTTTGAATGTTACAATTAAAATCAATTAAAAGTTGAACAAAGGAATCCCCCTCTCCTTAGAAAAAGAGAAATTCACCTTTAAAATGATTTATAATCCACTTTTTATTCCTATGATTAAAAATAGATTCGTGAATTTTTTAAATGGAATTCAATGTTAAATAAATTAAACTTTTTTTTAAAAACTGAAAATAAATATATATGTATATATATATATCTTATATATTATATATAATACAAATATATATATATATATTTAATATCAATGTCGGCCTTGGCATGTTTGAATTACTAGGTTCTGTCAGATTTTTCCATTTAAGTAACATGTTACCTTTTATTTAATTATCCATTTAGTATATATTCCAGATATCTCATAATTAAACAAGGTTTCAAAGAAAATTATTCTGAATAGCTAAAAATATAGCTTAAAAATTTGTAAATTATTTTTTTTAAGTAATGTCTGCATTTTTTAATTCTAAGTTCATATAATATAAAATGTCTCTTAAAAAAACTATTAAGATTAATTAAATATATTTTTTAGGAAATGCGAAGAAGACGTAATGAAGTAACCGTGGAACTTCGTAAAAACAAAAGGGAAGAAACTTTGCAAAAACGAAGAAATGTTCCAAATGCCATTTCCACTGGTAATTTTATACAATATTATTATTTAGTAATATTCTAAATAATTTCTAAAATAATTATTAATTTTATATTTTAGAAATATTTCGGATTTTAATTAATAAATCTTATTTGTAAACTTTTTCTTTTATACATATTCTTGTGAGATGAGGTGCTCTGCATTAGATGTTTTTATGTAGTTTATATGTAATTAATGTATATCTAGTGCTTACAATTGTGACTTGGTTTAAATTATATTGAGCTTAGAAGTAAAATTTTTAAATCTTTTAATGTAAAATAATAAAATATAGCTTGTTATTAATTCTAAAAATATTATAAGATTTATTAAAATAATTAAATTTAATAATTTAATAAATAGTTAGTTCAAATCAGAATAATGGAAGGAATCGTTATTTTAAAATAAAAAACTTATTATTTGAAATTAATTGACTATTAAATGTAAGGGAAAACATGATCTTTGAAAATTTAGCATTCTAGGACTCTTATATATATTAATCTTTGATATCTAAATTTGTTTATTTTTATTTGTTTCAGATGAAGATGATATTGAGAGGAATTTATCCACGACAAATCTTGTCCAACTTGTTGCAAACGCAGAAAGTCCCGATATAACCATCCAATTAGCAGCAGTTCAATCAGCTCGCAAATTACTTTCTAGCGATCGTAATCCACCTATTGATGCTTTAATAGAATCTGGAATTTTGCCTATACTTGTTAGATGTTTGGAACGACATGATTGCCCTTCATTACAATTCGAAGCTGCTTGGGCATTAACTAATATCGCCTCTGGAACAAGCCTTCAAACTCAAGCGGTGGTTGCAGCACATGCTGTACCTTTGTTTCTTCAACTACTTCTTTCACCCCATCAACATGTCTGCGAACAGGCAGTTTGGGCTCTAGGCAACATTATTGGAGATGGTCCTCAACTTCGAGACTACGTTATTAATTTGGGTGTTGTTCAGCCCCTACTCACATTTATTAAACCAGAGATTTCCATTAACTTCCTCCGTAATGTTACTTGGGTTATAGTAAATTTGTGTCGGAACAAAGAACCACCTCCAGCAGTAACAACAATTCGGGAATTACTGCCTTCATTGTCACTACTTATCCATCACACTGATACTAATATTTTGGTTGACACTGTGTGGGCTCTCTCATATTTAACAGACGGCGGAAATGATCAAATCCAAATGGTAATTGATTCCAATGTGGTTCCCAAATTAATCCCTCTTCTTTCTCATAAAGAGGTTAAAGTGCAAACGGCCGCTTTACGAGCTGTTGGCAATATTGTAACTGGTACCGATGAGCAGACTCAAATAGTCCTTAACTGTGATGCCCTGGCACATTTTCCTGCATTATTAACTCATCCTAAGGAAAAGATTTGTAAAGAAGCTGTTTGGTTCTTATCTAATATTACTGCTGGAAACCAATATCAAGTTCAAGCTGTTATTGACGCAGGATTGCTACCTAAGATTATAAAAAACCTTAGTAAAGGTGAATTCCAAACACAGAAAGAAGCTGCATGGGCAATTTCTAATTTAACTATTAGTGGCACTCGAGAACAGGTAATAATTATGTTTTAACTTGTTTATTTTATTTAAAAACAAAATTATAACGTTTTTATTAATTCTTTTCTTTTAGGTATCAAGGCTTATTTCAGAAGGTGTTATAGCTCCTTTTTGCGCTTTGCTCAACTGTAAAGATACTCAGGTTATTCAAGTTGTCCTTGATGGAATTAACAATATGCTCAAAATGGCAAGTCCCCATTCAGATCAGTTGGCCAATATGATAGAAGAATGTGGCGGTCTTGATAAAATTGGTATGCATTTAGTCTTCTAACATATTTAAAACTAAATAATATTCAATAATAAAAATTAATTTATCAAATAATTTAATTCAGATAAGTTTTTTTTTTTTTTTTTGTAAATTTTTATCAATAAAAAAATAAATCTTTATTAAAATTGAATATTAGTAACTTTAACTTTTAATTACAGAAAATCTGCAGAATCACGAGAATGTTGAAATTTACAAATTGGCTTATGAGATCATTGAACATTACTTCAGTGAAGAGGCGGATGATGTTCCCAATTTGGGCCCTCAAAGCACTGACCAGGGATATCAATTTGACCCGGCCACAAGCATACCAAGAGAAGGATTCAAGTTTTAGCCACTACGACTTGTCATATGTCGTTGGTCCACCTTTGACTTCCTTCTCCTCCACTTCTCTCTCTTGTTTATATAAATATATATATAAATAAATCAGGAACTACTTCAACAACAACAACCACATAATGTGATTAAAATTTGTTGTTAAAGGTATTTAAGATTGATATGCAAGTGGCACTTTAAAATATCAAATCTAAATAATTAGCCAAAAGAAGATCATTAAGTGAGAAGAGTCAGCATGCAAATAGCTAGCTAGATTTAGTTAGAAAATGTAAATTGACTCATTTTAAACAAAATAACTGTTTTTTATTGTTATTTTTCTAAAAAATAAAAAAATTCATTATTTATTTACCATAAGTTATTTTAAATTTATTTAATTTAATGAATTGTGGATATTTATTTTATTGAAAAATAGCAAATTTTTAAGTATATAAATGATTATAAAATATTTATAAAAAATTATTTTTATTTATTAAACATACGCTTAATGATCACAAATATTTTCTAACAATTTAAATAAAAGATTTACAATTAAATTTGCCTATATTGCATATCCATCTTTAGAGATATATTCGGTGAATAAAGGAGTAAAACAAAATTAAATTAAAGGATTTGTAATTTCAACTTATTAATTAATATTAAAATTAATAATTAATATTATTTAAAAAATATTTAAAAATAAATCTAAAAAATGACATAAAATATATATTTTATCAATGTGTCCTTTTTTACCGTGTTAATTCAAATTGTATGCATGTATTTACTCTTTAAAATTATCTAATTTTTTTTTTAAGATTTTTTTATGTAAGAACAAATGCTAACATATTAGATAAAATATTTTCTTTTCCTGAATAACTAATTAATTAGAAAGCACAATTTATTTGATACTAAATTTATTTAGTATCAAATAAATTATCTTTTCTTAATAAAAATAAGAGTAAATACAATATAATAAATAAAAGACTAATTTTGACTAGGATTTTTAATCTGAAAATTCCTTTCCCACCGCATATCTCTACCTTCTATGTTAAAAATAAAATTACCTATATGCCATTCAAATAGTTTTTTTTTAAGTTATACAATTAATTTTGTATATCTCAAAATAAGGTCATTATTTTATGTTTAACTAATATATTTTTTATTTATATATGTATTTTCAAAAATGAGTTCGAAACCCTCACAAATCAAACTCCTAAAATATGCTTGTTAAATATTTCGGATTAAATTGAATGAGGTTATCCTCATTCGGTATGAACTGCCCTTTGCTTAGAAAAGCCATTTAGGGTACAGACTATTATTAATCTATTTATAAATCAAATATAAATAAAATTATATATAAATATATATATATGTATGTGTGTATATATCCATATTATATATCTATATATAATAAAAATAATTTTTGTTAATATAAATAAAAAATATTTTAAAAAATATTGATTTTCTCAGAAATTGCTCGACGCTTATTTTTGTCTTCTAAAAAGTGATAGATGACAAAAGAAATCTAAAATAAGTAAATGCTTTTATTAAAAATTGCATTTGCCTATAAAACAATAATTGTATTATTAATGAAATTTTTGGAATTAATCAAAGAACGTCCTGTGATTTTTTGAAATTAATCAATTAATAAATAATTTTTTGTCTAGGATCGTTAAGTCTTCTATTTTTATCATTTTTAACTTTTTTATATAAAACTTAAATAAGAAAAGAAGAATAACAAGTGGTTAAATATTTTAACACATCCCAATTTTCCTCTTTCCTATTAAATTCTAGTTAAATTTTAAAAACCTTATATAAAATACAATTGATTATATTATTAGCCTTTTTCGAAAATAATATTCTAATTTTTTAGGATTAAAATTAAAATGTTTTTTGCTATAAAAAGAAATTAATAGCTCCAAAGTTTATTTGTATTTAAAAAATATGTATTTTCGACTATAAGTAATTCTTCAATTTTTAAAAATTGATTGATCATCCCGTCATAAGGGCTTAACAATCATCTCAAATATTAATAGAATTTTTTATTTTTATTAATACATTTTTGAAATGTTTTTGTGAAAATCAATAAATCTCTTAGAACTATTTCAATTGTAAATTCAAAAGTGTAAAATTCAATCAAAAATACAAAATATTCTTGTGATGACTATTTTATTTTAATATAAAGTATTAAAAAATTATATTAATTAAAAATATATTATTATAATTTAAAAAAACAATACAATATATTTATTTATTTATATCCAAATGTTTTTTGAGATTAATCATTAATTTTGAGAATACATCCTTGATATCTTGGAATAAATAGTAATATCAAATAATTAAAAATATTGAGATTTTGTTTTATAAATTCTTATTTTCCTTTGATATATTTTTTTTTTGTTCCGTGTTTTATAAAATTAGACGGCTGGTAAAAACAATCGCTCGCATGCTAAACATTTCCGACTCTTATGGTGATAGGTTAGTGGGATCTGAGCAGGTCTATTTTGTCCCTTATTTAAAGGAGGTGCTTTGAAAATAGCAACTCTTCCTAAAAATCTATAATAAATTAATTAATTTAAATAATTGTTTAATAGATACAAAATAAAATTATGAGAATACCTTGGTTGAGAATTATTCCAATTCTGATCAATTCGTTTGGTCTTCCCAGCTAATTGTAGTTGACGCCATAATCGGAGGTTATCTTCTTGGATTTTATCCAAACGATCTTTTTCAGCCTGGAAAATAATAAAATATTATTGAGGTTTTTTCAAACTTATTCACAATATCATATATATTTGAATAAAAAATATTCAAAGAATTAAATTGGATTAAATTTACAGATAAACATAAATCAATTTAAAAATGTATTATAAAATAGGATCTTATACTTTTAGGGTGCAGTCCAAAATTGGTACAAAAGCAAGAAACGGTTTTTTTATCTCATATCACAAGGGAATATAAAAAAAATCGTATATCCCCTTTGTACCAATTTTGGTCTGCTTGTGTGTATGAGGATTTATGAGTTTTAAAACAAAAATATTTTTATTTACAAGTTAATTCACGCGTATATTATAGTGTTATAATGATTTTATTAGTCTTACTCTCGTCCAAAAATAGAGAATAATTAATTTAATTAAGTCAAAACATGTTAATTTATTTTAAAAATTAAATTGTTTTGAGTTAAAAAGTATAATTTCAAACATTTTTTGGTTTTCATTTATTTCAAATTAATTATATTTAATTAACTGATTAAAAAAAATATATATAAAATTTATTTTATTAGTTTTATTTATGTGAAATTCTTATAGTAATGCCAACTTTTTGAAGTTTTTTTTTAAGGAGAATTACCTGTAATTTTTTAAGTTTTACAGTTACATGTGGCCTAATTGGTGGTGATTGAGTATCTACAGCACAAACGGCTGTTTTCACCCTTGCCCTGTGTTGAGTCCAGCGTCTCTCCTGCCAAGGCAGAATCAAAAGTTTTTCCCGTCGAGTTAACATCGTTACTAATAATTTGTCTCTGACAATTCTTTAAGATAATATAATAATTAAACTTTCGTTGTCATAGTAACAATCGATTATCTTTTTTGACCCTTTTTTAAACAAGCTATAAATTTAGAATATAATCTTGGGAATAGGTGGTTCAAGGGATCGAACATCGTCAAGTTAATTTAGTTTAAGATTTTAAAAGTTATATTTTTCAATAAATACCATAACTGACTTAATTAATATGCTTCATTCCTGATATTCATTAAAAGTAAAAAACTAAATCTTGGAAATTTATTCTAATATAATAAAATAAAAGAAATGTTTATAAAAATTTATAAATTGTTTTTATTTTCAATTTCTATATGTATCCAAATTAAGAAATTAATTATATATTGTAATTGTAATATATTTACTTTAACAATAACAATATTTGTGACTTGTAATTTATAAACTGAAACAAAATATAATTAAATTAAAATTTCCAATAAATTATTTATTTTGGTTTTTTCGTTTATTTTATTGGCTTAAATATCTATAAACAAAATAAATAAAACCTAGAATATTATTTAAAAGTTGTTTTATATATAAATTACAGCTTAATTAATTTCTGTATTATTTTTCAAATTAATTATTAATTTTAGACATAAATTATGCATAATCACAGTTACAATTATGTATATGTTTTTCAAAAAAATGATGGAATAAAGGTAAAAAAACAAGTTATACTTAAAATATTATTTTGATTTAATAATATATCGAAACCGAGAAAAAGTGAGAAATTGCTATTTGTGATAATATTGAATAAAATTTTCAAACATTTTAGATTTCGTGAATTGGAAAGATACATGAATTTATCAAAAATATTTTTATTTTCAATTCGTTTATTTAATCATTGAAATTAATTATTATATAGATAATATATAAGTGATTTTATAACCAATAATCAAAAAATAGTATTTCAAATAATACCGCTTTCCTCTCCCCTGTAGTGAAATCATTTTTCATTCATAAATTTTATTTTTCAATTATTTCTGACATTTCATTTAATTTGATATTTTTTCACTATCTATTATCATTATTTATATTAGTAATAAATAATCAAGTATTATTAGTAATAAGGTAATGCATTATATTATTTATATTACAAATAAATGAGTATGGCATGAAAAATTTTATTTATTCAAATATATTTTATAAATATTTAAATCAAAGGCAGTGTTTTGAAATTATTTTATATATACACATATCAAATCAATCATATATTTCAATCACAGTTTTGTTTTTGTTTTAGTTTATAATCAATTTCTATTTGATTAGACTATTCGAATTTTACAATATATATAAGATGATCCATGAACTTTATTTTGAATATTTTTCTAAAAGAAGAAATACGTTTTCGGATTGAAATTGTTCTTTTAAAAATGGAATTTTACAATTATCAAAAGGTTGACTTAAATTCCTTAATTTATAATAATCTTCCCGATAACTTGACATAAATTAAAAGAAAAATTAAATTCCTCACAAACAATTGTATTAATTAATAATTAACTTTTGAATCAATACTAATAACATGGATAATCTACTTCTGAAAAATTCTTCACATTTTTATAATCCTTAAAAAGTTAGGAAAATATGTCAGAAAAATTTTTTAAATATAAATAGTAAAAAATTAATTAACACTTAATATAAAATTAACTTAATTAAAAATAAGATAAACTATAAACTTCTTAATATTTTAAAGAAAATTTGTATCGATAATTAATCAACACTTAATATATTAAAAATAAAATAACAACCTTTTATCTCATAAATTGATTAATATTTTATGCTTTTTAAAAATACTTGTATAAAAACAATAAAAAAATCTCACTACCTTCACAAGATAAGATACATAAAAAATTATTTTTTAAATATATTAAAATCATTTCATGAATTTTATTTATGATTATTTTTTTTTCTTTATATTTAATTTATAGAAAAACAAACCACCAAAAGATTCTTAAGTTAAAATCTTTAAAATCTCAAAAACCAAATTTATCTAATAGTTTGTTATCAAACTTTATTTGTTAAGAAAAGGGACAGGAATCTATATTGAGACCAGGCAAATAGACAGGCTCTGGAGACCAAGTTCCCCAAGTAATTGTTTGAATACATCCTCGGAAACCACGATCAAAATGTCCATGAGTCATTTCGTTAACTGTTCCTCTTCCAGGAACACCACCTAATTAATTTGTATATAATTATTATAAATTATTCTTTCGATTATAATAATTTTATTAATACCAACCAAATAACGCTCCAGTCAATCTCCATTCATCATTTATATCTATAGGTTTTTCTAATAAAACATGTTTATCAAATGTTACTCTTGTCTTTTGTGGACCTAATGCTAAAATTAATTCATGCCATGCACCATCAGTAGGATCTCCATTATTTTTTCCAATTGGTATCAATTCAGCAAAATTTCTAATTACTAATTTAATTCTCCCTTCAGATAAACCTGAAATTTAACCTATATTTTAGTAAAATTTGATAGATGTAATTTATTCTTTTTATTTGGTTTAAGAAGGAAAATTGTATACCAATTCCGAGGGTCCAATTACTCTGTTCTGCCCAAAGAAGCATAACAGATCCAGCTGCTACATCAGCTGTAGAAAAGTTAAGTTGCAAGTGTGAGTCTCGCATTTTAGCACTTGAATCACTTAATGACACACTTAAACTAGAAGGAGGGCGTATTTCAAGGTAACTAAAAAAAAATGGATTAATTATATAATATAAATGATTTAATATTTCAATTTTATTTTACCCATCCTTTTTAATTCTAGCTGCATTTGTCCTTTCTGAACATTGTTGACCTGCAAATCCTCTTGTACAACGACAAGTGTGAGCAACGCATTTTCCCCCATTAACACACG
Organism: Labia minor; assembly: GCA_963082975.1. NCBI lineage: Eukaryota > Metazoa > Arthropoda > Insecta > Dermaptera > Spongiphoridae > Labia > Labia minor. The sequence continues at coordinate 82,270,250 of OY720347.1, forward strand.
CTTCGGACGGACATCCTTTTCTGCCCCAATCGGTCTTACACGAATGGACATTACGGGCATTAGTCAAATTTCCTTGCCAAAACAAAATTTCTCTCCCACTTATCATCAAGGTTCTCATACAACCCCTGAATGATTGTGAAGATCCTACCGGAGAATCAGGTGGAATCCGAGAGAAATCAGGTATTCCTCCTTTAAAAACAAATTTGTTTACCAAACATAATTAGTGAGATGATTTCATAATTTATTTATTTAATTTATTCAATAATGATTTCTAAATATATTATGGAGAATTTAAAAAATGATATTTACCTAGAAAAAGATTTCCTTTGGGAAGTGGAGCCCTAGAAGAAGGAGGCATCACTCCCCAAGATCTTGCCCCATCAATAGATAAAGAAACTTGTCTTCCATACAGGCGTATTTCTACCTGATGCCATTCATCAGCTGCAAGTACTCTAGCGCCACGTACAATTAAAGGTCTTCCCAAAATACCTTAAATTAATTCATATTGAATGAATGAATAAATTAATTAAAAATTTAAAATTGATTATACCTTGCGCTAAACGCAATTCTAGAATTCCTCCATGATGGCTTAATAGTCCCCATCCTTGCCAAAATAGAATTAATCCAGATAGAGAAACACTTTTTATTTCAATACTCAACCATAATTCTTCCTCTAAAATGTAAAATAATATTTTTTATTTAAAATTCTAAAATTTAATAATACACTGCCTTTCTTTTTAAATAAAAACTTGCCCTGAAAATGATCACTAAGTGATATAGCTAAGAATGATCTTTGGCCACTAAATCCTAATGACTGATTTTTAGGAATATCTTCTTGTTCACAAATATCTCCTGTCCTTCCAGGAATACAATCACATTGTGATCCGTCTGGCAACGAAATACAAGTTCCTCCCTCCAGACACGGTGAAGGTTCACAAGGATCATAATCCTATAACATATTTACATATTTTTGCATACTATATTATAAGTTACTAAATTTAAAATAAATTTAATAGAAAAAAATAAAATTTATTTAACAAATGTACCTGTCCGCATACGGGACCATGCCATCCGTAGGGACAAAGACAAGCATAGGATGCTCCTACTGGCAAGCAAGCACCTCCATGACTACAGGCCTTTGCAGGACAAGGGGCTGTGCCACATTGACCAACACCTCTTCCTCTCGCAGCACTTCGTCCCAAAACACTCCATGGTTTTGAACTCCATCCAACACGAACTTCAGCAGTTACAATGCATCCCTAAAAATTAAATTAATTCAAATTAAATATACAAACTAAGTTTAACATTTTTAACAACGCTTACTTGAAATCCTCGATGTAATGGGATATCATGGGGAAGAGAACCAAAAGCAGGTGCCTCATGGCCTCCTAAGTATAATAAAGGAGAAGCATCTAGTGCTGATGCATTTCCTGGAGATCTTCCTGTTACATTTCCATTTCCTTGAACCTGAATTATGAATATTTTATTACATTGAAAATTCTAAATTTATATAAGTAAATATACATACTTGTAACCAACCACGTCGATCATATAAACCAAGTTTCACTTGAATTTTTGTTCCATAAGGTCTAACTGGAAGAGGATCATTAGTAAATATTCGTCTAGGTCCTGTTCCAAGATCCCATGTCATTGCAAATATCCCCTGTATAAACGAGAGAGATAAATGATCACCATTTAGACCTCCAGTGAATAACACCAAACCAATCTGTAAATCAAAATTCGTTTTTTATAAAATCATATAAAATACATTATATTCCTTTTATTGTTTTATACCTGTTCATCATTAGCAGGAATTAAAGTTAATGTAATTTCTAATCCTTGAGGAGCAGATCCTTCTGCCCATGGTAACGGATAAGCTGCAAACGCACTAAGACCTCCTATACTAGGTCCAAACTGAGGTTCCGTTACCTGTAATTCTGTAGATCACAATTAATATTATTGAAAATGACTTCATTTGATATACCTTACCATGTTCGCAAAGAAGACCGTGGCGTCCTAAAGGACAAACACAAACAAAAGCCACCCCGGCTGCAGGAGTACATGTACCTCCATATAAACAAGGATTATTACTACAAACATGTCCTCTACACCTTGGTCCTCTTCGTCCTGGAGGACAAGCACATTTCCAACCTTGTTCTGAATTATCAGCCATACAAGTACCGCCATATGCACATGGTCCTATTAGAAAGAAATTTTATAATTTTTATTAATCCCATTTTTTTACTTTTAATATTACATTCAGAATTTCTTTAATTATAATTTTATTTAAAAAAAAATTAAATTACTTTGTAAACATGCAGGAGGTCCACATGAAACCAATGTACCAAATGATGCAGCTGCATCATCAATTATATTGACCATTTTGTGATTAATCCTCAAAGAACTCAAACAACCAACAAATTGTAGTTCTCCAATTTCAAATCCAGGAATTTCAGCCATTGAATTAGATAAACCACCTAAATAAAGCCAACCACTTGAGGTTTGTGCAAGCATTGATTGTTGTTGTTGACCACTCATTGCATGAGTTCCATTTACTGCCAAACTAGCACGACAACTTCCAGTTATTGGATCATTCCATAATGTCGCCTCAAGATTTATTTCATCACCGGTATCTACTCTAGTTCGAACCTTGAAATTGATTAAAAATTTAATTTTCATTATTTTAACATAGTTTATATTATTTAAATAATATTTACTTCTGTAAAAGCCATGCTCTGAATTCCACAACTCCAACGTACTGCAAGATGTCCATCTAACAAAGATACTATTAAAAAACGACTTGTAGGGGGTCCATCTGAACGAATCATTCCTAGAACAAGTCCAGAACTGTGAAGCGTTCGCATAATGACTTCAGCACGCCATGAATCAGATGGTTCAAATCGATGGGCAACAAAGGAAGCCCCATTCATGGAAACAGACCATTGTCGATAGTCAAATGATTCAGTAGTAGTAATAGATAACTCAGTTGTTAAAGTAGATTCGGTTATTTCTATCGTTGTTGTTTCTAAATCAGGTGTTTCTAATTTTTCGGTTGATGATTTAAATGTAAATATAGATTCTGAACTAGAATATGAATCTGTAAAATTTTCTTGTGATATTATTCCTTCTGATCTATTTTCATCAGAAACATCAGTAAATGGAAAAGTAGAACTAATTGGTTCAGTAGAAGTTTCAAATGTAGAATCTGTTAAAAATCTTGATTCCTTTTCATCTTTAACTGTTGTAGTGAAAATAAATTCAGTTGTGGATTTTATAGAAAATGATTCAGTTGTAGAAGTGATCGTCACTTCTGTTGTTAAATAAGTAGTGATTGCTTCAGTAATATTTGGTATTGAAGGTAATTGGGATTCTGTTGTTGAAATTATAGTTTCTTCTGTAGAATATTTATCTAGGTAGTCAATTGATGAACTTTGTAATGATTTTTCTGTACTAGTAATATTTGTTGAATTATCGACATACTCTGTGCTTGGTGTATCTGATGTTTCAGTAATTATTGTGGAGATAGTATAATCTGGAGTTGTTGTTTCTGGAGCATCTTCATCACATTTTTCTCCTGCTTTTCCAGCTGGGCATAAACAACTATAAGAATCTACTCCATCCACGCATATTCCTCCGGATGGACATGAATTCCCTAAATACATAATTTCATTTAATATATTTTATTAATTATTTTTAATTATATAGACAAATACTTAGAGAAATCTTACCAAGTAAACATTCATCATATTGAAATTCACAAAATGTTCCGTGAAAATCAGGGACGCAATAACATCGTGGACCATTTTCTTCTTCTAAACAGAGAGCATTATGTAGACATGGTGAAGATTCACATTGAACTAAAGCAGTTTCACATCTTATTCCTAAAGAAAAATATTGAATGTTTTCTCCGTTATTGTTTAAGTTATATTTAATATAAATATATATATATATATAAAGACATGGTTGCCTGTAAAACCATCCGGACATGCACAAGCCCAAGCCGCTTCTAAATCGACGCAAACTGCACCGTTTAGACAAGGATTTGAAGCACATTCATCGACAGGATCTTGACATGTTTGACCAGTCCATCCCGCCTGACAAAGACATGAAAATTCTACTCCAGGCCCATCTATACATTGGCCACCATGACGGCAAAGTTCCACTGAACTGGTATTGCAAATAGGAAGATCAACCTTAATAAACAATAAAATTTAATGTAAATATTCTTGTAAATAAATACGTATTTAATAATATATAGGTAGTATTGTGTTGAGTCTATCCAGTGATTATACCTCGCAATGCACGCCATCCCAGCCAGGTCTACATAAACAAATATATCCATCGAGACCATCTCTACATGTTCCTTCATTTAAACAGGGTGAACTCAAACACTCATTCACGTCCGATTCACAACGAACACCTTCGTATCCAGCAGAGCAAGCACATTGATACTCAGCAACACCATCAAGACAGGAAGCTCCATTCAAACATGGCGAGGACCAACATTCATCCCAATCAGTCTGGCATTGTACTCCTGTATACCCATCTTCGCAGTAACACGAATATGTACTGTTACTGTTAAAAATTACATTTTAATTAGTAAATTATTTTAGGGAAAATTATTACATATTTCAACCCTTCTAATTTTTGGTATAAAATTATAAAATACCTGTATAAACAACTTTTTAAGACAAATTAAATTAAAATAAAATATTTGTTTAAATTGTAAAGAAGTTTTAATTAAAAATTTGAAAAAATGTAGGGACTATTGATGAATAATAATCCTAAAAAGTCGTAAGAATTAAAAATCACCTCAGTTGTTTTTTGAGGAATAACATTCTTACCATAAACAGGTTTATGGTCAATAAAATAAAATTAAAAATTATTTTTATAATTAAAAATAAGATTTAGAATATATAAATTGAAAATGTGATGCATTGTGCATAACAAACATACCTAACATTATTTGATATTTTTAAATTCATTTTTGTTTTATAGAAAGTTTTTATACAAAAATTTCCTCTTTAAACAAAAATGAAAAAAAAATTCATCTAATTGATAAATTATTATTTTTGAATTTATTAATTTCCATCAGATCCATTATTATTAAAACTACCTGTTGACTGTCTCCATGCACACTCCGTGAAGACAAGGATTAGAGAGACACGCGTAACCGGCGTTAATTCTGCTCATACCCTCACAATAATTTAAATAAATTATCCATATTAAAAGCAGATACCGCAACTTAAAGTGCGCCATTCTGCCTACAGATATCCAATTCATATATTAATATGCATAGTGAGTTAGAACTCGAAGACGGTTTTTTAAACTCATCCAGGTCTAGTTCATCTGGAAAGGTGAACAACTCAGCACCTGAATCGAATATGTACTTTGTTTTCTTTCCGTTGCCAGGTAACATTGTAACAGTGAGTGACGTCACCAAAAGTAATACGGGCTCTATACTAACTTATGATAAGAATAAAATACCCTTTTTCGTTAGGGGAAACCTACCTTTCAATAATTCCTTTTATTATTTGGTTTTATATAAACTAACTAATATATCTATATATATATATATATATTTATATTCGTTTTATTTTTAATTCTATTATTATTTTTCTATCACATTTATAATTATAAATAAATTATTTTAAAAAAACATTAAATAAATATATATGATTATATATTAATATTTACATTTTCCTATTTTTATTACTTTTTTCAATAATTCCATTTTATCATAGATTACATTTATAAATAGTTGGCATAATTATTATCTTTTATTTCCTGGTTCACATTTTTTTTTGTATTCATCTACAATTGTTATTGATTTGAAAATAGAAATAAACTTGTTATAATAACGAAACATCAATATTCCAATAGTACTCGTCAAAAGTGCGTGATTAGGAAAAGATATAAGGGTGGAACCCCTCAACTTTCTCTACCTCCCCTGACAGACACACGCCATCTTCATGATAGATAATATCAACATCAATAAAATACATAAGAATGCCAGAAGAATCATTTCAATCATTTTTCTTTTTCATTTTATATTTATAATTATTTGTAAATATTTCGATTGATAAATTAGTTCTTTTTATATGTATATCTATATTCAAAGGATAAATTAATATTTTATTTTATTAATTATTAATTATTAATAATAAATATTTATTCATTTTTGAATGGATCTATATATACAGTGGCGTGCAAAAATCTCCGGCCAATCATATAATTTATTATAGTTTTATAATTTTTTATTGCGGAAATCTGAATTTCATAATTTTTAGTCTGTTAGTGAATGTAATAAATGAATCTGGGAAAGTTACTACTTCAAGTAACTTTACAGGTGCAAAAATGAATAGAATCGAAATGTTGTATGTTCAAAAAAATCCGGCCACATTTCATGTATTTCTAGTTTATCACTCTGTTTACACTTGCGCTTTGTTCTAACCTAATCGAAATGTTAAATGTCATAAATCAGTCTAGCAGTGTTCACTATATCATCAAGATGGGTCGTGACATTGCTTTAGAAGTACGCGAAAGAGTGATTAAATTATCACAAACGGCAGAAAATCTTCACGTGCAATTGCTTCGTTGTTGTCCAATTGACATTGGAAAATCAACAGGGAATGATTTATTTGCCAATTTTCGTGCTGGTTATGGCTTAAAGCGTCGTCCTCAAAGTGGCAGACCCAGAAAAAGAGAGTGGACCACATTATTAAACGCAAGTCAGCATCTGATCCTTGAAAAACTGCGGCTGAAATTTTGCGAGAATTACGCGATGAAAATGTTTCAAATATTAGTCTCAGTACAGTGACTAGGCGTTTACATGACGTGGAACTGTTTCGAAGAAGCCATTGATTAGTAAAAAGAATCATAAAATATGATTGCAGTTTGCTATCGTATCATTTAAATTAGACAACCGAGGATTGGAAACGAGTGACTTTTTCAGACGAATCAAAGTTCAATTTGTTTGGGAGTGACGGCAGACATTGCCTACGACGTCCAAAAAGTACCAGAAATGATGTGAAATACCAATTTCCAACTGTCAAGCATGGTTTGGGGTATTTTCTCAGCACATGGAGTTGGTCCATTCGTGCCCATTAATGGTATCATGGACTGCTTTGTATATCGAGATATTTTGCAAAATAATTTGATATCGTACGCTGAGAATGATTTGCCTCAAAACTGGATTTTCCAGCAAGACAATGATCCAAAGCACACGTCACGATTATTGAAAGATTGGTTCGCTTCTCATAACATAAATATTTTGAAATGGCCAAGTCAGTCACCGGACCTTAATCCAATAGAGAATTTATGGGAAGAGTTAGACCGTCGTGTGCGCCAACACAAACATTCAAATAAAAAGGAATTAATTGAAGTTTTGCACCGTGAATAGAAGAGCATTTCAGCTGATTATATTTCTAAACTTATAGACTCTATGCCACGTCGATCTGCTGCTGTTCTTGCTGCAAAAGGCATGGCTACCAAATATTAATGTAGTCTTTTTAATTTGTTAATAATTCAATCTATAAAAGATTTAATACATATATATTTTTGAAAATTGTACTGGCCGGATATTTTTGAGCACCTACGTACTGAATTTTCATGTATAACTATAGATAAAAATAAATGAAATAAGTGCTGGTTACTTTTTTTTTTGTTCTTATTTCTATTCTCGTTTACTTCATATGAAATTCAATTAAATGGTATTATTTTTTAATGAACTGGGGCTCAAAAAAATATACTGGCTGGAGACTTTTGCACGCCACTGTATATATATATATATAATATATATTAGTATAAACATTTCAATGACTGAACCTATTTGTTTTTATTTAAATTATCTTGTTTATTTTTCTAGAATGTCTGGAGACCCGGGTCTCGTACACGCTTTACATGTATGTGGTGGTCGACTTTGTGCTCTCGGTGAACTTCCGGTAAATTGTCCATGTTGCTTTCAACGCTTACTCTGTCATGATCTTCTTGAACCTCCATTTCGGGTGCCTTATCCTTTTACTAGATCGGATCAAATACCTTATGCAATTGTTATTCGATCTACTTATGGGAGCCTCCTCACTGATTATAAGTGAGTGAAAAATTAGATTTTACTAATATTTGTCTAAAGAAATTTTTTTATTGAAGATACTTAATTGAAGAATTTATTTTTAGTGAAGCGCACTCTCTACATATCGGAGTGACAAGATCTACATCAGAATTAGTTGAATTCGATGTTGATGGACTACAGTATGGTGCTAAATGGTTTCAATGTCTCTGTGTTTTCCGAGCCGAAGAACCCTGGCTTCAAGATCTTTGGGATGAAACCATTGACACCGTAATAAATCAAAATTCTTGGACAGCTAATGATTATGATTCCGACTCCAATAATTGTTACTCTTTTATATTATCAGTGGTCAAGGCTTTACCAGCTGGACATATTGCTGATGCCGCTTGTTCTAGAAACGACTTTTACCAAAGAGTTATTTCGCCAAAAGCTTCTTCGGCATTTAAATATATTTCTCTCTATAGGAGGGTTGTTGATTCTGATGAAAAAGCTATCAGTATTTCAGAATAAATGTTATTAGAATTAGTTGTAGTTTTCTAGCTAGATAATTTTGATATTATTCATGTATTATTTGTGTAGTTATAATACAATTTCACTGCCAAATATACATATAAATGTATATATTCAAAACAAAAACCATTTTATTATAATATATATATATATATATAATAGTATATCAAATTTCTTTAAAAATTTTAGCTAACAATTCTAAAATAAAGTGCCTAAAAGAAAATATTTACTTTATTATATATTTTATTTAAGAAAATAAACCTAAACTCAACCAGTGTTTTTATTTTAATTAGAAAATATTATATATACAACTAAATTGTTTATTTCATATTCTTTATTTGTATTTTCTATATATAAATATGAATTTCAAAGTGCCAAATAAAAGTGCATAATAGCATAGTTCAATATTACAAATATGACTGATATTCAAAAGTTTTTTATATAAGAAATATTTCAAATTTAAAACTTTTGTTTCTGAATTCATTAGTTATTATATACAATTCATATTTTTAATAATTAATTAAGACATTGATTTTAGTATATTAAATCCAAAACTCTTTATATTATTAAAGGCGAAAAAGTAGAATAGTTTGCTTTGAATGCCCTTAGAGATCGTTCAATACAAGTAAGCTTCCTATCTTAATTTGATTAACCTTGTAATTTTAGAACATATCAAAAGTTTTAATGTAAAGTTTACAGAATAAATTATTTAAAATCTTTGAAATAAATGTTTTAGAAATATAATAGATTCATTATTAGAGTCTATAATTTTTCTTTCCTTCATAGATAATTGATTAGTTAAATTTTTATTTAAAATTATTATTATTAAATATATATATATATATATATATGAATTATGTATTAAATTATATATTTCTAATTTTAATTATTTTTTAAATAATTTATTAAACTTTGAAAATTTCAAACTATAGAAAATTTATCGTCCTAAAAAGAGTTTCAGAGTTGCTAGACTAGATTAATAATAATTCAAGAGTTAATTACTAAAGGTCATCATAGAACTATATATTGTATGTATTGTAACAATTCTATTTTTTTTCATTTAATGAGAGCTGACTACAAATTTTTAATCTAAAATAATTAACATTTTATTTTGTATTTACTTTTTTAAAAATATTCTTTCAAAATTAAATAAAAAAAGATAAAACCCTAATGTTTTATTCAAATTTGTTGAATAAATCTTTCTCTTATCATGCATTATTTTTTTCTTTTCTGTCCCCTACAATCCGATTCATGTATAACATAATTGATTAAATTATTTTTATATTTTTTTTCATAATTCACCAGGAAAATTTGATATTTTAAGGAAAATTTTCAACATTATTAAATAAAACTTACATATACATACAGTCATCATTTGAATTATTTTTTAGAATTTATTTATTTGGATCTTTTATCAATTAGAAAGATGAGACATTTTACGTAAAGCTGAAAGGGATGAATTTGAATTTGTCTATATTAAGATATAGCTGGTGCCTGAGCTGATCAATTTCGATGTGGCTCCACAGCCTTAATATCAACAGTTCATTTTTTTTATGTATATGGCTGTTAAATATTTAGTTATTAAATTTTTTGATAAAAATACGAGTGTAGGTCAAAAAGTCTGCGATTTTTTGAATGAAACACAGGTTTTTGGATACCCAGCCTTAATTTCACGTCAATTCGACGTCTAAAAGGTCTGTCTAGACGTCGAATCGACGTGACTATTCTGGCTGGGTAAAAAATTATTTTATTTTTCAATGTAGTCTCCTTTGAGCTCTATACACTTCGTCCAACGTTTCTCCAATTTTTTTTATCCCTTCCAAAAAATAAGATTTTTCGATGACATCAAATTAGGTATTTGTTTGTGAGATGATTTCATCGTTAGAGTCAAATCTCTCCGCCAAGCCATTCTTCAGGTTTGGAAACAAGAAATACCCAGCCAGAACGTCGTCGTCGATTAAACATCTAGAAATTTCAATTTTCAGTTGTTATATTTCTAGACGTAATCTACATCTCCTAGACGTCGACGTTCTGGCTGGGTAGTCATTCATCGCAAAATCCGGAGAACATGGCGGATGAGGGAGCAATTCGTATCCAAATTCATGGATTTTCCTGAAAATTCACGTTTTTCCATTTTCTTCTCAAATCACGAGGTAGTCTGCTATTAATTGATGTCAAACAAAAACTAAAAGACCCAGCTGATGGTTGCCTGCTGAAAGGAGCAATGTTGCCATTTCATTTAAGAAGTAGGAAATTCAAAAAGTCACGGACTTATTGACCTGACCTCGTAATATCCTATATTACTTTGTATGTTTACATTTAATATCCATTCTGATAACCAATAAAGCTTCTAAATAAATGAAGAAAAAGGGAACTTTTTAAAATAATGCTTGCTACTTGTTAAAACAAGTTTAATACTCAAGGCCTGTGAAAAACCTCTTATAAACAATAATTTAAATATAAAATAATTATAAAATAAACCATAAAATGTTCCTCCATCATTAATCCTTTGAAGGTCTCTGTCTATTTAAGATAAGCATTCAAAAAGTTTTGAATATTATTTTATCTTAATTAAGATGTTTGCTAAAACAAATATTATCTTAAAGAGTGGGCAAAATAATCATTTAATCTCTTGTTAGTATTATTTTTTTTAAAAAAATGAATTTTACATCGAAATACAAGATAATATATATGTATATAATTAAAAAAAAATTAACAAATTCAAAAATGGTGAACTTAAAACCCATAATGCAGGATATTCTAGGAAGGCGCATATTTATAAAATATTTTGACATTTATATACCACACCTTCCCTGTATTCAAATATTAAAATTTTAATTAATCTTAAAGAAAATAACATAACATATTATTTATCCAATATATATATATATATATATATATATATATATATATATAATTAAGGTATGTATATTCTTTTAAAATTAAATTTTCGAGAAAATTAAAAATCGTTAAAATATTTATTCTAATTAAAATTTTTTTGTATATAATTAAATATCTATTTTAAATTATCTTTATTCATATATTTATTTCTTTAATATTTTTAAAAAAATATTTCTTTTCAGATGGTAGTTTTACAATTTATTCGTTCTACATCATATATTTTCAGACAATTAATTGTTGCAGAGTGTTTACACACTCACAATCGATTTAACACAAATTATACCAAGACAACTTTATTGATCAAACATCTCTTTATTAATATCAATCAACATTGCTTTTTAACTAATACAAAGGCATCAAAGACTAAAAAAAAAACCCCTGAAGATGCATTAAAAATCTTGTTCAATTTGAGTAATGAAAAAACTCAAGAAATTATCCATGATTATCCAGATTTAAAAACAAAATCATTTCATCAAATAATTGAAAATTATAACAATTTAATAAATCTTTATTCACAAGAATATTTATTAATTAATCCATTTTATTTACAATATAATTCAAACGAATCTTTAGAAAGAATTGAATTTTTTAAAAGAACAAATTTACCAAAAGAATATGAATATAAATTTTTTAAGACCCCAAAACGCATATTTTCACATATAAAACTTCAATGGAATTATTCTAAAATCTTATATAAACCAGATTTTTTTCATTATTTCAAAGATTTATTAGAGGTATACTAAATGTTATAATTTTTTTCATATTTTAAATTATTTTATTTTTTATTCATTCAATTAAAACTGATTTTAAAAAAATCTTTCTCAAGTGTTCTTTAGAAGATTCAATAAATGCCTTATTAAAATCAAAAACTATATGGTCCCAGTCTCCAGATAAAATTGAAAAAACAATTAAATTACTACTTGGTACATATCGTTATATTATAACATTCAAATAAAATTGCCAATTTTAATCGAACATTTTATTTTAGAATTAGGTATTACTAGAGAAAATCTATTAAAGGATCCAAAAGCAATTTCTTATTCAGAAACAGTTATTTTGCAACGGTTAAATGGCTTAAAAGATTTATCTCCAAAACGTGTGAAATCCTGGCTTATCCATTGTAACACTAAAACATATTTAAGGTAATTTTGAATATTTGTTTGATTTTTATCTTTAATCCTTTAAATAAAAAAATATTAAGGAGTGATGCATAAGCTTTTTCTCTTAACATTTACGTTTCTTTACTTTGATTTCATAGAATTTTAAAACTGGTTGTAATAATAACTAAACATTTATTGACTAAAAACTTGCCTTACAAACGTGATTCAACAATATTTCTTCATCTGTCTTATAAATACAATTTATAAGGATTTATTTATATTTGAAATTAGTGAAAATCTAAATAATTTATTTTAAAGTAATTGATTAAATAAATGTTCAACTAAATAATAAGATCCCATAATATATTTTAAAAAATGTTTATAAATAATAAAAGATTATTTCTTTTGGCATCATTTTTTTTTATCTCATTATACAATTTAATAAAATTAATTTTTTTAGGCACGTAAAAATATCGCAACAATATAAAAAGCTTTTAGAGGATGGAACTATAGAAGAATACATAGCTAAGGTTCTTGAATGTTCTCAAGAAAATGTTCAAGAAATATTTAATAAACATCCGTATATAAAAACTATTTCACCAATGAAAGTAATTTAAAATATTATTTTATTATTGTTATTGCAAATATAAATTAAATTGAATGATTCATATTATAGGTTCAAAGTGTTGTACAATATCTTTCAGCAAAGGGCTTCACAGTTCACGACATTTTGAAATCGCCCAGAGTTCTAGCTTGTAAAATAACATCCCTTGACAAAAAATTAAGAGTTCTTGAATCTTTAGGAATTCAAGTGAAGTAAGATTTTTTTATTAATAAATAACTAAATAGCTTATAATAATGAAATCCTTTTGTTCATAAGTGTTTATATTTATTTAAGCATTGATAATTATATGTAATGGCTTGAATAATCTACTAAATGTAAATAAAATTGTTTTAAAAAATTTAATTGGAAAAAAATATATATGTAAATATATATAGACATATGTAGGGAAAATACATATAACAAAATTAATTTCAAAATACATCTATATGAAGATGGATCTAACTATAAAAGTTTAACTCTTTAGTTATAATAGACTAAAATTATAATAAATAACTGGACTAGTCGATTAATTTAAGCCATATTATATATTAATAATCATATAATGGAAAGTCTTATTTCTCCTTTTATTTTCATATATATATAAATATAAATAAATTTAAATCTCCAACTAAAAATATTTGGTAAAATTTAATATTTCTAATTTTTCAGATCCTTAATTAAAATTTGCTTAAGCAAACGAGATTTTGATCATTTTATAGAACCTTATCAGAAAAAAAGTATTTAAAATTACAAGGTATTATTATTAAAGTTAATTAAAAATTATAATAATTTAAACTCATTTTTATTAAGATTTTAACTTATTTACATTTTGTTTGTTATAATGCATAATATGAATTAATTATTTAATATATTTGTATATATTTTACATTTAATGTGACAATTTACTATGTTTAGAGAAATCCATCGAATTCAATTGAATAAACAAAATCGCAGCTGATACTCTCGCTTGGATATCAAGTTGAGCAAGATCATGAGCCCATTCAATACGACCCCAATGGTTGATTTGAAAGTCTTCTTCCAATCTAGATAATCTTACTGCTTGATCACTAAGCAATTTCCGATCAATGCAAGCCAAAGTTAATATTAAGGACTTCAAAGATTCTGCGGCAAATGCCAAACCTAAAAATTTTAAATATATATATTTAGAATTATATAATTTAAATAAAATATTTATTGAAATGTAAGATTTTTTAATGATATAATTAAACAAGTCCAATATTTTCCTTATTTTTATCTTAATAAAATTAAATTCACCTAAAACGCTGTTAAAATTGTATGAAAGAATATGTCTTTGAATTATATCCTTAAAATTTGGGTCAATATATGGCCCTTCCATAGAACGGCTTGGTTCTATATAGACTCCATAACGTTCACAAAACCATTGTCGAATAGGATCCCATTCAGTCATTTGTAATTTCTCCAATTCAGGCTCCTTTTGAAAGACACAAAATAATAATTTAATTATATATATATATATATATATATATATATATATTATCATGTTTATAATTATTTAAAATACTAAATTAATTAAATTTTAGTATTCCTTAACTTGTAGTGACAGCAAATTATCACCTACTATTTCATGATTAGAAAAAAAAAATTAATAAATAGCCTTTTTACATAGATTTATTTTACATCCAAACACAATTTATGAGCAAGAATTAATGGAAGAATTGTTTATCTGATGAGAAAGAAATTGGTCGGATGTATAAAAGGAGTCTCAAATAACCGACACCTTATAAATGCATTGATAAGGAAGAGTTAATTTAAGTTCAATTACATCAGAATAAAACAGCATAGTATCACCATCTAGAAAGTTAAGTGCATGATTTGCCAAGTCCAATTTTGTCTTTCCTGTAGGATTATCAATCGCAGTTGAACAGAGTGCTGTTAAATGCATCGTTTCTCTTTGAATTGTCTCTTTTTGAGAATCCCATTCAGCAGATATAGCTAATGCTAATGCTTCATTACTTACCTAAATATCAAGAAATAGATAATTAAAAGAAAATGGTAAATTTTAAATATTACAAATTTATAGAAACCACTTACTGAAAAGATATTTCCAGCTGGGGTTCTTAATTTACGTTGATCAAGGAAAATTTCATATTGACCTCCATGGCTTAAAATTCCTGTGCGTTTATAAAACCGTTTTGGAGGTGCTAAAAATTTAAAAAATAAATTTAAATTAAATAAAATATCTCATAAATAATTTTTAAATTATAAGTTTTGTAAATTAATTCAATCTTAATCTTTAATTTTTTCCCTAGTTTTGAATGGTTCTCAATCTTGTTTTATCTTCTCTCTAATCTAACTATCAATATTATTAATTTTATAAAGACTTATGAATTGCACTTGTATATTTTTCTTAAAAAATTTTAGATTCTTTTGATTAAAATTTAGAAACATTATTTAAACCTTTTATTACCAGTTGCATAATTCCTAAATAAAATTTGAAATCTATTAAATTTTTTAATTAAATTTGTTAACTTCATTTTATTTTTAAAAATTTACTTAAAAATTTTATTTTGATATATTAACTTCACAATTCACAATTGACTTCGTTTAAATTATAAATATAACCTTTTTTAAGTGTAATATTTTTTCATGAATACCAATTTCCTCATTGACAATTTGATTTGAAATTATATTTTTATGAATATTGAGAATTTAATTCTACTTCAATTATTATTTTAATAATTTATTCAGTTTAATTGAAAAAAGTAGTATAATTTATTTTACTAAATACAATTAAAATTATAAAAATTTTACAAAAATTAACGAGAATAATAGATTTATTTAAAAATTCAAAAATTATTGATTTATATTTATTTTATTATTTTATATTTAATAACATATAATATTAATTAGAATTAACATTTTTAGAAAACTCAAACTTAGTAAAATGATTAAATTTGTGAATATATTATAAATATTAAAGTATATATATATATAAAATAATTTTTTATATTATTTTGTATATTATTTTATTGTTTAGATTAAGCATTACACGAACATTACAAATATTACATTAAACAAGTATACCCCCTAATGTCAATTTTTTAAATTAAACCTGCGCTTCTTTTTCATTGAATCTCGATGTGTTTGATTGCAATAGGGTTCAAGGCTAACAGCCGTAACTGAAGTAAAAGATACCTCCTCTCAGCTGACAGTAGTTGAATAAACAAAACATAACTCGTATGTTTTGAAAATCTCCTTTCACGTCATTGGATCATCATCGCTGCTGCCAATGGCAAATGGCGCAATCCGATGTACTTAAACGGCTTCATAGCCTTTGGAAAAAGTCCCTTTACACCGATTGTAAGTTCAAAGTCGGACCCGATGAGAAAGTAAGTCACCCCAAACTTTATAACGCCTATTTTTACTATATTATTATCTTAATAAATTATAAACTCTTGATTCAATTATACATTTTTTTTTAAGATAATCAAAGTTAATATTAATTAATGATTAAAATACATTTCAACTATAATTTATAATCATATTTGCAAAAATAATATCAATTGAAAACAATTACTTTTTAAATCATTTTAAACTAAATAATTAAACTATTTAAAATTAAACCGAATCCTAATTTATTCATAATTCTAATCGAATCATTAAGAAATTATGTTATTTTTAAATTTTTTAAAATTTAATTACATATTAGTATTGTATTTTTTATATATTCTATTTTTCAATATTAACTATTAAAATAAATGAAAATTATTTGTGTCGGCTCATTTATAGATTTACAGCATATTCTTAGCTCCTAATGAATAGAACTGATCCAATATAATGATACATTAGAAACAATAATTAAAATAAAATTATGTAATAGGTGAATTAACTTGCTAATATATTAAAAAATTAATACATATATACATATATTTGTAAAAGTTAAAAGATTAAAAGAAAATTGAGTTTCTAAGAGTTTAATAAATGACATTAAATGTTTCTGTAATTATATGTAAATTTTTTTATTTTTTATTGAGAAAGAGAATAATGTTATTTAATGATGATTAATTAATATAATTTATTTTAAAAATATGGAAGAATGATCATTAAAAAAATTACATATTAGAATAAACAATAATTATCTAGATTTCCATTATAGGTACCAACAAGATTGGGTGAAACTGTTATGAGTAAAATATGTTTTCATTCACTTTTTTTTTATTATTTTATATCATATTTAATTGAATTTTGAGCACAGTGCCTGAAATAACTTTGCAAAATGTATTTATTATTTATTCTTTTATTCTAAGTTAATATTTTAACTAAAATGAATAATATAAAGTCCTTATATTTATTTATATATTATATATATATATCTTAGATTTTACATAAATATTTCTATCTTTATTGTTTAATAAACGAATTATATAAGATATACCTCTTATTATTATATATATAATATAATAATGCATCCTCGTTTTTAATTAGATCTGCGTGTTTGGTTCAAAAATCAATCAATTAATTTTCTCAAAAATCGCAAGTTTTTTAAAATACAAATTCATATATATATAAAAATGTATTACTTTATTCTTTTATTCTCTTTGTCTAGTTTAATTAGGTCTTTTGATAATTAATCAAAATATATAATCAATTTGTCACAAATATTCCTTTATCTTAAAAATTAAGTTTTTCAATTTTCTTTAGTGATTTTTTTTTATTAACATAGAGAGGAGGAGTAAATACTAATTTACTTGTAACCTTGAATTGGTCCATTGACGATGATCACGCTACAGGAGAGAAACATTTACATTCACCATTCGCTTACCATCTTGTTTCAATTTTCGTTTTCAACTATAATTTGATATAAGTTATCAACTTACACCGCATTAATTTTATATATTTTTACTCTTAAAAAGAATTAATGAAATCAAAGTAACGTTTGTAAATTTTTGAGAATTAAATAAAATATTTTATAATTGATTATTTAATGTTATTAGTAATGATATCGTTTTTCCTTTTCCAAGAAAATTAATTTCATATCCCCTCATCAAAGTGAGCGCTTACCTAGAGGAGATCATAATTATTTGGATTAAACTATATATATATATATTATCTAAAAATTAATATTATTTTTATATATTATTATATATATGTAGTAATTATATAATAATTTTAAAATTTGTATTTCAACAACCATTTTACCGAAATATCATTTAAA
Source organism: Labia minor (assembly GCA_963082975.1). Lineage (NCBI taxonomy): Eukaryota > Metazoa > Arthropoda > Insecta > Dermaptera > Spongiphoridae > Labia > Labia minor. The sequence continues at coordinate 82,288,630 of OY720347.1, forward strand.
ATTGATTATGTTTACTTATATTTACAGACGGCTCATATAATTCCTGCTCATCGTTTAATATTAGCGGCGACAAGTCCCGTCTTTGATGCAATGTTATGGGGCCCTCTCGCTGAAAATTCTGAACCTATTCGTTTACCTGACGTCAGTCCGGAGGCATTCCGTTCTATGCTCGAATATGCTTATACAGATGAATTCGATCCAGGAAATGCCAGTCATGCAATTGATGTTCTCTATGTGGCTAAAAAATACCTTGTTCATGTATGTTTATAAATATATTTGAGAAACATTCATTTAAATTTATATAGTAATATTTCGTTTTAAATTTACACAGAAATTGACCACGCTCTGTCGAGATTATATTGTTGTCAATGTAACTCCTGAAGAGTCACTCTCAATTCATGAGAGTGCTCTTGCTATTCAAGAACATTCTGTATTAGAATCATGTCTTTGTGCCGCCTCCAAATATCCTAAGGAGGCCTTTGGTGAAAACCCTGATTTTGACCCGTAAGTATATAAACTTCAAAATAAAATAGGTACATTTTAGATCAATTAAATTATTATTATTTAGTGTACTGATAATAATCATCGTAACATTGAAAATTTAATTTATTTAATTATATTCTTATTAGGATAATAATATTCGAGAAGAATTTAAACCGAGGTTGCAATCGGGTTACGCCTGTTATCATGCAATAAAGGGGCTTATCTCGTTAAAATTATTATCAACAGAGATTAAAATTAAAATATATAAAACAATTAGTTTGCCAGTTGTATTATATGATTGTGAGACACTGAGAGACAAAACTAGATTTAAAGTATTTGAGAAAAGGATTCTTCGGAGCACATTTATGGGCCAAAGAAAGATGAGGTTACCGGGGAATTGCGGAGATTCTATAACGAGGAATTGCATGACTTGTAAGCATCTCCAGACATAGTTAGAATTAGAAAGTCGAGAAGACTGCGATGGGCAGAACACGCGGTTAGAATGGGTGAGGAAAGAATGGCGAAAAATATATTTATGGGGAGACCGATTGAGAAACATCCCCTTATAAGAACAAGGACGCGTTTAGTGGACAATGTAGAAAGATGGAAGAAAGTAGGAGGTGGAAGGTTATAGCTAAGAATAGGGACACTTGGAGAAGTGTGTGTCGTTGATTTGGCTAAGAACTTTCGAGTTCTGTAGAGCCCCAAGGATAGATAACTAGATTATTCTTTTTATTTAAAATAATTGGTACATAGTATTTGGTTGAAAGTAGTAAAAGGTTTTCATCCATTTTGTTTCAATCAGTATATTACATAAAACATTAATTTCTTTTTGTGTTTTTATTTCAAATATATTTTAATTTAATCAGTAAATTAATTATATATATTATTATTGTATATGTTATATCTATCTATCTATCTATGTGGCTCAACGGTATTCGAAAGTTCTTGACCGCAACAACCACATTTCTCCAAGTGTCTCTATCCTGAGCCCTAGTCCCTCTCTCTTACGTCCCTTCCTACGCGTCCTGGGTCTTCCTAGCGAACGTTTTCCAATCGGTCTCCCCACCAGTCTCCGCCATTCCCTGATGTCCTCATCTTTCTTTGGCCCAGAAATGCTGGGAAGAATCCTATTCTCAAATACTCTGAATCTACTCTCATCTCCTAAGGTCATAGACCATGCCTCCCACCCATATAATACAACATGCATAATAATTGTTTTATATGTTTTAATTTTGATTCCCTTTGATAATAATTTTGATGAGATAAGCCTCTTTACTGCATGATAACAGGCGTTTCCCGATTGATACCTCGATTTAAATTCTTCTCAAATATTATTATCCTTCGTGATTACATTAAATTTTTCTACATATTCAAATTCTACATTTTGTATGTTAATGTTCCTCTTTGTTACTAAATATTTTTTCTTATCACTATTAATTTCAAACCCCATCTCTTTTCCTACCTCCATTAATTTTTCCTCGCTATCTGTAATTGCAATTGCCGAATCTGCTATTATATTTAAGTCGTCTGGGTCACCTAATATTTTACAATTGATTTCCGCATCTTACTCTTTTTTACTACCTTCAAGACAAATTTGAAGATCAAAATTTGAAAAAGTTTATCCGGATCTATTGAGTCTTACGTATGTTTTACTAAAGTCTACAAATAATTAGTGAACAGAAATATTTCGCGGTTTTTTCTAATATCTGTCATAATGAAAATATCTTAATTATTGTTGATCGATTTGGCCTGAACTCGCAATGATACCTCCTAATATTTCCTCCGCCTATGGTTCGTAAGTATTGTATATGTTATAATAGAGTATGATATTTCTTGATCATTTCATTTTGATATTTTATTTGATTTTTATTGAATATTTTTAATTTTAATGAAATTTGAGAAAATGCAAAGTTAGAGACTTGAGACAATTTATAAAAATTAACGATTTAAAACTATAGATAAATTACCAATATATACATTCATTAATAGTGTTAATTTAAATTAATTGATTTATTTGTTTTTTTATTATTAAGTTCATTTATTAATTTTTTTAGATCATAGTTATTTTCCTCCCTTAAAAGAAACTTATCTAATTCTGTGGTGCATAGGGAATTTGAAAATTATTAGTCACAACATGAACATGAAGATTTCGCTTACAGTTTCTGTCATGTCCGACCTCCATCCAACAGTTATTTTCTCTCAAGTTTCTTGCTTCTCTTAATCATGTGATCTATATATTTAATTTTTTTTGATTCATTATAATAAAATTTAAACAAATAAAAATTTTCACTTTGTTAATTTATATAAATTTCAATTTAAACTGATTGTGAGTGATACGCTTTGCCAATACTCTGAATAATTTGTGTACAGAAATATTGAATGTTCTTAGCGAGATTTGATATAATGTTGTCCGATTTGTGTCCTAAATCTGAATTAGAAGAAAATTATAAATTGCCTCCTCTTCTAGCCCAATTTATTTACCCATCCATAAGTCATCTTAGTTTCTTAACACTCCGTTTTTTAAATTTAAAATAGTGGGAGAGAAAGAGTTTCAAATTATATTCGAATAGTCTATATATTATTAATATCAGTATTTTTTTCTGAATTTAATACCAAGTTGATTTTCAAAATTTTCTATTCTTTATGCATATGATTGATTACATGTGTTAAAATTTAAACAAATTCAAATATTCTAATTTTTAAATTTATATACAATTAAATATTATTTTTTATTAATATCATATCAAAAAAAGAGAATTTATTAATAATTAAAAATAAAAAAAGAAACCTATTAATAAAAAATTAGAATAAAATACAATAATTTTGATCTGAAAACAAATTTAAAAAAAATATTCAATTTAAAAAAGACAAAATTTTAAAACATCTCGTTTATATCAATTGTCTAAAAATTCATATTTTAATTTTATATAACCAAGAAATCATTTTTGCACTTAAAATATAGTTGTAATTAATAATAGATACAAAACAAAAATAATATAATTTAGTCATTTTAATTGACGTTTTGAAAATATTTTTGTATTCATAAAACATTAAAAATAATACATATATTCTGTTTTTTTAACCTTTCACTTTCAAATAGAAAAGAAGAAATTTCAAATATATAGAAAGAATAAATAAAAATTAAGTTAAATATGATCTAAATATTTTATTAAATTAATTAAAATAAGAACTTTTAGAATAAATTATTTAATTGAAATGATATTTGAATATTAGAATTTTAAATAAAAAGTGAAATATTATAATAATTCTTTGATTGGGAATCGCTAGAGAAATTTATATTCGTTGTGTTATTTGATTCCGCCACTGAACCAGTGGGCCACGCCAGGCTCTTGAATGAACACGGAGTATTATATAAACTTTAAAAAATTAATTTCTGCGGTTATTGATTAGATATTAATAAAATTTATAGCCCATGTTACTATAAAGGTATATAAGAATATTGTGATGTATTTTCATAGAAATCGGTTCAGCCAATTCTGAGTCTATAAAATAGTTATTTTTCGGACAGACAGACATGAAAAATTCTAGTCACTTTTGGATTCTTGAGGTCATGAAACGCGAAGATATGCAAAAATGTTTAAATTCTGAGCAATGTGCAGACAAAAACCTTTTTTATATATATATATTAATAAATATGTAAAAAATTAATTTTCTTGATGGATATATTAAAAATATTTAAAATATTAAAATACAAATAAAATCAATTAATCTTACTGATTCAGGAATATTTTAGAAATTCTTATTAAAAATATTATATTATTAAAAAAATTGGCGTAAAGTTGCTTAGACAAATGATAATATATAAGAGGGGAATATATTTTGCTAACTTCATGGTATTTAATTATTCATTTAAAACTATATCTCTAAATAATAGTATGTTTTTATTTAACTTTTAGTATTTTACATATGTGTAGAAGTATGAAACCGGAATTTCCCTATAGATGGTGCTTGCTATCAGAGACTATAAGACCGCCTCCTCAAAATATTGATTTCTACTCTCTATTATATTTATTTTATCATAAATATTCTTTTTTATTTCTATTATATATATATATATACATATATATATATATATATATTATATTTTTATTTTCTGAATGATGGTTTGTATTTTTTTTAATTATATGAGGAAAGGATTATTATTATAAAAAAAGAAACTGGTTGAAAAAAAATGTTTAAAATCACACACAATTAATATATTTAATAAAATGAATTATAATACCCGAAGCAGAGAGAGTATAGCGAAACAAAATACCCTCTGGTCCCAAGTTTCAATGAACGCATGTATTAGTAAAATAATTAAAAAGTAATTAAATTCCTATACTTAATTATACTTTAGGTAGGATAATGGTAAAATACTAATATATATATATATATATATATATTTTAATCAATCTTTATGAAATTTTATTTATATTATATTACATTTAAAAAATGATTATTGATTAATAAATGCACGGCTTTATATCAAGCGCTAGTTGTGTTTATTTTTCGGTCCTGTAGATTGCGCGCTTTAGTTCTCTCTTGACATAAAATGAAATGAAAAACTGACATTAATGAAATCACAGAGTATCCGTAATGAAATCTATGTTAACTAATTGGAAGTCTTAAAGAATATTTGATCATTAAAAACATTGGGCCTCTTGGAATATGTTTATTAAATTTGAAAGGTTAGGTTAATAGTGATTATTTGTTATTTTTTTAATATCTTCCTAACTTTTTGTTTATTATATATTTTTTAAATTCAATTTTACTGCTCATTGATTAAAATACTGAATTCTCTGTTTTGTTTCGAAGTCTATTTTATGTGCAGATTAACACTTGACAACACTATGATATCTGACGTCATGCATTAAACATACTCGTCTCAATTATTTTATTTTAATTCGGATCCAAATTGCAAAGTAAATTCAGGCGGAGTCCATTCCGGACTCCCGCTATGTCATGGATTCAGGGGAGGAGGCACCCTATGATTCAGACAACAACTCCAGTGGAAATGATGTCGACTTTGTTATGGATATGGAACCAGCGAGATCTCAAACAGATACTGATGACTATCCATTCCAAGTGTTAAGCACAGAAAAGATCCTTCAAGATATGAGTAATACAATTAAGGAAGTGAATACGGTATTTAGAATTCCATCAACAACCACTCGTATTCTTCTTAATTTCTTCAAATGGGATAAAGAAAAATTAATGGAAAAGTATTTTGATGGGGATAGAGAAAAGTTATTCTTAGATGCACGAGTTAGTAAACCATTACCAGAAAATATTAAAAAACCAGAAGAATTTAAACCTGGAATTAAAGAGTTATGCCATATATGTTTTGATTTAGTTTTATCATCATCAATGGAAGATTTACCATGTGGTCATCGATTCTGTGGAGACTGCTGGTGTGAATATCTAACAAATAAGATTATGGAAGAAGGTATAGGTCTGAGAATTGCCTGTGCTGCTCATGGTTGTGATTATATTATTGATGACAGCACTGTGGTAAAACTTGTTCGAGATACCCGTGTACGTCAAAAATTTCAATATCTCATTACGAATAGCTTTGTTGAATGCAATCGCCTACTTCGTTGGTGTCCATCACCAGATTGCAACAACGCTATTAAAGTCCAATACGTAGAATCGCGTTCAGTTACTTGTGTATGTGGACATACATTCTGCTTTTATTGTGGTGAAAATTGGCATGATCCGGTCAAGTGTTTCTTTTTAAAAAAATGGATTAAAAAATGCGATGATGATAGTGAAACAAGCAATTGGATTGCAGCAAACACGAAAGAATGTCCAAAATGTAATGTTACAATAGAGAAATTTGGTGGTTGTAATCATATGATATGTCAAAATCAAAATTGCAAGACAGATTTTTGTTGGGTTTGTTTAGGGCCGTGGGAACCTCATGGTTCTAGTTGGTACAGTTGTAATCGTTATGATGAAGAAGAATCTAAAGCAGCCCGGAATGCCCAAGAAAAATCACGAGCGGCTTTACAACGTTATTTATTTTATTGCAATCGATATATGAATCATATGCAATCTCTTAAATTTGAAAATAAACTATATGACAAAATGCAACAACTCCATCATTTAAATATATCTTGGTTTGAAATTGTTAAAAAAGGCGTCGATATTTTATGCCAATGTAGACAAACACTCATGTATACGTATGTGTTCGCTTATTATGTCAAAAAAACAAATCAATCAGTAATTTTTGAAGATAATCAACGTGATTTGGAATCTGCAACAGAAACCCTTTCCGAATACCTCGAACGAGATATTAATTCTGAACATACTCCCGATATCAAACAAAAAGTTCAGGATAAATATCGATATTGTGATAGCCGAAGAAAAGTTTTACTTGGTCATGTCCACGAGGGATACGAAAAAGAATGGTGGGAGTACAACGAATAATAAAATCCCAAGAGGTGAACTCTGAGTCATCTCGTTTGATGATTATTAGATGTAGAAGCTCAAGCACCCTCCTTCCTTTAAATATAAATCCTTAATTTAAATTTAATAAGTATATTGTATTGTTAACTATTAAAATTATTAAATTTAAAAAAGAAAAATAATAAATATTTAATTCTAAGGATGACAAAAACTAGTTAATGAGTTTCTATTAAAAAAAAAAATATTTTTTAAGTTTTGTGAAAGAGAATAGAAAAAGTGATTGTCTATTTTATAAACCCATTTCCATTTCATTATGCAAATCATGTTTATAAATAAATATAAATATATTTATAATTCTTAATGAATGGTTGAAAAAATGAAAGTTGTAAATAATGAAATTAAATCTTGATAATTTTATAAAAAAAATCTGTATTTTATTTATTTAAATAAGTAATCAAACCTAGCAGTAGATATATTTGAAGAAAAAAAAATATAAAAATATTGTTTAAAATATTATAATCTTATAGCAAATGTAAATAAAAGTTTTTGTTTTAGAAAAAATTTAACAAAGAAATAAATAATTTCCTTCAAGGAAATTACAAATTTTATAAAATCTCATATCTATTACAATTATTAAATTGTTAAACTAATACAATTTTATTCTGCTCTAAGAATTTTTTAAAACATTCTAAGCTTTTTCTCATGTTCGTTTTGATTAAGCATTCTGTTTTAATATAAATCATTCTTGTGAAAAAATGATAATATTCTTGTATTTTGTAGATAAATCAATTCATAACTTGAATGAAAATAATATAAGATAATAGGACTCATAAGAATATAATAATATATATTCTTAATAAAATTATAGAAAATATAATATTTTTAATAATAAATTTCAAATTATAAATTTAAATATTGTTATTCTATTATATATTATTTTATTTATTTTTTATTTTGTTATATGTTTGTTTAATAAAGATCAAATTATTTTTCTATTTTTATTTTATTTATTTATCTTACCTTTTTTCAATGGAAATTAGATATGTAGGGTCTTGAATAAAATAAGATGATAAATTTATACACCATTAGATTTATATATAATTTGTGAAATGTGCAGTATTTTTCTTGCAAAATCATGAGTAGTAACCACTAAAACCATAAATAAAATAGGAAAATGATAATTAATAATTTCTCGGTTAAAACCCTTTGGTTTTTATACAATTTTATAAAATTATTTTTTATTTCGTAGAATATTATTATTTTATTTTATTCTAAATCTTGAATTTAGTTTAACTTTGTTTTATTTTAATTTTATATCATGCTTTGAATATTTTTAAATATCAATTAATTTTTTTCACAATTATTAAAAAACTTTATTCTTTAAACTTTATAAAAATCTATATTCTATAATTATGATACCATAACATACCATATGGGTTAATACAAATTTTCTATTTTATTTTATTTTTAAAAATCAATCTCATCTGATTTTAAATCAATTTTTATGAAAATATTTTATAAATTCAAAATTTTTTTAATATTCCGGAAGGCGTCATTGGGTGTGTGGGTAGCGAACCTGCCTCACATTCACATGGTCCCTGGTTCAAGTCTCGGGCCTGGCAAGGGACTTTCCCTAGCTGGGGTCTATGGGGCGGAGTCAACCCACCCTCCGGGATCAACATTGGGGGAAAAGTTACTTGATAGCGCCTCCGATCAAGAAAATCAAGGTAAAGGTTGAGAGGACCCGTTCTACTGATCATAGGACACCTCATTGATATAACCGGCTTGATAGGTGTTGTCCTTGCGTAGGACGTACAAAGTCGGAGGTTTTTTTTTGTTTTCCTTTTAATATTCTACAAATTAAAAGTGCATTTATATCTAGTTCAAATTTTCAAATTAAATATCTATATTTGCAGCCTGGATGGTGCGAAAGGCACTTAGAGCACCAGGCGCCGTAATGCATTTGATGAAATTAACTATTTCTTTTTATTAATTTATTATACAATCTCATTAGTTTAATTATCTTCTTTATTATCAGATATCCCAAATCCTAAATAATTCACATAAATACACCATCTCTTTGGCATTTTAGTTTGATTAATATATAATTCAATTTATTAATTTTTAGAAATAGAATCCTTATATAATAAAGTATAAATTAACGAAAATTCAATGATTTAGATGTTATTATATTAGTTTAATTCTTTCAACAATTTAAATTATATATATATATATATATATATATATATTTCATTATATTATATTATATTCATTATACACCCTCCATTCCAAAAGAAACCGAACTTTAAAAAAAAAAAAATAGTACCACTAATGCCATCCGTTTTAATATTTTACCCGTAAATGGCTTAGTCCCTCATTGACAACTGGTATAAATTTCATGACATTTGGATGCATACAACAAAAGTTATTGCGTTTCAAATATTAGTGTGTTTTGTACATCGGTCGGAAAATGAGTTTCAAACAAAGGGGTGCAATTGATTTTTGTGTTAAACTTGGTAAAACTTTTACTGAAACGCACTAAATGCTACAAAATGCATATGGTGATGATTGTCTATCCCGAACGCAAGTTTACGAGTGGTTCGGTCGATTAAAATCGGATAGAGAGACGCTGGATGATGACGAAAGATCAGGCCGTCCCAGAACCGGATTTTTACGATTCAAAAGGAATTATCCACAAAGAATTTGTTCCACCCGGCCAGACAGTCACTGGAGAGTTTTACTTAGGCATCATGAAGCGTTTGCTGGCAAGAATTCGTCGTATTCGGCCAGAATATCGAGAAATCGGCAGTTGAACTCTTTTGCACGATAACGCACCATCGCGACTTGTAACTGAATTTTTGGTCAAAAATCACGTTATTCCTTTGCATCATTCGCCCTATTCACCAGATCTGGCTCCGTGCGACTTCTATCTGTTCCCTAAACTGCATTTGGCGATGAAAGGAAAGTGGCACGCATCGATTGAAGCGCCATTGAGAAGGCGACGACCGACGTCCTAAAGACCATTCCAATAAAGGACATGGAGAAGTCGTTTGACAACTTGTTGGAGCGTGCAAATTTGTGTATCGATTCAGAAGGGGAATACATTGATTAATAAAAATGATTTGTTTCAAAATGTACATTGGTTTTTTGTTTTTTTAAAAAGTTCCGTTTCTTTTGGAATGGAGGGTGTATTTATATAATAGTTATAATATCGAAAGCACTAATATAAAATATAATTATTAAATATATATAATTTCAAAATTTTTAAATTTTAGATATTCATCATATTATTTATTAAAAATGATTTTACATTGATAATGATATATGTTGAATTAATTTGTTTACAAAAACCAATTATTAAATTTAATTATGTTTTTCAAAGTTTCATTTTGGCTACTCAAATATTTATCTTATAAATCACCTATTGATTAACATTTTCACAAGTTTAATATTAAAAAAATAATTATAAATAAAAATATAATTAAAATTAAATTTTAGCTCTCAATATATGAGCCACTCAGAAACCAAACCGATTAACACCAATTTTTAAAATTTTGCTAGCAATGTAATGTAATGTAAGGTAATCTACAACATATGAAGCGAATATTGAACTTGATAATCTTAATATTGCAATGCAATATACATTTTTCTGTAATCAATAACCCTGAATTTCCTACAAGCTGTGAACTTTGGGCTTCATTTTCTCGATTTGTTTATATGTGGAGTTAATAGCTTTGACTTCTGAGTGGCACATAATTATATATAAATTATATTAATATTAAATCGGAATTTTAAGGCAAGAATTCTTTCACATTATTATAATCGTAATTAATTGTTAAAAAATTAATATTTAAAATTTTTGAGAAGAATAATTATTTCTCCATCAATCTAATTTTTTACTTTGCTTTCCCCTTTTTATCTTCAATTGAGTCCTTTTCCCACACCATTTACACGTGTAAATAATATAGTTATGTATTATGTATATATATATTGTATACTGAGGGCAGATGTAAAAAGTATTTGGGAAATAAAACAAACAAACTACTTATATAATAACCAAATAAACTAAAATATATAGTTTGAATGATAATTCTAAAATCTAAAGACATTGTGTTCTATATGTTTATTCTAAGTAAATTTAATTATTCCTATATATTTCTAAGAGCGTTAATAATAATATTTCCCAAAAATTAACTACTTTTTCATTTCTAATTACAAAATTTACTTATACTTTATTCCTTGTATTTATTTATATTTTTTGTGCTTAATAAAATGTCTCAACTGGTAGAACTTTAAAATGAGTAAATAATTTATATTAATATAGTCATTTTACATGCACATATCCTATATAACAGTCCAGTCCCATTAATGTGACCATCTGTCAAAAGCCAGAGCGGACTGTTGCAAGACGAGACGGTGCAGGAAGAGAGTCACTTAGGTTCCTGAAGGTGTTCACTGGGATGTTGAGCCATGCCGACTCTAATGCCGTGGCCAGCTGCGCTAGATTGGCGCGAACAATCCGATCGAGATGGTCCCACAGATCCTCCTGCGTACTTGTATTGATCCACAATGATAAGTGAATGCTAGGAGACCATAATACACCCGCCTCCGGCGATGGTTGCAGGGTGTTTGCTTTCAGAGGATTCACGCCTTATACGCCAACGTCCATTAAACGCGATTCATCGGATACGCTACCTGTCGCCACTCAGTGGACGTCCAGCTGCGGTACTTGCGTGCAAATTCTAGCTTTCGTCGTCGATGAACAGCAGTCAGCATAGGTGCACGAACCCCAGACGCAGCAATGTTCGCTGATTAGTAGTTTAGGAGGCACTTTTGGTAGCCCCTTGGTTCATTTTGGTGGTCAGTTGCTCAACGGTAACCCGTCTATCTCCGCAACCGTCGTTCGCCTCTGTCATCTATGCACCACATTTGCCACGTCGCTGATTTTGCCATGCACGGTACACTTTTACCAACCAACCACGGCGGCACGCGAACAATTCACAAACTCAGCCGTTTCGGAAATGCTTCCACCCCTTGGCCCGAAAACCAATGATCATGCCCTTTTGGACGTCGGATAAATCGCTTCGTTTTCCGAAGCCCTCACACACCCTTTTTATATACACTCAACTGCACTGTACTGTCACCTGCCTGTCTGTGGTTGGTTATTTAACTCTGACGTGGAAAGTGATGTGACTGGACTGTATATATACGTAAATGAAAATAAAAATTTATTTTTTTTGCATTTAAAATACTTTGCTAAAATAAAATATGTATTTATGTCTTATAATCATATTTTATTTTCAGAGCCACACTCTGCGCTTTTCTGCGCCTCGATCGATTAAATTGTTCTGAAGAGTCTCTTATTGAAGAAACCATTCGATGGGCTGACTGTCGTTTAAAATCACTTGGAATGAACAACACCTATGATAACAGAAGAAAAGTAATTTAAATAAAACAAGAAAAAAAAAATTACTAACAATTGACATAATGGAATATTGAATTATTTTAAAAAATTTCACAAAATAAATATTAACTTTTAGTTATAGATGAATTATTTTTCTTTAATTATTTTTTTTTTTAGTATTTTCATATTTGTTATTGAATCAAGATTTTGTGTTAACCCACTTTTATATAAAAATATTATTTATAAATTTCCCATATTGGAGACTTTAGATTCTTCACTTCAAAAACATCCCTCTAAAACATAAATTTTATAAAAATCCTTTTCAAGTCGAGAAAGACCTACTACATACATTCTATTTTTATGATTATAATATTATCAATTTCTAATTTTATTTATTCGTTATCACTTTTTCAGTTGTTGGAGGATTGTGGTGCACTTCAATTATTGCGTTTCGGGTGTCTTTCAAAGCCCCAACTTGAACGATGCGCTGTTAGATCTGGCCTTTTAGATGAACGAGATACTCAACAACTCTCGATTCAATCTCCTCGTGGATATAGGGCACTTGAAATTTTTCAATGCCATAGAAGATTTCTTAAGGTAAGTAATTTGTAAAATATTCATAAAAAAAAGCAAGAAATTTAGAATTATTATCGTAAAGCATTTTTTTTTCGAGTAAAAAAAAACCCATTAGATTATACCAAATTTTTTTTTTTTTTGTTTTGTTTCTGTTGTAATTTATTTTCTTTTTTTTTTCTTTTGTAAATCCTCTAGCCCAAATAAGGGGAGGATAGAGATATAACTGGATCTGTATATGATCTCTTAAATGGATAATTGGATAAATAAAATACTCCAGATTTACATATTTAAATAAATGGAAATTTGTTTTTGTTTTTTTTTCTTTTTTTTTGTATTCTTTCTGTTTCTATTCTTATATACATGGATTTTTAAAAATAATTTAATTTCTGTTATGTTAAATTTTTCTTTGTTTTTGTTTTTGTTCTTTTTATTTTTTTGTAAATCCTCTAGAGATAATCTGGGTTGTATATAAGCTCTTTAATTAAATAAATAAATAACTATTTTACCGAAAATAATCCATAATATATACTGCCAATAATGTGGTGTTACATTATGTTTATTATAAGAGTACTTATTATAATATTTAGTAAAGTAATGTATGTTATAACGCACAACGAAATTTCAAAACTTTTTTTAATCATAATCCGCTGATTGTATACAGTAAAAAATACAGTATAATAAATATCTATTTATTATTTCAACACATCAGTTTTGTTTTATCTATTGTTATTGTTATTGTTATTGTCATTTTTCACTTAGAGTTCGCTGACAATGCCTGGTGGTATACGACTAGCATGTTTAATACGGGTTATCAATCAACCAATAGCACTTAGCGGGATCGGTTTCACTACTCGACTTCCGCCTGAAAATCATCATCCTCAGCACAGTAACAAATATAATGAAGATCTGGAAATTGTTGTTACTAACTCAGTACATAATATACTTGTTAATAAAACATTTCAGGAGGTTTATATAACTTTTCATAACAGTTTATATAGTTTGATTATTTAAATGCCTAATTAAACAACACTTTTTTTTTTTTTTTTTAGACCGTTGAATACAATATAACAAAAGTTTTCTCCTTCTCTTCTATTCGACTTCAACCTGGTCAATTATACACCATTGAAGTAAAGTTTAAGAATGACCTAGGATCTCAATATAGTGTGAATATTCTCTCGCCACAAGAAATAAAAAGAGGTTATGTAATTGAATTTGGAGATTTATTGGGATTACCTCAAACTGAATTTATTCAAAAAATAAATGTTGGATTTATTCATACATTCGTTTTTTCTCCCTAATAATATATAAAACAGGTTGAGTCACATATAATTTCTGTTTAGTTAAAAATAATTACAAACTTTATTCAACAATAAAAAAAAAATATTTTGAGATATATGTACACTCGTATATATATCAGAATTTGCATTGGCGAGTAATCTAGAAGATAGATAGTTGATTTTTTTTGACTTAGAAACGCAGCTGATTTTGAAATAAAAAAAAACTTGACAAAATTTCGAGAAATTTACAATGTTTGCAAAAATTGACAATATAATTATTAATTAATGCAAACTCTATTGTGATAGAATAGACAAGCTAAGCTTTTTCTGTGCTTCTCTCGATGTTTGTTGTTTTGTATTGAAAAACACTTTTCAAATTATCTAGATTTATAGTAGATGTTCCAATACTTTCCCTGTCTTTTCTAAATGGTCGATTGTGATCGTTTTAATTTGTTTGATACATATTTTCTATTATCAATTGGAAAATTTCACAATGACTTATCTTCATAATAATAACATTTATTTACTTACTATTTCCAAAACATCGAATATATTTTAATATACATCTTCTCTTCATCTGTCGTAAAACAAAAATTATAATTGACTCGTCCTTAAATATATTTATATATATAATCAAAATTGAAAAAATAATAATTATTTAATTTTTATTATGGAGTTTGTTTTTAAAACAAATCACCAAATACAAGAAAGCAGGGTAAAGGAAGGTAAATTATTTACAAAACTTAATCTGCCTGACTTTAGAACTAAAAATTAAAACAATAAAAAAAGAGTGATATAATTTTAGTAATAATGTAATATAAAGATAACTCTTTATAAAATAATTATTAGTAAGTAAATGTTTTATTAATTACTTAGTTACTTAAAAATTATCCTAGAAACAAGTTTATTCAATTATGTTTTAATAATTTGAGACTGTTAAATTACATCCCGTTAATTTGTTTTACTTATATGATATATTATTATATTTTTTAAATATATATTATATAAAATTACTCTTTATAAACTTATAATTCAAGATAATATTGCAGTATTTTTTACCTCTACAATGATTTTAAAAATATTAGATCTTATATTTTTTAAATGAATCTCATTTGTAATGATTTATTGTAAGTTATTTTTTAAATAAAAATGATTATATTTAATCCTTTTATAAGAAAACTGAAATTTTCCTATACAGTATAGGTAAATATATAAATATATATATTATAGATGAACAAGCTGCTCAGAAGATATTAATTATTTTATTTTATAGAAGAATTAAAGAAGTTAAATTTTTATAAATAATAAACGAATATTTTTTAATAAAAGTTAAGAAATTTCATACTAATCCTCTATTGTATGGATATGCAGATAAATTGACGTGTAGGGACGGAGGTTGGAACGGGTACTGGAAGTAGGATTGCATGAATTGCTGGTGTAGAGACGTGATATATATAAAATATGCTTTATTATATCTTATATCGTCTGGTCTGGCTATACATGCAATGGTTCGGGAAGACTTCCTTAGGCTACTTTCATATACACAAGGGTTTCGTCCGTGCGAAAAAAATCCCTAAGAATTTTATCCGCCCATGCAAGTTTTCACACACAGCGGTTTTTTTCCCGTACAATACGCTGCCGTGTAGAATTCAGCCAGTTTTCATCATGTGTCGAAGACGTATACTTGCAATGTGGTGCTTATACCGCCAAATTCGAAATCGTAAACGTCGTAGTCGTAAATACTGGGTACATATCTCATAAACAAAAGAAATCAAGGAAATTAATATTTATGTATCTGTATTAAATTTCGTTTGTTTCGTTCATTTCATCCCTTTTCATGATGTGCAGTGCATAACATAAAAGGTGACACTAGAATGAACAAAAGTTGGAACAAGCAAGAACCGAGCATGAGCCGAGACATGCGTGGCGTGCACGTATCAACTGTATCCGGTGATGGCTAAAAACCGCTGTAAACTTGAAAACAAACTTTATAGTTTCATTGTTCACTAAAAAGCTACGAATTAATTCAAACACTCTAATAATATTGAAATTATTTAATATACTACAACTATTATTATTGTTTTACGCATTACAATTATTCAGATTATTTATTTTTTATTTTATTCATTTCGGGAAGGGGGAACCATTTAAGCCTCATATACGTATATCTCAATAGCATATTATATGTATACTAAATATAATTGTTCTATCACCTCTGAATGTCAATCGTTGTTATATAAAACAATAACTTTTAATTATAAATTAAAGGAAATAAAGGAAAATAAAACTAAATAAATCAGTTTTGTTAAAAAATAAATTTATCCAATTTTTAAATTTAAATACAAAAAATTCTTCGATTCACTTTATTTATAACTTAAAATAATTTTTATTTTTTTTTTCATTTTTATTTCTTTTTGTTAATATAAGTACACATACAAAAAATTATAAGAATCACATATTCTTTTGTTATTAATAATTTTCCTTCTGAATACTGAATTTCATCATCCTGTTCGTAATATTATAGTTATTATATAAATAAATAGATAAATAATACAAGATCGAATTATTATTATTATTATTATTATTATTATTATTATAAATGAAATTTGTACTTTTTTAAAATTTTATTAAACCAATAGTGATAATGGGAAGATCTAAATAAAAAGAGTTTATTTACATAGAAAAAAAAAGAGTTGCCAATTATAAAATGTATTTGGTTTAACAATATTTTGATTTTTGTTATTTTGTCCGAAATTTAATTTCTGGTAACTGAATTTCATAACATTGTTTTTTTATAATCATTATATTTTAGGAAGAACGTTTGATTTAATTTGATTGGCAACCCCTTCCAGGGAGTAGAAATGTTTAAAGTCGAATGCCTGGGTTTCTGCTACGCACAAAGTTAAGTAATTCATCGCTGTCCTCACAAACGAAGGGTTTCAAATGATGACAAGCAACATCGTGCCATTTTACGCCATCCCGATAAAAATTATTTAAGATGGAGAGACAAGATTCATCATTGCCCTGGGCAGCTTCACGGTTGTCTGGTTGAGGAGCGCCTGCTCCACCGGTGGCAGACCAATCACCACTGTTACGTTGATTCGTAGGTCCGATTTTAGCTCCAGATCCACTCCAGAACCATCCGTTTACGTTAGATGGTTGAAGATCTGGACGATCACAACCGTTAAAGTTACATTTACGACCTGATGTCCAAATGTATCTAAAAAAAAAAAAAAAAAAAAAAAAAAAAAAAAAAAAAAAGCAAATATTATTTAACGTTATTTAGTTATCGATATTACTTTTATGGAATAGTATTTAATAGTACTAATTTGGATTGAAAAAAATAATGATTCATGAATAATAAAAAAAGAGTAATTTATCTAACTAAAAAACTACGTAGAACCCTCTTATATCAAAAATATTTAAATAATATTGTATAAAATTCTTATTAAGAATTCATTATAAGAAAATGAAACGATTTATTTTTAAAATAAAATTATCTTTATTTTCAAACTATAAAATAATTAACATTTCAATAAAAATAATAAAATTACTTCTATTCATATTACTTTTTTAAAGTGAAAGGAAGAAAATAGAACTATTTTTATTTATTTATTCATTTTTTTGAAAGTGAAATAAAAACAATAATTCTACATATGAAACTTGAGTCAACATTTTTTTATCTTTATTTTTATAATATTATTATGATTATTATAATTATCATATCGATTTACTATAATTTTAAATATTTTAAAAACTATCTATCTCACAGATAAATAAAAATCTTTCACTTTCATATGTCAAGAATGATGCTTAGTAATTCTTTTCGATGAAGAGGTTTGCTCTCCTCACCTGTGGATATGGAATTTTTTAATCACAGTGACCCATTTGAAAGTTAATTAGCTTTATATATATATATATGTAATGATGATTCAATCGTACACAGATAACATCATCGCCATCATCATTGAAGCAATCCTCCACCCATGGCCATCTACTCTTGCATACAACTGGGTTATTTTTTTCTTAAATATATATATAACCTGCTTTGAGCTTCTCATATTATGTTTCATTTTTCATTTTGTTTTTTTTTTTTTATTTCGATTAATTTAATAAATTTTAATTTTCTAGGTTAAATTTTAATCGTATTTAATAAAAGAAAATATAAGTTCTCTACTTTCTCTCTAAATAATTTAAGAAGAAAAAGACATGTTTTGGTGGTGAAGAAGAAGAAGAAGAAGAAGAAGAAGACTCTTTCTCACCTTACACCTCCTCGGACGAGTCGTTGTTTGACAAATTCGTTTTCTTGTGGTGTTTCGAGGGAAACGGCGTCCATACAATGTCTTCGGCAGATATTTCTTGCGTCAAGCCAATCCACTTCCAAAGAACGAGTTGGAGGATGCTCCCAAGAGAAGAAATAACTGTGTGCTACCCCTCTGCCATCACGATAATTAGCATGTCGAACCCCTGTACAGAAAAATCATTTATTTTTAATATTTCTTTGATAAGTTAAGAAATAAATATAACGAATATGTGTGGTGATAAAATCTACTTCAGAATGCGCTCCTCTATGATTTCTTCGACCACCCCCCACTCCGTCCTATTGTATTCAGAAATCTTCATTTTTATATAAAAATTCTTAATTCTAATTTCTCATAATTCCCCCCCCCCCCCCCATGATTATACAAATAAACTCCCACTCGACTATTAATACATAGTAGCAAATGATAATAAAATAATCATTTCTCTTTAAAGAAAGAAAACTTAAACTTTTTCTCTTAAAAAACAAGTATTATTATTATAGATTATTATTTATACTTCCTTATTCTTATGCCTCATATAATGTCTTAAACTCATCTTTAAAGAACAATGATTCTTTCTTTATTAAATTAAATCTATATAAATAAATAGATGTTGATGGAATATCAACAGTAATATGTAATATGTATCATGAATGGTAGAAAGTCTCAGAAATTCCATTCTCCAATTTTGAACATACATATCTATTAAAGGATATACATTGAACACGACTGAGATTGAAAGGGCATATAGGTATACCTAAAGATATTATAGAATAGAGTATTATTTTAAACACATTATTAGTATAAAATAGATGTATTGAAATTTTAAACTTGTCAAAGAACAATAATATTAAGCAAATATTTATTAAATGAAACATTCATTCTTCTTATTATTTTTCACAACTTTCGAACTTGTAACTTGTTCTTCCATAGTCAATATTTTTTGAATATGTATATACATATTCTATTCTATGACATACAACATCAAAATAGAGGTGGGGAAGTTAAAAGAAAATAAGAGTTGGATAGAGGTAGCACAAGATAGGGACAAGGAGTTGGAGAGATTTTTTTAGAAGAGATAGAGAATGTATTATATTAATGTGGGGCTGTAATGTTGAATCAGCGAGTGGCATTTTTCATTTATTTATTTAATTTTTAAAGAGGATTAATTTACTTAAAAATTCGAAAACCAGAACAGATTTTTAAAATAAATTAAGTATATCATATCATGGACTACATATATGCTCAAAAATCAACTTTTGTTTATTTAAAATTGATAAATATTATCCAAGTGTAAGAAATGGGAGATTCCATAAATTAAAATATATCGGATTATAATAAATTTTATTTTATTTTATAATAAATTTCTATTATTGAATTAAATATGTTCATAAATAAATTTTTATTTTTGTTTTTTAATTAAAAACAAAAATAAAATTTCTATGAAGAGAGATTTCCTTTGAAAAAAAGAAAGTTTACATGAAATTAATCAGAAAATGAAATTAATTTGTAAAGATCATTCGAGTTAAAACGTCTGTCCGGCTATTGCTATTGATCTATGTCAGTTGAAACGCTCCAACGGTTTTTTCATTGAATCCAAATGAAGTTCTAGGTCAGCACACGGTACTCCACTCTCAAACAGTTTATTATTTATCATAGATATAATTGAATGGCGACTTTAAGAAATTGCTAACTTTAGACACTAGTAATTAAATAAAATAATAATTTAACTAATATACATTCTTTTTATCATAGAAGATGTCTCTATGCCTATATTCTATATGAAATAAATTATATATTTTTAACTAACTAACTAACTGACTAACTAATTAATAAAGTACAATAATTTGTGTAAGTTTACTTCAGAATGATTTCTTTATTTAATAACTTTTGAACTGAAAAAAAATTTATAAAATATTTAATATATAATATATAATATTGGATGTTTAATTTAGTTTTTTAGATGGGAGTAAATGAATTTTCAAAAATAAAATTAATTAATTAATTAATCAATCTTTTTATAAAAATCCAGAACATCTAGGATCTAGATAAATTCATTTTTCTTCTCCTTCAATTCAAATAATTTTGCAATTTTTTTTAATAAGGACTAATCATTTTAATTATTTTAATTTATTTAGTAAATATAGTCTAAGCATATTTAAATTTTTTATTATTTTATTTGAATTAAACAAATATATGTATGTTTTTATATATAAACTAACGAATTTTTATTATAAAAATTTCCAAGATATATAATTTCTTTTTAGATAAATTAAAATAAGTTCTTATCGCTTTTTTATTTACTTGTTTCTATATATTGGAATGAATGGGTATTTTTTTTCTCTACATAATATCCCTTTAGATGAATTCAAAATCATATTATATCATATCATATATTTAGTAAAAAAAATTTATTCGTATCTCTAACTCTCTTTGATCAAAGATGTAAGTATCAACATCAACATTATCAACATTTTAATTATTTATAAAAATGATTATCATTTATTTATTATTTATTATTATTTTAAATTATTATACA
Organism: Labia minor; assembly: GCA_963082975.1. Taxonomy (NCBI): domain Eukaryota; kingdom Metazoa; phylum Arthropoda; class Insecta; order Dermaptera; family Spongiphoridae; genus Labia; species Labia minor. The sequence goes on from OY720347.1 coordinate 82,309,624, forward strand.
TTTAAATTTATTTTATTTAATGTTTATTATGTAAATACTTTTACTGGATCAACTAAATATTATGAATGATACTATTTTACCCTCAGCAATCTTCTGCCTATCTTTCTTATTGGAGAAATCAACTTTTCTATTTGTCATGTCTAGTATTTACTCCTTCTTTCATTTCAATAGAAGGATTGTATAGAATGAAAATAATTTTAATATTATTACATTATATAAAGAAAATGTTTCATTAAAATGTAAACCTAAGATTTAATTCAAGATTGATTCTTGATTCTTTTCTACAAAATTTTCTAAAAATTAAAATTGGCCCGGTCATGACTTTAAAGAGAAAGAATGAAATTTTATAAATATTAAATTAAATCGTGAAATATTTAAAATAAAAGAAATGAGATATATTATTATTATTATTAAAAAGAGAAAAATACCATTTATAAATTTATATTTTTTTCCAACAAGTGTAGATAAATCTTTCCATGTTATTCAAAAAATTTATCTCAAAATTTAATTAAATTTTTTTAAACTTTGACTGGTAAGAAACTATCATTTACAAGGAAGATTAATTTAAATAATAATAAATAATAATGATGTAAATGTTGAACATTCTTGGGTTATTTTTCTTTCATTTATTGAATTTATCAAAAACCACCATAATTTTTTACTTTCACTGTGAAAGTCGTATGATGCTCACACTATATTTGTTAATTTCTATCTCCTCTTTCCAATTAACTAACTAATTATTCTTATCTTTATTATATTTGTTTCTAATTTCAATACGCATATAAAATACCCTATCAATTACGTGTTTCCTTAAATTAATCATTATTTTAGTAATAAAAATAAAATTAATATTAAATTCTTATTTGAAATTATTATTAACAAATTTGGATTATCTAATTTTCTGATTTTAATTTATTTTTAAATACTTAAACATGTTTTTTTATTTGACGATAATAATACTGATTGTGTAATTTGAAAATATTCTTCATAATTATTTTTCATTTCTTGATTTTCTCAAGAATACTACTATTATTATGTTTATTTTATTCTTTTTATTATAATATGAATCTTCCGTATTTTAATATAAGTACTTCCTAATTTGTGTTGTTTTTTTTTTCATGAATCTTCTCAAACAATAAAACTTGATTACAATTTTGACGCAATTTTAACTTTCAATCTATCGAGATGTTTCTCAATATTTTATTATAATAATTCAAGATAAAATCTAATTTTAAAAAATTAAGAGAAGCAAGAGCCAATAAGGAAACAGCAAGGCTTCAAATTAAGCAAAACGCAAGACTAAGACTCCTGTCCAGGTGATAAGAGAGGTGGGATGAAGATACGACAGGAGACTAATTCGCAACACATGGTTAAATACTAGAAAACATGGGGAGATAAATTATTATCTCACACAAGCACTGTCGGGTGATGGATGCTTCCATAGCCACCTGTATAAATTTGTATAAGGGCAGAAACGTCAACTCTTGTCCGAATTGCAACTAATACACATAGAAGAGCAAACGCACGACATCTGTACACTGTTTTTCTGTGAAAGATGGAAATCGAAGAGGGAGGATATACAAAATCACATATTGATATTGAGATCTCCATAGAAAATGTAATAGACCAGATGAGATGATGATAACAAGTCAAGAGAAATGGGGTCATATTAACAATTTAATAAAATTAAAAGAAAAACAGTTGAAGACGAAAAAATAATGCTTAATTGTACGATAGACGCTAAGATAGACCGAAAGGCGATTCCTATCGTGAAAACAGGATTGATACCATTGATATATATTGTACAAATTTTATATTTAACACACTATTGAACTATTTGGTCCTGAAGAAGAACGCAAATATCATTCGAAATGACGATCGAAAATAAAATAATTTTATAATTATTTTTTTCCTTGGCTGGACCTGCTTTCTTCATCTATAAAAATTTAATTTTCAATCGATGTGGAAAAAAATTATAAACAATAATTTTTTTTCATAATAAATAACTTAAATAAATTACGTATCTCTAAACTTAAAATTTATACGTTTCCTTGTGTGTGAGTCCCCTGGCCCATCGAGTAAAAATAGATCCAAGTTTTTATAAAATAGTTACCTAAACATTAAATATTATATTAAAGTTTAATTATTTTCTATTATGAACGAAAAAATAAATCATTTGAATTATTATAAATAATTACATATTAAATTTATATTTATTTTTCTTTAAATGATTAATTAATTATTATACGTACATATGTATATATTCTAGAATTCATTCAGGTCTGATTCTTATAATTATCAATCATACTATCAAAGAAATCTTAGATTTTTATTTATAATATTTTTATTTATAATTTTTCTTTTTCATTTCACTTTCATTCAAACAATTGTAAAAAAAAAAAGACAAGAAAATCCTTTTTCTTATTCTTATAATCTCTACCTAATGCTTTCATTGAATAGTACTATGTGAAGAGAATGTTTGTTTTATTCTTGAAATGGTTTTCTTTTCAAATGTATCTAATGTAGAATGTAGAATGTAGAGATAATGGATGGATGAATTGAAATTCAACTGAGGTAAGGTGCACGTTGGAAGCTTAAGGTCGTTCCTCGGTCGGTGGTGCTATTGACCCAATGACCGTGAGGCCATTTCACCTGATACACGTCGGAACGCATAAGAAGAGGAAGGAGGCCACCACCTGAGTTGACAGTACATTGGGTCTTCAATAATTTAACAAGGTCATTCAATGCACTTTCTATTGAAATACGTGAACGAATCCATTTGGTCATCGTACAAATTATGAAATGGATCATTATTTTTAAACTTATAAATTTCATATCGATAAATCAAATAAAATCAAAACCAGATGATCCAGTCAAGTTCCTTATTGGAAATCAACAAGTCACGAGTTGGAAAGTTTTAATATTTTTATTTTATTTTAAATAACGAGAGAGATATCTAGAAATGAGAATATATATATATAATATCTAATATTTAATATTATATTTTACTTCAACTGTCCAGTGTTTTAGTCACGTTTTAGTTTTAGAAATAAACTCATGGGAAAAAAATTAAAATTAGTTTCGTTACTCTTCGTACCATTTTTGGTGAATTAAAATTACTTTGAAAGTTGCCATTATTTTAGGGGTCATAATCTGCATGAGAATATAATAAAAGAATAATTGATTATAAAGGAAATTTACGTTTTATTATTATTTCCTTTTACGTAGATAAGAGAAAAAAAAAAAAAATAAACAACAATATTGTTCGGTTAGTAATGTGAATGAAATTAAAATCAAAAAGAGAAAAGAAAAATAATAGAATTATTATCGCTTTTTATGGAAAAATCAATTTCCTAATTAACCTTAAAAATATATAAAATAAATAAAAATCCAAATTCAAATAAATATATAAACATTCCTGTCCTGTTTTAAATAAAAAATACTTAAAAAGTTTATATGTACTTACTTAAATAGTGAAATTTAATTGAATATAACTTACATGACTTTGTAATCATTTCCAAGTGATTTACCAATCGATTAAGATTAGAAATTATCAAATAATTTTCAAAATGAAAGTACATATTTTAAAAAGTCCATTAAAAATAACATCAGCTTTCGAAATTCAATTAGGGAGATTTACTGTATGTTCTGTACTGTGTGTTGATGTTGGGTTTTTTTTAGTATCAATCTCTCTCTTTTCATTATATAAAAAAAAAATAAAATAAATAATGAGGATCATCACCAAAAAGATTAATGATTACCTAAAATATTTGTTTTTGAAAAAGGAATTAAAGTGTAAATTTGAAATAATAATCCATATCGATCTCTCTATAAATAAACGAATTTCTGCATTAAGTATATTTTTATATTCATATACTTTTTGTTTATAGCTTTCTTAACAGTAAAAGCAATCCTTTTGATAATCCATGCTTGAAATCAGTTTTTAATGAATGAAATGAGATAACATTAACAATTATTATTAAAATTTGGAGCTTTCTTTAGGATTATGAGAAACAAAATTAAAACAATGTAAAAATTGTAAAGATTGATTAATATTCCTATAAATATAATAATAATAAAAATAAAAAAATGACACAGGAAACGCGGGCATTTGTGAAAGTGCAAGTGATGCAAATTGAAAGCCGTGAAGTGTGAGTGGACCTGATGCGGGAATCAGTCAAATCCTTATCGATCATGGAATGACGGTACCCGGTTTCCTCATCTCGCCTATTGCGACAAGCACTTTGTCCTCGGACTCAACTAAATTCCCCCCTCCACCCCGTTAGCCAACATTCAAATGTTCAATTGTTCCGTGTAGGGAGGGCAATTAGAGCGAGAGTACGATTACTTTGCGAAGATGGGAGTTTTTTACTTGCGAAAACACCTCTACAATTGCATTCATCCATTTTTCATCTTATCTTATTTTATTTTATGTTATTTATGTATGATGCAATTGTAAAATGACTTAATCATGACTAACAAATGACCTGAGTCTCCCTGAGACTAATCTAATCATGAATAGTTATTATTATTATTACATATTATATGATACAATCACATAATATATACATATTATATAGAAAATTGTTTTTTTTTTTAAATTACATCCTAACATTCTCTATGGTTACTCTACAATTTCATATATAAATTATATTATTTTTCAAAATTTATTATGATCTTTTTGAATGTAATTTGATTTCTATCAGTTCATATACAAATTAATAAAAAAAACAAAATTAAAAATTAAAATTTAAAATAATTTTTTTTTCATCTTCAATTTTTATCTTACACAATGAAACTGTGATGATTTTTAAAATTCTTAATATTTTTATAAGAGTTTTTTTTTTTAATTTTAATGAAAAATATTCAGGTTATAATAGATAGGCTATATTCTGGATCTTTTTTATATATAGCCTTTTCCTAGTCAGCAAGTAAAATAAAAATTATTTCATTAATGTAAATAATGTAAGAGCATGTAAAAATAAAAATGTTATTGTATACTTATTACGACCACCATGAGTAACCACCAATTGAATGTAAAAATTACTATAAACCCTTTTTTGTATCACAAATGTACTTTTTTAAACTAAACTAAAAAAAACAACTCTATTCTGGATAGAAAGTAGCATTTACTTTATTATTATAATTATTTGGTATTTATAATATAATAATAGTATATAAATTTTTATATTGCTGAATTATATATTATTTTTTATCATCATTGTATTATATATATAAGATATGTATAATAAATGAAGGTGAAAAATTAAAATTAAACATTCCATATTTGAACAAATATTTAGTAGATTGTTTAACAAATAAATAAATAAATAAATGACTGATTGTTACTTACTACTGGCACACGAACGAGGGTCTGGAAGAGCGAGTCTTCTTTGTGCCAACACCATCGTGGCGCCTACGATGAGCAGGCACAGTTCACGTAACATCTTTCACTAGAAATAAAAATAAATAACAATTTATCAGTAATAGACATTAATGAAAGTGAAATGTCACGATGCATTTTTTTTTATATATACATATTCTATGAAAGAAAATGCACTTTCATCAAATATGTCGAATTAATGAATAAAATACGTAGATATGAAAAAATTTGTCTCTATTGATGAGAAAAAAATTTACAACCTGCGGATCTATTTATAATAAAAAGTAAATTTAAATGATTTATATCGCTTTTCTCATATCTTTGACATCTTTTTAGTTATTTTAAATATATTCAAACTATTGTAGAGATCATTACTAATCTGAATCTATTTAAGGTTAATAGATATTGAAATTCAATAATTATATTCAAAATATAATTTTTGTTCATTAATAAGTAAATTTATTTTTAAAAAACTATTCCTAATAAACACTAGTTTTGTTTTTTTCGAAAAAGAGAATTATTTAGTATATAAATTAAAATATAGGACTGAAATATTTTTTAATAAAAAAATGTATGCATTTAATAATTTCTTCAACTAAAACAGTGTATTAAAAGTTTTTTTTTTTTTTAATAGATATAAATATTTAATCATAATTGACTAGTTCTTTAATTGTATGTACATCTTTTATATAATAGAAAGCCTGATATATAAATACATAATATTAAATATAATATTAATACTTACCTCTTATTTAAATATAATTTTATAAAATTTTGATAATTCTCAAGAAAGAGAGACGATATTCAAAATAATTGATTATAAAAATGTAATTAATTTCAGCATCTACTAATGTTTATTTTATTATTTACATGATTTATTTATTTTATTCTAACGTGATAATTAATTTAATTTTAAAAATATTTTTATTAGATTATTCTAAAGAATTTAGTATTACTGGTTACTGAATGATAGAATGATAGAATGATAGAATGTTCTTTTCTAGCCCTTTTTCTATTAATAATAAAATGAGTCAACTTGTAGTCAACTATTGTATGCTATTTTATATTATATTTTAATTTAATACCATAGATCCATAAATGTAAAGTATACAAATCAAATAATTTAACAAATGCCTACGCTTAAATCTATTAATTTCACAATAGAATAGATATTTAAAATATTTATTATTTTCATTTAATTATAGTTGAGAGTTGCAGAAATTTATATTTATTTATTTATATAATTTAATCATAAATTCTACATTGTATTTGTCATTCATATTTTCTCTAATATCCACATTTTCGAAATTCAGATAAAAAATATCTCTATTATTCTAATTGCATTAAAATATTTTGTTATTCACCATCACATTTAGCAAAAGCTATAGATATTTTATCTAATTTGAAAAATCCCCTCCAAGATAATGTGTGTATGTGTGTATTATACATATTTTCAATATTCACACTTATTTTACGCTTGCCTATTATAAATATGTATAATCTAAAATTGATCTTGCTTAATAAACATTAATAAATAAATATAAACATATTTATTAAAGCTTTTGTGGTTATTTTGATAATTATTAAGAGAATTTTTATTAAAAGACCACATTATTTGTATAAAATTATTTATTAAATTAAAATAATTGTACAACGTTTCAACTGCTTATTCTGCAGTCGTTTTCAAGTAACCGTACGCTTGCTCCGATTCAAGCGGACTGATGCATGTCGGGACACGTCACCTCTTATATAGGCAGTGATATTGGCGCCAATTTTTGGCTCCAATTTTTACCGCCAATTCTTAATCTCAACATGAAGTCAGCAGCAATTGTCAAAGCAAGCGTTTACAATCAAGAAGTATGATAGTGCATTATGTCTCTAAAATGAAGATACTAAATTATTTCCATAATCAAGATATATACACAAATACACATTAGATTAATTATATTTAATTTAATCTGACAAATTTTACTCATCCAACACTATGTTCCACATCTTATTAAGTCTATATCCATCCTCTTTGTTAATATTATTGGGATGATTATCAATTTCTATAGATTCTTTTATTTTTCTTTTCCACCAATTATTTTCAATATGAAGTGTTTCTACATTATCTAAATTTATTTTATGTCCTGTTGTTAAGGCATGTTCTGCAATTGCTGATTGATTTGGATGTTTCAATCTAATGGCTCTCTCATGTTCAGACAGTCTTGTAGAAATCTTTCTACTTGTTTCACCAATGTATACTTTTTTGCATTCACAAGTTACCTTATAAACTCCATTATTTTCGTTTTTAATTTTGTCTTTTATATTTGAGGTGAGAGAAGACATTTGTTTATGAGGTTTATATGTTACTCTGATGTTGTGTTTCCTCAATTTTGACGCTATTTTTTCTGTTGTTCCTTTTATATAAGGTAATGTTATTTGTGATCTGTATATTGGTTTTTCATTTTCATTTTTGATTTCTGTCTTTTTTGTTTTACTGAATTTCCTAATTTCATATTCCGAGAAGCCATTGTTTATGAAAGCTTCCTTCAATCGTTGTTTTTCTTTTTTAATGTTTTCATTTGAGCATATCTCTTCGGCTCTTTTGTGCAGTGTTTTTATCACTCCATATTTTTGTGATGGATGGTGGTGGGAATCTGCGTGGATATATCTGTTGGTGTGAGTTGTTTTCCTGAAAATATCAAACCTTAATCTATTCTGTTTCTTTTTAATTAATACATCAAGAAACGGTAACTCTTCATTTATTTCCCATTCAACGCTTAGTTTTATATTTTTATGTAAATTATTTGCTGCTTCTACAAATTTAACTAAAGAATCCTTACCATGAGGCCAAATCATCAAAATATCATCCACATATCTAAGAAACAGTTTTGGTTTCTTTATTGCATTATTGACCAATTTTGATTCAAATTCTTCCATGAATATGTTAGCGAATACTGGGCTTAGTGGACTACCCATAGCACATCCTTCTTTTTGCTTATAAATCTTTTTATCATAAATAAAGTATGTAGATTTTTGGCAAAATTCTATTAATTCGAGAGTATTTTTATCTAATGTAATGTTTGATTTTATAATCTCAATGGTCTCGTCAATAGGAACATTTGTGTACAAGGAGTCCACATCCAGACTCACCAATATATCATTTTTTGTAATTTCTACTTTTGATAACATTTCTACTAAGTGGGTGGAATTTTTAACGTATGAAAAATTAGTACCTGTAAATGGTTTTAACAAATGTGCTAGATATTTTGATGAGTTGTAAGTCACTGAATTGATTTGACTAACTATTGGTCTTAAAGGTTTGTTGGTTTTATGGATTTTGGGATTACCGTATATTTATTATCTAGTGTTAAAGACAACAAATCATTAATTTCCATAGACTAGTTGCAAAGAAATTGATCTCATATTTTCAATAAATTATAAGAATAATATAAATTTGTTTTGAATTTAAAATTTATAGTTAAGTATATAATTTTTTTTAAATATCATTTTTATATTTTTTCTCCCACACACTACTATCTTTATAAATATACTTATATTTATCATGAATAAAATTATTTCTAAGATATTTATAGATATGTATATACCATACCAATGATTTTTATAATTATAATTAAGATTGAACTTAATTTCTTACTTTTTATTATAGTAATATCATAAGTATTTATAATATTATATTATATTCTAATAAAAAGTACCATTTTGTTTTAGATAATCATTCGTTTCATGATTTGGTTGGTGAAAGTTGCATAGAAGGATTTGTAAAAATAAACAGAAGAATAAAGAATTGCAAACAAAAAATAAATAAGAACTACTGTTTTTAATAATTTTGTTGACATTTTAGTACACTGATGAGAGAGATGACATTCCAAAGTTCATTGAACTAACTATACCTTTCTCTCTCTCTCTCTCTCTCTCTCTCATTGGAGGTGTTGCAAAATCGTGAACATTTGCAAAATCAGATCGTCTGATAACGGTTCCAGTTCCGTAATGCCACGGATTTGGACTCCTGTAATAATAAATATTATATGGACAAACATTCCAATGCCCGCATTTGCAATTCGATTTATGTTAATTTGCACTGATTTTATCCTAATTGGGATGGGTTCCACTTGAAAGGATACGATAGTGTAGTTTTGGTGGCAAGTGGAAGAGAGAACAGAAGGCAGGCAAGTGGGCCAGAAGAAGGCGTTTCCCCGAAGCAACGGGACGGCTGAGTGTGTCCGACTGATCTACTCCACAGGAAACTTGAAGGAAAAACTCCAGAGATCAGACAGAAAATAATTACCAAAAATCAACAAACAAACACCCACTAATATACATATAATTAACTTATTTATTCTTCAATATATATATATATATATGGAGAATATTATTTATTTTTAATTAAAATGACGATTTATATCTCCTTAATTTAATTAGAATATCTTCTTCTTAATTGAGAAACAGTTAAAACATTTACATATAATTTACATTTACTTATTAATAATTCAGAGTACTTAATCTTTGAATCATGTTTGTTATTCTAATAATTTAATTTTTTTTTTTTTTTTATTTATAATTTATACTTTATATTATACATATTATTTAAAAGAAATTAAATTAATTATTATCTACAATTATAATAAAACAGATTTTTATAGTTTTACATTACAAAAGACATAATAAAAATTTTAATTAATTTAATGTCATTTTTTATAATATTTAATTAGGGGAAAATAAATTTTTTTTATCTTGTTAATGGTTAATATTACGAAACTATTTATTTATAAATAGTATTAATTTGATATTATATAATATACAAATTAAAATTCAATCAAAATTTATATTGATCTAATAAAACCAATTTTATACTCATTCATCACAATTATCACACACACATATATACCTATATATATAAGAAAGTAATATATAAGTAATATATAATAATTTAATTTAATGATTAAAAAATGTTCATTTAGGAAAATGAATAAAGAATAAAAAAAAAAAAAAAATAGAAAAAATTAATCGACGATTACATAATATTTTCTGATTTCAATCTCTTTGAGATGTTGAATTAAATTTAAAAACCAGGATACAAATAGAGCTAGAAAATCATATATAATTAATGAAAAGCGAAGGAGAGAAAAATCAAATTAATGTGAAATTTTCGACCTTTCAATTGATTGTAACTTGAAAAGAAGAAAATGAAAGGATTTTTTAATTCAAATTACAAATAAACCATTTTTAAACTATCTATATATTTTATAATATTAGAAAATAATATTTTAAAAATATTAAATTTTTGTTATCTAAAGATTTATATATATATATATATATATATATTTATTTATTTCATTGAAATAAAAAAAATTTGTGGCGATAATAATTATAATAATAAAAAGAATATTTTCTATCTTTTTTAACATGGTTTGAAGAATTAAAAAGAAAATTTATCTCGTGGGTGCATCATTCATTGAATTATTATTGATTAAATAAAATAAATTAGAGTTCATTCAATTTTTTGAATTTTACTCAAAGATTTTTTTTATTGAATCGTAAAATTTATTAACATTTTTTTTCGGTCATCTTTCTAAGTTATGATTAATCTAAGTAATATTCGAGTATGATCATAATTTTCTAAATTTTGAATTTTAGTCCATAATTGTATCATTTAGGAGAAAAGAGAAAGTTATAAATACAATACAGGTATCAATTTGTATACTCGTAATTTTATTTTATGAACCATTTTTTATATTAATAATAATTTTATTATTAATATTAACTAAGGCTATTACACCTTTTCAATTTAAATAATATTATATAAATTATACGATATATAATATTATAATAGTTTAGAGGTATTATAGAAAACAATTAATAATTTTTTAAACTGTAAACTATAGCTAATTAATTATAATAGAATATTATAATTAATTAGCATTTACATTAATAGCAGAACAAGAACAAGAAAATGAAAACAAAATACTTTATACTGTTAAATTGTTTATTTTATAAATTAATTATTTTTAATTGTATAAAAAAGTATATATATTTATATAGAATAAATATATGTAGATTGACGAATTAATATGTGAATTATTTATAATAATCATATCATCATCTACTATGTTTAAAAATTGGAGACTTTAACGCACGGAATGTTTTGCATTTTATTATATATTATATATTTGTTTTTCTCTAATAAAATCAAATTTAAAATTATATTATATTATAAAAAATCAAAAGATATTAATATAATATTAACTTAAGATTTACGTAAGAAATTCCAGCGGTTATATTTTTAAAAAATTAGTGCTAATTTTCACGATTCATTTATATATGTATAATAATTTGTTGGATCTAATAAGTAGTTATAGAATTATTTTTGTAATTATGCATTAATTTCAAATATTATTTTAACAAAAATAACAAAATAATATATATATTTAATACTAATATGTATATCACTCCAAAAGAAAATCATTTTTTTTATTAATATTATTTTTTAATTATTAGCAAAATATTTTTATTATATTTTACAAATTTAAATATGAATAAGTATTAATTGTGTTTTTAGAGGAACTTAAAGTGAAAATTTTATTTATATCCGATACCATTCATTTCTTTTTTTCCCTCCGTATTTAATAATAAGGTTAATGTCATTTTTTTAACTTTCGATGTATATATATATATATTTGTCAAGTCCTGACCTAATGCTTCTATGGTAAGTAAGCATGTGTGTCCTAGATGAAGGAGAAGCGGTTACGCCTTAAAAAAAAAAAAAAAAAAAAAAAAATCAACGTCGTTTTGTCATTTACGCCGGTAGTTAATATTTGTAGTGAGTCCCGTTGCTTCGGGTCAAATAACCAGCTTCGAACATTGAAAGAGATCCGGGATCTTCTCACCGTTTCAAATAAGGGAAACTTTATTTCATTACCACTACCAGAAATATTTATTATATAAATAAATCTCAAATATTTTTTTTTTTTAACTATTTTATAGATAATAGCACAATTTATTTAAACACTAATCCACAAATTCACTAACAAACTAATGCTTATTCATAATTAATTATGATTGACAGGATGAAATATTATAAAAAACAATAAACGCGGAAAGAAAATTATTTATATTGTATTTCAAAACACACACACACACACACAAAAATGTAACAAAATCACTTTCATTTATTTATATGTCACTAATTCTTTTATTAAATTAAATAGTTTCATTGAATGAATTCATATCCAAAGACAATGATCAAAACAATAGTTTTCAATTCTTTTCTCTCTTCATATCATTTATTCTTTTGTTGGATTATTATTACTTTTTAAATTTTTAAAAAAATTAATTATTTTTATTAATCCAAGATTAAATTAAAATAAACATTTTATTAAATAATTTCAAATGTAATGTACATATGTAAATCACTTACTATTATAACATGCATTAATTTAACACTTAAAATTAAGAATTTATATAATATACATATTTGATTTTATTTAAATTTATATTTTCTATTTAACTTTAAGAGTACATATATTACATTATTCTCTATTATTATATACCTTATACTATTATTATATTTATATATTAATAAATTTAATTATTAATGATTATTATTAATTTAATAAATATTTACAAAATGCATTATTATTATATCAATTATGTCTTTAAGATAGAAGATAGAAGATAGAAGGAATATAGCTATATCATTATATTAAATAATGAATTTTGATAATTTTTTTTAAAGATAAGGTAAATCTTAAATTGACATAGAATTAGATGATTTTTTGATTTAATAGAATTCTCATTGGATCATTAATATAATATAATAAATCCTTTTAGAATATTAGATATTTATAAAATAAGACTTTTTTACTAGATTAATTTATTACTCCAAGTTATTGCATTATTGCTTTTATGGATTTTTTATTATTATTATAATATATATAATATAATAATATATTAATTAAAAAGATTACTAATTAAATTAAAATCATCTAGAAGTATAGAACTATTTATTTAAATAAAAATTAAATCATTTTTTTTTTTTCAAATAATATTCAAACTAAACTTAATTTAATTGAATTAATTTTCAGAAGAATAGACTTTCAATTTTTTAGTTATAAAAATAATTTACGTTTAATATATATTATATTTTTTATCCTAAAATATTAAAAAAAATCATATATAATTTAATAAATGAGAGCCTTCTAAGATTTAAAAAATGTTTTTAATCAAAATGACCGGTTTTCTTTCCCTAATAGGAATATTTTTTTCGTTTTAATTTTGTTTGCTTCGTAACACTTCTAATCCACTTGTAGTTAAGGAACAGTAACCTCAATTGAAATGCATATTTCTGTTCAAGGACGAGGAGAGAGATGCGCCGGTCAGTAGGTGAACGGCCGGACAAAGTAACCTACATTTGGAAGGAAGCGGCGAGAAACAAGGAAAGGTAGCCGGAGGACAAAAAAAAAAAAAAAAAAAAAAAAAAAAAGATGGAAAGGTAGATGAAGCGAGAAGAATGAAGCGTGTTAAAGTAAATATATCCATTTTGATACTCACCACCGTGTTTAGTTAAAATAGCAGGAAATGAAACAATCCCTTGTTGTCTTCTTTCGAGTGGGGGTGGAGACGAATAACAACAAAGCACACGCAGACCAGCGGAGCAGTCGGAGAAAGACTGGCGCGCAACAATCCCTCAACGGTTCTTTTATAGATGCGCCTCTCCCCACTTTGCCCTAGATTTCCACCCCTTTCCCTCACCATTCGATTTTCATCTGCAGACAACAATCGCTGCTGAATTCACGACGCTTTTCAACATCCCAGGTCAGCGAACTTTACTCTTATGTCTCCTTCAAGTACACAATAAATTGAATTTCACTTATTTCGTCTAATATTATTAAAAAAAAAAAAAAAAAAAAATAATTAATAAAAAATAAAAATAAATAAATTCAAACAACCATAATATTGTAATTTGTACATCATTTGTGAACATCCAATCAGCTAAAAATAGAATATTCCGACCGATAATGATTAATGATATCAAAGACTGAACAACAAATCTCGATGACAAAAAAAAAAAAAAAAAAAAAAAAATAAAAATAAAAAACAGAATAAAAAAATAAAAGGAAACCCTTGTATCTAGATAGACCTTATTTTTTAAGGTAAAATTCCATGAGCAAAACAAACAACCTAAAGATAAAGAGTTGAGAAAAAATATAAACAAAAAAAAAAAAAAAATATCACCTTTCTACCAGTATAGCTATTTATGTTATTCACTGATTTCTATCCGTCTCTATGTCCGTGTGTTAAATTATACTTTAGATATATATATATATATATATATATATATATAGAGAGAGAGAGAGAGAGAGATAGAGAGAGAGAGAGATAAGGAGGGAGAAATATGTGATTAAACTATTGTTACTATTAGTCAATGTAATTATTGTATTATATTTTGGATTGGACACACTAATTGTAAGAGAGTTATATATATATTAAGTTAATTACACACATAAAATTAAAATAACTAAAATGGAAAACTGAATCATTAAATATGACTTTAGTTATGAAATACGTAACTCATTTCTGATCCTAATATATAATAATAATACAAATATCCGTAATATATTATCGTTTAATTTCATCAAGATTTTTTTATATCTACCTTTTAGATATAGATATGTATTGAATTTTAAATATCTATAGACCTAAATATAGAAAATTTGCTTTCACAATAGATATTTACTTATATTTATTAGAATAGAAAGCTAATTTTGATTCTTAAGAAATTAAAAAACTTATTCAATTTTAATACAATTTGAACATGTAGGAAAATTGAAATACTTAGGTTCTGTGATAACGAAAGATAATAATATTCGAGATGAGTTTAAAGCGAGGTTACAATCGGGAAACGCCTGTTGTCATGCATTAAAGGGGCATATCCCATCAAAATTCTTATCCAAGGGGATACAAATTAAAATATATAAAATAATTATTTTATCGGTTGTATTATAGGCATGTGAGGCATGGTCTATGACATTAGGTGACGAGAGTAGATTTAGGATTCTGCGAAGCATTTATGGGCCAAAGAAAGATGAGGTCACCGGGGAATGGCGAAGATTGCATAACGAGGAATTGCATGACCTCTATGCATCTCCAGATAGTAATAGTTAGCTAGAATTATAATATCGAGAAGGCTACGCGGTGGGCAGGACACGTGGCTAGAATGGGAGAAGATAGAATGGCAAAAAATATATTGGTAGGGAGACCAAGAAAGGACACGGTGGGTGGATAATGTGGGAAAGGATGGGGACTGGAAGGTTGTGGCTCAGTATAGGAATAGTTGGAGGGGTGTGGTTGCTGCGGCCAACAACTTTCGAGTTCCGTAGAGTCACAGACAGAGATAGATAGATAGATAAAAGAGGGATAAAATTTAAACAAAATTCTTGACTCGAAGATAATTAGAAAATATGTAGATGGGTTATTTACAAATAAAAAACAATACGCGTAAGTATAAGTAAACTTATGATTAATTCTTTTATTACTAGCAATATTGTAATTTATTAATATAAAATAAGTAAATAGTAAAATAAATGAATTTGCTAAGGGACTGAAGATTTCTCTTTTTCTCAAATTAAGCTTATCGATGTCGAATGGCGAAATAAGCATCGAATGCACTTGTTGGTGAATGCATTCAAGTGGATGGTTGATGGTTGATGCATCGTCAAGGTAGCCAAGCCAAATGGGCATCACCGAGCACCTCTCGCTTGCCTTGACTTCGTCTTCATTTTCATCATTCACTCGGCACCGAAAAATCAGTGAAATCTTTAGACCTTGGCACATTCCTTTATTTCAACCCTCCGGCCGATTCACTGGGAACAAACCAACTCTCTTCCTTGAACAGCATTCATTTACTACCTTACTAACACAATCTTGTCATAGCAAAATTAAAACAAAAAAGCAATAATTACAATTGAAATGATTTGAAATTAATTCATAATATATACTAACAATTCATATTCTATTATATTCTATTAATTACCCGTTGTTAAGTACTTAATATTAAATAAATAATATTATTTTTGGGGTTTTACATACTTAATATCTAATATCTAATAATAATAATAATAATAATATATAGGATACTAAAAAT
The DNA here is from genome assembly GCA_963082975.1 of Labia minor. Lineage (NCBI taxonomy): Eukaryota > Metazoa > Arthropoda > Insecta > Dermaptera > Spongiphoridae > Labia > Labia minor. The sequence goes on from OY720347.1 coordinate 82,326,156, forward strand.
TTATATCGTTATCTTTGCTTATATGGTCTTGTGTGTGTGTGTGTGTGTGTGTGTGTGTGTATCATTGCAATTAAATAATTAGAATTGAAAATAACAAAATAGATATTATATTAATTCTTTGTTTGGGAATTGCTAGAATTATTAATTTATAATTCATTGTGTCAAATAAATTGGCTTGGTCAGTAAGCCACTTGCGAGAGGCTCTTGAATGAACAACACGGAGCATTATATAAATATTAAAAAAATAATTTCTGCGGTTATTGATTAGATATTAATAAAATTTATAGCCTATGTTCAAATAAAGGTATATAAGAATATTGTGATATAATTTCATAGAAATCGGTCCAGCCAATTTTGAGTCTATAACATCCTTATTTTCCGGACAGACAGACAGACAGACATGAAAAATTATAAAATCACTTTTGGATTCTAGAGGATATGAAACGCGAAGATATGCAAAATTCTGAGCAATGTGCAGACAAAAACCTTTTATTTAGTCTCAACCCGTGTCCTGTTGTCAAATCTTCCAACGTGAATTTGACCCACAACTGAAATTTCGCATACATATGAAACTCCGATGACAATGCAATATTCTGATTCATCCCAGGTCATTATTATCAGATATTATTTTTATCAATTAGTAGTTACATATTGCATAATGTTGAAAAATATGTATGGGAAAAAAGGGCTGTTTTTAGGGTTTTCCCGGCAATTATTCGATTTTTTCTCGCCGTAAAAACCATCCTTGGACTTCAACGAACACTTTAAAAAAAGAATTGTCAAAATTGGTCAAGGCGTTATTGAGTGATGTGGTTACCAACACATTTTGCGATTCATTTTTATTTATAAGATTTATAAGATATGTCTACATAACAAACATTTTTTAATTGATATATTTCAAGTGCAAATTGTCTCTTATTTTATCATTTTCAATCGGACATATTAAATTCTTTCCACTCACTTGAGTAATTTATTTTTTACTGATTTTATTTTATTCACAATTTGTTACAGACTTCGCGGTAATCATCTCTGTTATTCTTAAATATATATATTTATAAATCTATCTTTATATAAATTCATTATATTATAATAAAATAGTAAAAATTATAAGTACCAGGTATATATTTCTTTGTGATTGAAAACAATTAAAAAAATTAAATTATTTAAATAAGTGAATTAAATTAATTTAATAACTTACAAGAAAAATTCTTAAACTCTAAATAAATAATTATAAATTAGATTTTGAGGTACCGATCAGTTTATCGATGTACTAATACTACTTGAATATATATTAGATAAATAAGTTATTGGAAAATTAAAATCAACGCTGTTTTTTCAAATTATTTTACAATTCCGGAAGAATCAAATAAAATCACGAATAAGAGATAAAATATTAATTTATATTCTCTCAAAGTAGATAAAAACAACTAAATAATAGTATGCATTAATGAAATTTCATTTATCTTATACATATTATACATATTATATTTAAAAAATATATATAAAAGGTTTTCTCTGAACATTACTTAGAATTGATAAATTTTTATAAGCCTCTTGATTCTATTTCCTTGAGAAGAAAAACAGATTTAGCATGACTATCTATTCTAGAATATATTAATTTAAATGTATAAAATAAAAACACGTTTAATTCATCATTGAATTGAATAATGCAAACCTTTTGAGCAATATTCAAATAGAAATAAATAAAAAACTACATAAAAAAGAAAAAAAAATCTTCATATTTTTTTATCTGAAAGCATAGCTTAGAAATATATTTATGTGTGTAGGTCTATTTAATCTGAGAAAAATTTCAAATTAATATTAATAGACAAAGAATTGCGCACAAAAATATTATCTGATATTTACTTAGATTAACATCTTTTATATCGACATCTAAATTTAAAATTAAAAAAAATTTATGTTATAGTAGAATTTCATTTTAAGAATTTTTTTAGTTTATTTAATTTTATTACATAATAATTGACTGAAATTGGAGAGGATTGATTCCCCAACCCCTCACGTTTGGTTCCATGTTAAAATCCTGGTCTAACATAATTGTCAAGAAAATAATATTTAGATTAGGATCTGAAGTTCTGAAGTAATGTGATAAACAGTTGCAGGCTGGCCCAGGAGTAGAGAGGGGTGGGGGGGGGGGGGTGGTTTTAGCCGGGAGTCTTTGGCACACGCTGTGTGTGTGTGTGTAAATTCATTTCCATCCCCATAAAAAAAAAAAAAAGGTTAATTTTATAAAATCTCTATATATTTTTATCATTCACAATGTTATCTTAATTGTCTTTCCTTTTTTAGATCGGAAGTATAAATAAAACATGGATTATAATTTCGAATCGTGATTTTTTAAAAATTTTATAGAGTCAATATAATATAAATTGTCTCTTTAGTATTAAATCATTTCATTCGTCTCTCACGCTTTTATTTCTTCCTGATTTCTTTTACATTGCTCGCATTAGTTTTTTTTTCTTAATATCAAACCCAGTTATACGCTTCTTTTTCTTTAAACCTTTCATACGATATCGTTCGAATTCTCTTTTAATTTCTTGTGCAACAAAATAAAGCCAAATAGAGAAGGGCCAGTGAAGCTTCATCACATTCAAAATTATGTAATTGAATATTGGATCTGTAAAAAAAGTTGATATTTTATCATATGAATGTTATTCAACGTTAATTATATCCCGTGTTAAAAAAATTGACCTCTCAGAAAGAATCTCAGGGCCATCATTAGAAATCACTTTCTATCTTCCAATTAATACACCTCTAAAGAAAATATGATGAATTTGAATAGAGTATAGTAAGATTATTATTTTTTAATTAAGATAGCTCTTTAATAATTTATAATCTTATATTTTCTAAAAGAATATATTAGCTAAGGCTAAGGCACTGAACTTTCGAGTTCATAGTGTCACAATGATAGATACAAATAAATTGTATAATAATTAAATAAATAATAGAAATTGCTATAAAAGTTAATAAAAATATTTTTTTAATAAAATAATGTCAAATATTTGTCAAGTTTAATACAACCAACCACTCTCTTTTCAATTTGTTCTCTAAATATATATGTAGATAGTCCCTTAGATTTATTTATCTTTACATCTTAAAAACAAGTGATACCATTTCAATCTTAGCATATTATCCAGTTTATTTGAGGCATTTCTTCTTCTTCTTCTTCTTCTTCTTCTTCTAGACACCTTTTCTTTTAACAATTCAAAGTCCAGGAAGAATCTCTCGTTCCATTTTTCTTTTCTTATAAAACCATGTAAAAGACCGGGGTCCATATTGGGATTGGGAGGCCCTACGCCTACTGGACCATCGAAGAATCACACATGGACCCTCAAACAATGTAGAGAATAAATAATTTGTCACAATGAGATGGTCAATAGATTCGATTCAATAATAATTTTTTCCAATTGGTTTTCACAACTACAATCACTTATTGTGCGCTCTCATTAAGAATTTAAAACCGAGACACTCATTTATCCAGAATTTATATGTAAATTTTTATATTATAAAATTTCATCACAACGAATAAATAAATATGTATTTTTTGACTAAATATAATCGTTAATTGTTCGTTACTTTCCTTGTAAATAACGTACCATTCTTTATTTTATGACAATCGTTTATTTCCTTATCTCAGTTTTCATTTCCAACATCTCTCTTGTGAATATTATTATATTTAATAACATTTAAATCTGTCCCATTAATTCTCAATGTCAAAGGTTCTTCATATCTTCTGAAAATCTCTTTCCTCAAAATTAAATTCCATTCGTCATTGTATATATATATATATATATATATATATATATATATATGTAATATAATATGTTTAAAGGATAAAACAATATTAATTTGTTAGGGCCTTGGCTTTAATATTAATTTTTCAATTTTTGCTATTTGTTAAATTTTAAATGTTTAAATTATACATATTTTGAAATAGCTCAAAAAATACAATACAAATACAATTTTAAAATTTTAATTTTTTTTAATAAATGATAAAAACAACCCATTAAAGAATCAATGCTTAAATTTAATGATTTTAATGAAATAGAAATTATAAAAGGAACATTCAATTAATTATTTATATGTACTGATAAAAAAAATAGCATGAATTATTATTATTATTATTGACTACTCTATGGTTATATGAAACTAGAATCACCTTTCTTCAAAAGTTCTTAGATTCTGAGTTGTGGGGTAACCACCATATCTATCTAAAAGTCCTATTCTCTCGCAACTATCAACCGGTCGCTTCTCAAACGGAAACGGTACCTCCCAGTGGTATGTGGTATATTTAATAGATTTTCATTTATATTTTCATTAAATCAATAAAGTAAAACTTTGATTTTATTTTTGCCTTCTTATTTATTGTTTAATTTAATTTAATCACTAAATTATAAAATTAATTAAAAATATGTATCTTATCTTATTATATAATTGGATATAGTAGTATTCGTTAATATTCATTTCGTTATTCGTTTTTTAAAATCACTAAATCATTTATTCAATAATTTCTATTAAAATGAAATGTAAGGAAATCTAATAAAGTGTTGTGAGAAATTTTATAAAACTAAAACACTAACTTTTTTATAGTTACATGAAACTATTGAGATACACATAAACTTAAAATATAAACATTCAATAATAATATTAATTTAAATATTAATATTGTTTTCGCTTTTAATAATTTCTATAGGCCATAATATTAGACCTCCCTTAGAAAAACTTTGTGGCGCAGTTTTCATTGTAATCATTTTAAAAGTTAAAAAATAAATAAACTTTCATATCTATCTTCTATATATATAAAGGAGACTGTTTGTATGTATGTATGTATGTAATTCGTTTACTTTTTTGCTGTCATAGTTTAATATGTTAAAATGTAAGTTATTTACATTTTAACATAAAATAGAAAATATATTATTTAAGGATTAAAGAATAAAAATAGAAAGTAAATTAGTGAATATTTTAAAAATTAGACAATTTGTGGAAATTGAAATAACTAAGAAATGAGAGGTGGAGGGGATGAGGAGAGAGGTGAGAGTGTGTGTGAGCGGGAGAGAGAGAGATTTAAAGTTTATATATAGTTCTCCGTGTTGTTCATTCAAGAGCCAGGCGTGGCCCACTGACTGGCGGACTCATTTTACACAATGTATATAACTAGCAATCAAAGAATTATTATAAATTTTAACTTTTTATTTTAAATTCTAATATTCAAATATCATTTCAATTAAATAATTTATTCTAAAAGTTCTCATTTTAATTAATTTAATAAAATATTTAAATCATATTTAACTTAAATTATTTTGTATTTATTCTTTCCATATTTGAATAGGTACTTCTTTTATTTTAAGGGAGGGAATTAACTATGATCTAAAAAAATTAATAAATGAACTTAATAATAAAAAATCAAATAAATCCATTAATTTAAATTAATACTATTAATGAATGTATATATTGTTAATTTATCTTTAGTTTTATCAATACTTTTATACCGTTAATTTTTATAAATTAATTTTTATAAATTGTCTCAAGTCTCTAACTTTGCATTTTCTTTAATTTTATTATAATTAAAAATATTCAATAAAAATCAAACAATGAAATTAAAATATCGAAATGAAATGATCAAGAAATATTATACTCTATTATAACATATACAATACTTATAAACTATAGGCGGAGGAAATATTAGACGATATCATTGCGGGTTCATGCCAAATCGATCAACATTAATTAAGATATTTTCATTATGACAGATATTAAAAAAACCGCGAATTCAATATCTCTGTTCACTAATTATTTGTAGACTTTAGTAAAACCTACGCATGACTCAATAGATCCGGATAAACTTTTTCAAATTTTGATCTTAAAATTTATCTTGAAGGTAGTAAAGAAAGAGTAAGATGTGGAAATCAATTGTAAAATATTAGGTGACCCAGACGACTTAAATATAATAGGAGATTCGGCAATTGCAATTACAGATAGCGAGGAAAAATTAATCGAGGTAGGAAAAGAGATGAGGTTTGAAATTAATAATGATAAATAAATATATTTAGAAACAAACAGGAGCAGTATTAACATACAAAATGTAGAATTTGAATATGTAGAAAAATTGAATGTAATCACGAAGGATAATAATATTTGAGAAGAATTGAAATCGAAGTTGCAATCGGAAAACGCCTGTTATCATGCAGTAAAGAGGCTTATCTCATCAAAATTATTATAAAAGGGAATGAAAATTAAAATATATAAAACAATTATTTTGTCTGTTGTATTATATGAGTGTTAGACATGGTCTATGATCTTTGGAGATGAGAGTGGATTCAGAGAATAGGATTCTCCCCAGCATTTATGGGCCAAAGAAAGATGAGTACATCAGGGAATGACGTACGAGAGATGGAACAGAGGCTCAGGATAAGGACACTTGGAGAAATGTGGTTGTAGCTGCCAAGAACTTTCGAGTAGATAGATATAACATATTCAATAATAATATATATAATTAATTTACTAAATAAATTAAAATATATTTTAAATAATCACACAATAAGAAATGAATGTTTTATGTTATACATTGTTTGAAACAAAATGGATGAAAACCTTTTACTACTTTCAACCAAATACTATGTACCACTCGGGGGTACAGGGGGCGGAGCCCCCGTCTAGATGTGAAGAGCGACGAAGGAGCTCTGAGCAGCTAGTATAATATAAATTTATATAACTACTATGCTTTTTGTGGCTAGCTATTAGGTTCTTATTTAATCTTTAAATTACATATTATATGGTGTATATTATATTTTAAATGTTATGGAGTAGTTGTATGGGCGGAGCTGGATTTAAGCTGAAATTAAGCTGAAACCGGGGTTGGAATCAGCTAAAATTAAGCTTTTTTTTTTAATTTTAAAATTTCAAATTTATTGTATACAATGTATGCACAAGTCGTTGATTATTTTTTCCGACTTTGTTTTAGAAACTAATACACTTATATACAACGAATATAATCAATTTGATTTATTACAAATATAAAAATCTACACATTTTCAAAAAGATTAAAATGTAGAATAGCCCCTTTTTATCATTGTATATAATTTCTTATATGCTAGCTAAAATTGTATATATATATATATAGCCATGGGTTCTCAAAAAGCGCTCTAACGATTTTTTTCAAATTCACACTAGATATAGTATTTATAAAGAAAAATTGAGTTTTATTGATCACATCTCAGGAAAAGTACATTTTCATTATTTATTTCTTAATTTAAAATTATATATGGGTGACGTCAGATGACATCCATTTTTATTTTTTAACTGAAATTGTATTAATATTTTTTTTTATTTAAAATATTTTAAAATTTATTATTTAATTTCGAAATAAAATTAAAAATATTTATTTTTAATAAAATATATATATATTTATTAATCTCTCTCAAAAAAAAAAAATAAACAAAAACAATAAAAAGAATACGGTATGCTAATATAGTAAAAAAATGTTATTTTTATAATCTAAATATATTAGTCTAGGGGGGAGAAGTACTGTTTTTTTTTTATCTATTTTTGTGTTTACTTTTTAATAAATTACTATTTTATATTTATTTATTCATTGTTCTTTTATTAATTAAGTTTTAGATAGTTTTATAATTTTTAATATTTTTTCAATAAAATATTATTTAATATTTAAATCAGATTGATGCAATGATGTGACATGAAACTAGCGCACATTACGTCTGCTTTCTTATAACAGAGCGCGAAATTTGAATTGTCATTAGAACTGTTTTATAAATTGTTATCTCTAACATATAAATATATATTTATTATGTAAAGTTCATTTCATATATACATATATAATCAAAATTATACGAAATGAACTTCACATAATAAATATATATTTTATGTTAGAGATAACAATTTATAAAACAGTTCGTATTGCAATATTTTAAACAAAGTTGTATATATATATATAAATATAAGTTACAAATTTGTTTAAAATATATGTTTAAAATAATATATAAGTTATATATATATACATGGATATGAAATTCATCTTTCTCGTGAAATAGCGCGAATTTCGTCTGTTTTAAAATTTCTTACGCAGAAGTTTTCACTTCTTTCGGCCAGTCCCACGACTGCCAATTTTGCTTTTTTAATTCCGAAAAGCTGCAAAGAACGTTTTTTTGTCTTTAGTTTGTTTTATAACCACTTGGGGCGCTAAACAGTTTTTCAAAAAAAAACTATAGAAAAAAAAATATATGTATTTATTATATATTTATGTATTATTGAGGAGCACAAGTTCATTCATTTTAATCAGATTGATGCAAATGTGTAACATTTAATAATTGTAATAAATAATTAAAGAATTGTGTATCAATATTTTTTAAAGGGTAGAGCGAGAGCTCGGTGTCCCAGGTATTAATATTACCAGCCAAATCCAATAATAATGAATCATTTTTTTTAACTTAAGTACCGAGCCGAGGCTCGGGGTCCCGGTACTAATTTCTTATAAACCATTTTTACGGCTAAATTTACGAGGGCAGGTCAATAAGTCCGTGACATTTTGAATTTCCTGTCTCTTAAATGAAATGTCAACAATGTTCCTTTCAGCCTGCCCAACGCCGTTCCCGATTTGTTCCGAGAAGGCAAAATCTTTGGTTTCTAGAGGTGACCATTTCTTCAGCATTGGATCCAAGTTGGGGTCCAGTTAACCATTTGGATAATTAATCTCTGAATCGATTAGCGGAAAATTCAAAGGCTGATTAAAATCGCGAGGAGACGAGCGGCGGCGAATTTTTTTTTCCAAATCCTCGTAGTCAAATCAGATAAGTGCACTTATCCCCGTTTGAAAAATATTCAATTTAGATTTAAGTTTTGTTTTATAATCAATTCAATTAATTCATCTTTCTGTTGTGGAAATTAATTTTTATTAAAATATTGTTAATTCACTACAATTTTTATTTAGCGATCTTTTTAATTCAACTCGAATCTTTGATATCTTAAAAGAGATCTTTATACACAGACCACTAAATTATTCAAAGTTGAAGTTGAAGTTGAAGATGTTTCTATCGTAATTAAATTAATTCCTCTTTTTAGACCTTCGAGCAAAATTAATAGATATCAAGGATTCATTCCTTTTAATTTATTCCCCCCTTGACTTTAATTATTTAGGCCTTACAAGTCGCTATTAGGGTACCAATCAAGTGGATACGATACATCGAATCATTTTATTAAATTAATTAAAAAAAAAAGAAGACTTTTAGAATGAATTAAAATTATTGAAATGATATTTGAATCTTCTCCTTAGTTTCAAACCTCAAGTAGACGTGTCGTGGCCACATTGTAATATCGCCCTTGCAACGATCAGCGCCCTCATCTGGTGGAACCATCTTACCATCTTAATGATGGTGTTCTTGTGCATTCTTGTACCCTTCTATTATGTTATTTTCGAGGGCATTTTCACTCTTATTCCCATAACTAGTGAGTACATGTGGATTGGCAACGATCATATGTCCCGAGTTATACAATCTGGTATCGTTTCCACACTTACTTGTACTTACTTGTACTAGAAGATACGTATTTCATCTTTCCTATCAGGTCTCTCTTGACCAATTCTTGTTTCTTTCTAACCCCGACGCTATTAGAGAATGCGAGGTGTATTGTCTATTCATTTCAAATATCTATCGATCTCTTTTCTTTTTCTAATTTCTTAAAAAGAAAGGGCAGCACAGCGACACCATTTACACCAAAAGAAACAAAAACAAAAAACTGCAATGTAGAAAAGAGTGGGGCCTTAAACATGAACATCCTATGGATATTTGAATATAAGAAATTAAAATAAAAATTTATATATATAGATAATCATTCTTTGTGTATTCCAATTTTATATGTTGAAAATGAATCGACAGTTTCACACTGGTCGACTGTGGATCTAATGAACAACAGTAGAGAGAGAGTATTATATATATAAATTTTTAAAAATTAATTTCTACAGTAACTGATTGTGATTCGATATTGACACGTATAATATATAGCCGATGTTCAAATAGAGATAATAACGTATAATTAATTTTATTGTACTAATCGGTTCAGTCAATTTTGAGTCTATCGATTGACTGACTATTTCTCAGACAGTCAAACACAGACAGACAGACAGACAGCATGAAAAATTTTAAAGTCATAATTCGATTCTCAAAGTTATGAAACGTGAAGATATGCACAAATTTTTATATTAATATTTTAATCAATGTGCAGACAAAAATGTTTATATTTATATATATGTACTTAAATAAAGATTTTTACTTATATATTTACATATAGACTAAAATTTATGATCTCCTAGTAAAGAAACCTAAATCACTTAATTAATGTTTATGATAATAACGATAAAGTTAATTTCAAATTTGTTCAAGGATTTGTTTACATAATTACTATATATTAATAATATATTAGAATATTCATATAAAGACAAACCTTGTAAACAATAATTATTTCAATTTTCATTTTTCTCACTAATTTTTTTTTTTTTTTTTTTTTTTTTTTTTTGACGCCTGAACTTGGAGTCGGAAATAATTTTTATAAGATAAAAATTGTTTCTTTTCTCATTATTAAAACAAAACCTTTAATTAATTATTTAATATAAAACAATGATTAAATATAATAATTATAAATTAACAAAATATATTTATAATATGTTTAGTGTAAAATTTATAGAACAGAAGCATTAAAATTTAAAAGGACTTGAGTCTTTTCTAGAAATTTTTACAATTTTATAAAACTACTGTGCTAAACTTTAATTTTAAACTTTTAATAAATCTAATATAAATATTTGAAAATTTTCATTAAATATACGTATTTGAAAGTATACTTGAACTCCTTTTTCTAAATTTATAATATATAACTTTGTCAATCTTCAAAATTTTCTATTTATCTACTATTTATCTATTATATATATATTTTTTCACTATAATATTTAAAATATTAAAAAAATCTTGTAAACCTGGGTAATTTTATTCGTTTATTATGTAATTTTAAACAATTTTCCAAAAATTTATTATTTAATCTAAATATATATATAATTTTAACTTCACATCGCTCAGAATTTAAATATTTTTGTATATATTTTGCTTTCTTCAGATAAATGGTAGTCCAAACACAGGATGGACAGTCAATATAAAGGAGGATTTGAGAGATTTGGGAGAGAATATGAATTTATTGAGGTACTTAGTTGAGTACAGAGTTGGTTGGGGGAATCACACACACAATCTTTTCCGAGAATTAAAGATATCATTGTCAAAACAAGAAATGTAAGTGTTTCTCGGAATTAGATATAAATTCTGCTTTTTGGTCATTATCTTTAAGGGAGAAATGGCTATAAAATGGCTTTTTTGTCACGCAAGATAAGCACTGTCAATGAAGGCTTCTTTCATTTGGACAGAAAAATTCATCTTTTGTATTCCAACTTACAGTTTACAAAGATAATAAATAAGAAGTTCGTGGAAATTACATTGAATATATTCTAATATATTCTGGAATTTTTGAATAAAGGAAAGTAATTAGTTCAAAATATAAATATAAAATTTTTTTATAAAATAACGTTTTTCTCATGGACTAAAAAAGAATAAAATAATTTTTCTATAGGCGTGGCAAATTTTATGGAGGAATTTCTTCATATACAACGAAAAACGTTTGGCGCATTTAGTTTAAAAATTTAACTTGATGTTTCATATAAATAAATAAAAATAAATCCTGCAGCTACGAGTTTCTTCAACTAAAGCTCGATGTTGTTGTAAAGATGGATTTTAAATAAATGGCTCTTGCGGGGAATGAAGAAAGGAAAGGAATAAAAAATAGAAAGGAAGAGAGGATGAGGGGATTGAGTTGGTGGTTTCCTCGAGCAAAAGGATCTCAAACACTCCATCTCCAAAACAAACTCTTCAACCAAACACTCTTTTGCCGTTGATCAATCCACCAAATGGAAACGAAGGAGAAAGCAGGCTCAACGCCGCTCAGAAAGGGTAAAATGACTTGCTCAGGTCAAAGGGAGGTAAACAAGTGGCCAAAAATGGCCGGAAAGGAGGTAAAGAGATAAGGCATTTAGGTTGGGACAGAAGGACTGGCCTCTCGAGGTAGCACTTTTCATTTTTATGCATATGGGATTCGAAATGACTTGTTTACTTGTGTGTGTCAAATTGTTTATTTTAAAGTTTACTAATTATTCCAGGAAATCATTATTTATTAATTTTTAATTTTATCATTAATTTATATATTTCTTATCATCATCCAATTATAGTTTGAAAAAAAAAAAAAAAAAAATGTTTAATAAAAAATTTCGACAATTTTTTCGTAATTTTTTCAAAATATTTATTAAATAAACCTTGACAATTTATATCTGTACACTCTTTGTCCAATTAACATGAAAATAGAAAAGTAAACGAGTATTGGTGAAATAAAATTATCTTTAATTTGAATTTTCGAGATTAGGAAAAATTAATTTAGAGGTCCCATTACAAGGACCGTTATCTGCCTAAGATAACAAAATACATACGTCCCCCTATCCTTGGTATTCTTTACCTTACCAAGGCTAAATGATCAGCATGCCACAATCGAACGTTAAGCAGAAAGACATTCAGACAGATTGCATGTAATCATCTACTTGTCAATTCTTGATGTTCCTACGTGACATACTTGTTTATGAATAAATGATATAATCATTTACTCATCAGTCATCAGTCAATATAATTTTAAACATAAGGCTGAAAAACAGAAAGTAATAACTACTAATCATAATCATAAGAAAAATGAACCCACTCGTTTGAATTTTGTCCCGGTCAATATGAGAAAAGTCAAGATTATTTAATTTAAATTTTTAATAAAAATTAATTTAGAGGCCATTGTATCCTTGCGTTAATCAAAAGAATCATTATTTTAATCCATGTTTTTATTTATAAAAGAAATCTTTAAAATATTTTACAACTAAAACAAACAAACAAACATAACAAGATAAATATTGATTTGAAATTCAAATTTATATTTCTATAATTTGTTTATAACTTAAGTGAAAGTATATAATCTTACTTCCAAATATTCATTTATTTAAATTTTTCTTCGACAAAAATAAAATAATTTTTCCCTTTATTTAGTTTATTTACGGCAAAAATAATTTATTAATTATTAGGTTTAGTAAAAGATAATTTCGTATTTCGCGAGTAAAGTTTTGTCACTAAAATAGTTCTTTTAAATTGTACTCTACTATTTCCATATATATACACGTTCTTTGGTGAGTTTATGTCCTCATGGTGAATGTGAGGACCTGACCGGAGGGTAGTGATGAGACAGAAGATGGATAGGTAGAGAATTTGCCTATAAGAGTCATCAGGTTGAGAAAGACCAAAGGTGGAGGTTTATTAATTAATGAAATGAGATCTGATAACATACAGAAAGCTGAAAACAACGCAGTCAAAGAAATTTTAAATAGGAAACTGGGAGACGATTTCAAAATGAATGAAATTAGAAAGAGGACACCAAAATTGAAAATAATAAATATGGAATGGGATAGGTATAATGAACAAAGAGGATCATGTAATAATTGAGGCAATCAAGACTCAAAACGGTCTTGAGTGTAAAGATTTTAAAATTGTAAAAAAACTACATGGTAGAAATCAGAGAGATGATGCAATCACTCTGGAGTTGGATGACGAGAGTTATTCGGAACTGCTAAAAAAAAGAGAAAATTAATCTTGGGTGGAAGCAATGCTGAGCATTCGATCATATCAACATTAAAAGATGTTTTAAATGCTGGAGATTGTCACATAATGCCACCGATTGTAAAAAACAAAAAAAAAAAAACAAACAAAAATATATCATGTTATAAATGCAGTGGGGAACACACAAGTCGGAGACATGTCAAGAAAAAAATTTTAAATGCACAAACTGTGAGGAGGCTAACTTAAAATTAAATTTAGGGCTGGACACAAGTCATAGTGAGTGCTCTAAATAGAGAATGTCTCACGCTTGTTAAAAAGCTGAAGAGGATGCAATAGCAATTGGAAGTAGAACATTTGAACAAATCAAACATGGAAATTTTGTGCTGGAACAGTCAAGGGTATTCTAATTTTAAACAAAATGTTTATACTGATTTTAAATATTTTAATAGTTTAGACTTAATTTGTATCTATAAGACTTGGCTTACGCAATCACTCTTTGGATGATCTCCCTTTTAACAGTGCGGTCAAGGAAAAATCAAGAGGTAGGGCAAGTAAGTTATTATACCCCTAATAACTTACAATGTCAAAAATAGTTACGTGGTGGAAATTCTGGAGCAATCCAATTTGTTTATGTTTTTGAAAATTATTGGCAATAAATTTAATTTCGTTATAGGAATTGTATATTTCTCACCTAATCAGGAAATTGATTACTGTTTGGAAGCTTTGGGCGAGATTCTACAGTTTGTGTGTTTCACTTTCTTTGAACGCTGCTTGACGCCAAGAACGGAATGCATAACTTTGGATAAAAATATAGAATTATTCGAAATAGAAACGGCCCTTAAAAATGCTAATAATAATAAGGCACCAGGGCCGGATCAAATACCATATGAGTTGTATAAAAACATGAATGAACATGGTAATCTATTGGACTTTTTCAACATCATATTTAGAGAGGAGAGATTTCGTAAATCTTGGTCAGACATTAAAATGTTTCAACTTTTTAAAAAGGGAGACCCCCCCCCCCCCATAAGCCTGAAAACTACAGGGGATTATCTTTAATCAATAATATTACCAAGATATTTACACAGATCATGTCATCTAGATTAAATGTCTGGGCTGAGGAAGGAGGTAGGTTGCCTGAGTGTCAGTCGGCTCTGACAATTTGTCCATCGTAGGCATTATAGGCATTAAACTCAAAATGGGGAGAGGTAGAATCGAATCCAAGGATTTTACCGTATGGCGGAGAAGAAGGTGACCACTATTCCATTGATTGTCCTGCCTTGCCAGCGCGAAAGCATACAAACCAATCAAAAACACATTTCTTACTCACAGCATCCTGTCCGTACACCTTCACCAACATCATCATCATCTTATGGGTTTCTGTCACTGTTTTACCCAATTTAAAGCAAAACTGAATGAAAACGCGTACTATTCAAAATGAATGCAATAAACAATGCACTAGAAGTATTGAGCTAGCACTGACAGAGATCAAGTCCAGACATGTCTATACAGCTTCTCGTGCTTCTATCAAACTTTGAATACCCACTTATGAGACCATTCACCGAATTTTTTAGACACACCTCGTATATCATAACATTATACATAAAGAAGGGGATCTTTGTTACTATAGTACAACCATATACATATAGTATATTATAGTACATTTTAAAAAAAATTACATTTAAAAAAATAAACAATCCATTCCATTCGCAAAAGTTGTTTTATTATTCACTTTACAACAAAAATTGTGAATTGAAAGCTTGAGAAATTTCTTTAACAAATTTATCATTTTATAATCATCATAAACACGAATTGAGAAGTTTTACTTGATTTCAAAATTGCTTGTTTTTTCTAATAAGTATTTTCTTTATTTTTTTTACTTATTGATATCATTTTTAATTATCATAAATTATCATAACCTTAGGAAGTAGTAAGAAATTTTTTTTATCACATTTTAAATTATAATCTCAACTTTAAAGCCGTTTAAGAAATATTGGTTAGGTAAGAAGGGCCCTTGTCGGGTAGTACATGTCATATTCGCACGCTAAAAAGATTTGCATTTTCAATTTAAAACAAATTAATTAACATCGAAATTTTGCAAGTCCTTTTAATCGTCATTTAACTATGTATCTCTGTGAAGTGTATATCCTAACACTTGTACCTATAATTACAATACTCAACACTCAAGTCCATTATGCAAACGGAAGATAATAATGTTATAAAAATCCAAGAAGAATGTTCCAGGAGACTTTTACTTTCTCTTACATTAGTTAACAAATAACAAATATGAAAATGGATAAAAAAAAAAATCAAGATCAGATTATGGTGGTTATATTGGATTTTTGAATGATTGAACTTATCATTCGTTTTCTATCCTACATATTAAAAATATTTTATTTAATATATAATATATATAAAAAATTAATATTATAAGATTTTGTTTTATATTTGATGACTATTAATTGAAGTCATTTTACTATAGTAGCGTCCTAGCGTCTCTAATAATTAGACAAGATGAAATTCTTCTATCAAATGTCAATATCTGTAACTTTGGGAAATTGAAAAATAATTGTATATAGATTATAATTATTAAAGGAGAATCACTTTTAATTATATTATAGACTAGCTACCCATATAATACAATTAATAATTTAATAATTTTGATCCCCTTTGATAATAATTTCCAGATTGCAACCTCGATTTAAATTCTTTGCAAATATTATTCTCTCTGATACTAATTATTTTGTCTTATCAAATTAATTAATTTCAAACCCCATCAATTTTCCTGCCTCGATTAATTTTTTTATGCTACTTTAAATGTTATTAATTTATTTAAAAAAAAATCAAAGTAAACAAAATAAAAATAAAATATAAAATTAGCATAACACTAAACTACTATAAAAATAATATTAAAAAATATATTATATATTAAAATCTTACGTGAAAATCCAATTATGAGATCAAATTTTCTTAATTAAAATAATTTACTCACATAATCTTAAAAATTAATAGTATTAAATTATAGCCGTAATGTGAATGTTTTCAAAGTTTAAAAGGCCAATAAGATCAATTGGGATATTGTAAATATCAATAGATATATAAAAAGATTTTTATCTGCACATTGCTCAGAATTTAAATTATCGCCACCAGCGCCTCTATGATCTAGTATGGTAACTAAATTATTTTTCATTAATATTCTTTATAATTTTTTTAAAATTTTTCTAATTCAAAAATCGAAAATCGGGCTTCGAGGTCTGGTGGCCAGCCCCTTTATGCTTCCGTGTAAAAAATTCCATGTCCCTGCGTGCGATAGATTTGCCTGGACAGACAGACAGACAAACAGACACACACATTACACTTGCTTTTATTATAATAGATAACTGAAACATATGATTATAAATATTTCCAAAATTACTATATCTTATAAATAAATTAATAACTAAAAATTATTAACTTATTATTTGACTAGAATTTATTATATACGTAAATCGAATTAAATAATTAAGAGATATTCTTAATTTTATCAAATTAATAAGTACATATTTTTATCAATCTCTAATTTTATATTGTACCTTAACTTGTAGAAATGATTAATATTCCCTAAACTTATAAACATAATTTAAATATTAATCAATTAATTATTTTTTAAATAATTGATATTTTTATATGTATTAATTAACTTTTGTTTGTTTTTTTTTGATTATTTGTTTATAGTCTTTTTGAATTTTTTTTTGAATCACCGTATTATGCTTATTCTTCGGTTCCAGTAAATTTTTCTAATCCCTTCTGTCCTGACTGCTTTCCTTTCCTCAAAATTTACCAAAAAATAGTTCTTATTAGATTTGTTAGATTGATTAGACCTGCCATTTATACAATTCATTTCGCTTTTCAACTAACCGCTATTTAAAATAGAGGCATTTATCAGTAAAATTAAAAACGCTATTAGCGTTCAACGGAGCGATTAATATTCTTCTTCTCAATATAAAATCAATGAAGCGAAATTTTTTTATTTATAAAAACAAAAATTCCTTGATGAGCAACTAATTTCTCTTTTGCTTTCTCACGTAAAATCCCGCATCAGAACGACAAACACAATTGGAAATCATAAGAATTGATTATTTTAATTTAATAAATAAATTAATACGAAAACATGACATGATCTATTATATATTAATACGTAGTCTTAGTTCTTTATTAATAGCAAAAGAAAAAAATTAACGTTTTGAAGGCCCCTGAGTCATTTTCACTAAGGTTGAGAAAATTTGGTATACGGGCATTGTTCAAAATTCGTAGTTTTCTATCAACTTTTGAGAAATGCTGTTCAACCGGAAGAGGGTCATTACCTACAACGTTTTCATTTTTTTTTCCTCTAAAGTGTCTGTAAAAATAAAGATCTATGTTCGATAGTTTTTCACATGATTAAAAATTATATAAAACTGCTATATATAGAATTTCAGCTTGATTGTATCGCTGAAAGTACTGGAATTAATTTTTTTTAACATGTTGATTGGCAATCACGCGCCAGCACGTGACGTGGTGGCATCAACAAATAGCCAAACACGCGCTGGTTTAATAAATATTATTTATTAATTTTAATTTATAATTTATATAATTAATTAAATTTAATTTAAATATAATATATTATATGTTATTTAATCCAATTCAAATTTGAGAGATAGTCGAGTGGAGACACTCCAGCTTATTAGTTAAATGATAACTTTCTATTGATTAGTTTTACTTTATTATTATTTTTATTTTTTTTTAAATTAAATTTTATCAAATTAAATACATATGGTTATATTCTTACATAATATATATATATACTCTATTACAAAATAAATTTTTCTTCATATAAGTATAAAGAATGGACAAAAATGCTAATTTATTATCATGATTTTTTTTTAAATATACTTATAAAGATATAAATATGTATATACATTCACATTTATGAATATATGAATAACTCTATTTATTCTTGCTTCTTTTCTTTGTGTCATAAAATAATGGGGGAGTAATTTTTCTAAGAGAATGTTTAAAACTTATCAAACTTATCAGATAATAAACAAAATTACTACTAACTAATTAAAACTTTACATATATATATATATATATATATATATATAAGATGTATATACCTATATATGGTGCTTGCATGTATTCTTAGCATTTTTTTCACTTTAAAAAGGTATCTATATTTAGAATAATTTATAAAATATATATTAATCAAAATATTAGCAATCATTTTCTTCTTTAACTTTTACCCCTCTTTCTTGAAACATAGCGATTCAGTGTCAAAAGGACGAGGTTAGTTTGGTAGCAATCCAACCATCATTCCATTTTCAAAACCGTGTGCCAGCCAATCAGAATAAGTGGTAATCAGAGGATAAAAAGTGGTTAATAGTTAGATTAGTTTGTTTGCGCATTGATACTTCGCGTCTTGGGATATGACGCATTATAGGTGAGAAGGATATGGTGTGCGTTATACTCCGGCATAACAATGAAAAATTGAACCTCCAACCAATTTAGTAAGACGAGGGAAATATTCATGGTCTCAGACTTGTGTAAATATATTATTTAAGTTATGTACTCATTTAATTATAAAAACTTATCTAATTAAATATTTCAACTTTATGATTTTTACCGACCGACGATATTGTATTGGAGGTATTGTTTTCACATCAAATTTCACATGTGGAGATTTTTACTTATTAGCTCCACGAATTTTCTTAATTTAAAATTATATGACGTCACAGCCAGCCCTTCATGACGTCACAGCCAGCTCTTACTTATATATTATAAATAAAATTTAATGGGGTAAATAATTTATGTTCTATGCCCCCCCTATCTGTTTTTTATTGCATTAAATAGATACATATTCAAATAATTATTTGAAATTGTTTCTGTAGCTGGAAATTAATTTATTTCAAACCGTCGGTCGGTTCTGCGTCTGCTGGCCACAGGTCAACTTATTTCTGTGTGTTTGTTTTAAAATTAATTCCTCACATCGGCTCCGCAATAACATCACCTCTTTTAGAAATATTGCGCAAAAGTTGACTTTTTTTATTTTTGCAATTTAATTGTTTTTTAAATTATCATATAAATGAAATGATGGTTGAAAGTGAATGGCGAGAAGTAGCTTCTGTCAAATGTATCACTAATTTTGAAATGTTTCTAACAAAACTATAAATTTACTCTATTCTTAACAAAATATTTTCAAATTTTTAGTTTTAGTGCGTTTTGTAACTTTTTTTACCTGTATATATACATAGGTTTAAATTTTATTTTTTAAAATTTACTTACTGTACTAAGAAATAAGATTTGACTTCTACTTGATGATCCAAATGCTAATGAAAAATAATCTTTGATATAAGTTGATGACTTATTACTTTTTCTAGATTTGACTATTCAGATGACAATCAACCTTGACAGAGATGATGACTAACCAATAAACACCACTGGATATAACATTTTGGATACAAGATTTCAATTAAAGAGGAGAAGATAAAAAGATAAAAAATAAATAAATAACATTCAATAATATATTTTTTCAGTTGATTTTTATAATCTATAAAAAATAAATTTTTTAAAGCATATTTTACATAGTCATCATCTTTTCTTTTATACCTAAATATTAAATTTGTATAATTAAGAATCTGCTAACAAATTTATAATTTTTTAATTTAGAATACCTAAACATATTTTATTTTAAAAATCATTGCTTTTCTGAATCATAAAAAATCATTTTATAATTTCTATTTATAAATTCACTAATATTTAATATTATAATACGATATGGTTTCTCTCTCTTTTGTTCAGAAAGTATTTTATTTTTTATAAATCTTGTTTTTTAAATAAATTGAATTCAATTAATACGTATATAATTTTATCAACAAATGCCCTTTGTTGCTGCGATGTTTCGAGCTCCAAATAATAAATAAATAAATATAGTAATATATTTGATTTTTATAAATCGTATTTTCTAAACATAGATTTATCGAAATTGAATGAATATAGGGGAGTCTTATAAATCACTTTCTTTTATATAAATTAAAGTTGTTTATTTTGTATTAATATTTGTGATATATTTATATTTATATTTTTCAAAAAACAAAAAACAAAAAACAAATAATAATTATTATTCAAACGAAATTAATTTATTTAATTTATCAAATAAACTTAATTAAATTGTTAATTTATTTAATAAATAATAATTAAACGTTTAAATTTAAATTATAATCTGTTTTCTTTTAAAATACAAGTTTTAACTCCGATTTAATTTAGTAACTTCAGACTTCTTATTGAAGATTTTACGGCGTAGATTTCAATTATAGATAAAACTGTCAACATTTTAAAGATTATGTTTACATAACATTTCATCTGGTTAAGAAGCTAATAGCTAATTCAAACGGTGAAATGAGCATTTTTTGTTAAATGCTTCTCTCTACTTGATTTATTATAAACGAAACCTTCTCTTATTCGAAGGTCATTTTTCAAGTCGCATCATTCATCTTTTGATAAATTGAAGTGAATCAAATACTTATTTTTTTTTTTTATTTTTTTTATTATTATTAATTTCAGGTCAAGGTATGCAAACTCTTTCATGCCTCTCGTTACGAGCTATTAATTTTTATCGTTACACTATATAATTTAAAATGTCTTAAATTAATTTGAAAAGCCTAGAGAAGAAAGAGAAAAGGAATTATTAATCTTAAAAAATATCTGATTTCCTGCAATTTATTTTCTCCTATTATTTCGAATCCTCCGAAATTTTTTTAATTGATTTTTGAGATTTTTGTTATCACACTTTCACTTGTTTAATTTTTTAAATAAATATTTACTTCAGAACTTCTCTTAGGAGAATTAAAAAAGAATTTAGTTATTTTTTTTTTTTATTTATTTTATTAAAGTATAAAACTTGTTTTACTTACTCTTTATTATAAATATAAAGAATTTAAATAAACCAACTTATAAATAAAAATAAATGAATAATTTTAATGATTTTATTTTTATAATAGGTAATAATATTTTGAAATTGATTATAAATATTGAATAAATAATAGAGAAAGCAATGATTATCGAAATATTAAATCTGATAAGTAATTAATTTTTAATTTCAATTTTTTACAGTCATATTAGATATTTTTTATTTTAATATATTATATTTATTAAATTATACACATATTTTACTATATTTATATATCTTTGGATTCATTAATAATTATTTTTTCTTTGAAAATTATTATTTGTTGTTAACTGGTTTCTGAAAATTGTTTATTATTTTTTTGTTATATATAATATTAAATATTTATTTTTAATAAACTAAAAACTTTTTCTTTTAATGTTAATTTCAAAATTTAATTTTCCAAAGATCATTAGAGAATTTATTTTAGATAATTAGAAATTTTTTTTCATGTTAAATTTATTTTTAAATTATATATTAACTCTCAATTTTTTTGTCAATACATTTTGTTTTTTATTATTTCCACTTGATTTAATAGTGATAGTGAATTAAAAGTCATGTGCCCTGAATGACCTGCCTTTAAGGTCATAACAAGTACTTGTTAGAAAAGTCAACGGGGGCTTCCCAACCATTGCGTCACGTCTGCTACTATCTTCACGTCTGTCCGACTTGGCTCGCGTGCAATCGTGCCACACTTGTGCACACCACCACTCTCACCATTAAAATGGGGAAAACTCAACATCTTTATGGAATTTCAAATTAAAATCCATTTTGTAATCGTTTTTTATTTATAAATAACCATAATTTTTTCAATGCTATAATCATAAAATTACTAATAAAAATATTTTCCCTAAGGTTATTTTTTTAAATTTTTTCTTTTATTTATATCAAAATAAAGAATTATTAATGTTCATATAAGAGTATTAATTCTTAAATCATTAAACATATATTTATTTTATTGGTATGTCGTATTAGATAAACAAATTTTTTAGCATTTTTCTTATTTTCATTTTTCTCTATTATTCTTGTCCCGTGGCATTGAAATATTTTAAGTTGAATTTTATTTGTTATTTCTTTGTCAGACTTTATTTACTCGAATATATATTTTTTTAACTACTTACTTATTAGAGTTTATTTTTTGAGTTCAAAGAAGTATAGAAAATTTTCTAAATAATTATACTTAAAGATTTTCTAAAAATTTATTTTTTTGTATAATCTATTTTGTTTAATTATATTTTTGTTTCGTTTTTTTAAATTTTGTTTATTTTTTTTTTTAAATCTACATAGAATTATTAAAATTGATATATCTTTGAGATTCTATCTTTACAGGTGTATTGTATACTGGAAATCAATAGAAATATATATTTATTAAATGATAAAAGATGGGCATGATTCACTTAAAATTTCAATACTTATCTATTCAATTATTTTATGCAATGAAGACATTAAATATTGAATGATAATATCAAAAAATACATATAAACATAATTTTCTTGTTTATATTCTCATCGTTACTTTTTATTCTATATAAGATATATCATTAACACAACCATACATATATCTTTATCAATATATTCATTCTTTAATTTTATATATTATAAAATTAAAAGATATTTCTTTTCCGTCTTTGAAAATAATTTATCATCTGCTATCTATTATTCAATTCAATCCGTCATACTTGGTCATGCTATTTGATTAACCTTTCTTTGATAACATTTTGAATGTAATTAGCATGACATCATCATCATCATCATCATCCTCAAATCAAATACTTCATGTTTTTATTATCTACATTTCAAATTTCTAGTTTTACTTTTGTTTATTTTTTATTTTAATTTATTACATATAGGTGCTAATCAATACAATCTGTTGATGTGGTGGATTTATTTATATATTTTAACATTCAGGAACTAAGCTTGTTTAGTTATCTAGAATATATATAGTAGTATATATATAAAACATGGTTAGTGATTTGATTAAATGATCTGATTAGAATTTTTCTAAAACAAAAGCTGTGTTTTCTAAAATTTTGTCATTTGCACTAAAAAAATAAAAATGAATTAAAATTTATCTTTATGGTCTTGACTAAAAAAAAAAAAATACAAACTATTCTTCCCTCATCCACAATGTCTCCCTTAAACAATAATAATCATTCGTTGAAATTTTTTGTTTATTTTTTTAATTATAAATGTAGCAATTAACGCATATTCTTTTTATTTATCAGACTGTATTAACAGTTAACTATTGTTTATATATTTTCTATATATATGTGATTTTACAAATAGTTTTTTTTTTGATAAATAATTTAAATGTAATATATTAGTATAATTAATCATTTTTTAGACAAATTATATATTATATTATAATTATATTTTATTAAACATTTCAATTATACAAAATTATTTGTTATAATATAAAAATATATTTTTTAAATAACAAAAATGAGATGATAAAATTCCTTAAAAATATAAAATTTAGAAATTCATTTATAACTGATAAAATTATTTCCAATGAGCTTAAAAAGAACCAATATATAAAATTAAATTAATAAAATATATCAAGAGAAGCGCACTCCCCACTTCATAAATAATAAATAAATAAAATTAAAAAAATATTATAAGTGGAAGAAAACTTAATTCTAATGTTCACTCTTTGAACCAATTAATCAAACTCCATTTAGATAAAATGAAATACATTCTAGATCTTTCTCCAAAATAATATTATTCGAATACTTAATATTATTTTTATTTAATATAAGATTTAGTAATTATCTAGTCTCTTAATGCTTTTAAATAAATAATTAAATTACTTTAGTAACTTTTTATTAAAATTTCATTTCTTTTAATTTATCATTTCCACCTAATAATCCTTTATAATTTATTATACCCTTTTTTTATTCTTTACTTATTTACATAATTAAACAACTATTTATATTTCTTTTGTTTTTTTGTTTTTTTTTTTTTTTTTGATTAATAAAATATTTTATTTTAATTTATTTTAATATAAAGTTTTTTGAATATAAATATTTGAACACACATACAAAGATTTACATAAATAATGCCATAACTCAATAAAATAGCGATAGCAAAACAATTAAGAATAGAAAATTTTAATGACCTGCAAAAAAATATATGATATAAAATAATTATTTTGAGAAAAGAAATTGAGAGTTTAGTGAAAACCTATTTATAAAAATCCTTTTGAACCAACAATTCCTTCTCTCCAAATCATTATTTGATTTCATATTTAAATTATTTTTAATATATTTTTTATAGTAAATCAAAATATTATAAATAACGAATTACCATAAATTAGTTTTAAACCAACTATAGCACTTTAAACTATCAATCAAGTTTAAAACCATTATTATATTTAAACAAAATTATAGTATAAATCAGAAACTAGGTTAAAATTAAGAAAAATATAGGAACAAATGTGGAATGTCTCCACTCTCTCTCTCTCTATCTCGCAAATTTGAATTGGATTAATTAACATATATTAATTATATTTAAATTAAATTTAATTAATTATAAATTATAAATTAAAATTAATAAATAATATTTATTAAACTAGCGCGTGTTTGGCTATTTGTTGATGCCACCACGTCACGTGCTGGCGCGTGAGATTTGCAGTGTTAAAAAATTAATTCTGGTACTTTCAGCGATTCAATCAAGCTGAAATTCTATATATAGCAGTTTTATACAATTATTAATCATGTGAAAAATTATCAAACATATATCTTTATATTTACGGTCAGTTTAGATGAAAAAAAATGAAAACGAGATAGGTAATGGCCCTCTCTCTCTCTCTCTGTCTGGCGAGATAGTAAAAATGTGAAAATAGTTTAATCCCAAATTTAAAGTTTTATAAAAATTTCTTCTTCCATCCAATTTCTTAATTTTTACTGTGAATCGAGTTAATAGAAATATTATAGAAATATACCTTAAATTTAAATTTTATTTTAATACACTTTACTTAACTCACACTGTCAGGTTGTCCGTTTGTTTGTCCGCGGCATTTTATAATTGATATTTCAACAACTTCCCGTCATTCAATCAACTTGAAATTTTGCATACGCGCTTGCTCCTGCTAATAATACACGAATCAATTGAAAAATCCACTGAATTATTTATCTATTAGTGGTAATTAATTAACTAAACTTTCATATGCGGAAGATGGAATAGTTCACTATTTCAATCATAGATGGCGATAGCAGTTCTACTAAAAAGTAGAAAATAAATTTAAGTAATTTAAGTAAAACAATAATAATATTAAATAAATTTAAGTAAAAAGAAATATTTTTAAAAAACACGGTGTTATTATAATTTGAGCGCACACACTTTACAGTGATTTTATTTTTTACTTTTTAGTGCAATTTTAAGTAAAGTGTGTTTTTTAAAAAGATTTCTTTTTACTTAAATTTATTTAATATTATTATTGTTTTACTTGGGAGTTTTTATTTAATTTCTTGGTATGTTAGTTATCATTGAAGGTTTTTTAAAATTTTTGGCATCACAAGATAAAAGATTCACTATTCCAACTGTAAGCCATAAGAAGACATTTGACTTTTCTATGAACAATCTTTGTTTCTTTGTAAGATATAAATGATGTTTGAATCGTAAATTCACTTTCTAAAATTATTTTATCTTTAATCATTTATACTTTTCACTCGTTTTATTAATAATTATTCATTATATATCGTATGTATATTTTCACTTGTTTCCATGGGTATTGTAGAATCCAAGAAATTGATAATTTATTTATTAGTTCTATTCTATTCTATTTATTTTGTGATTATTTCATCAACATATATTTTTCATTTTATAGGAATTTCCCTTATAATATAATCTTTTTCAATTGTATTTAATTAAAATTGGTGAAGAGATGATTGGCGAAAGTTCAAAAACATTTCCTTTATAATTTGTTGAATATAAAAGAAAGAAATTAATTGTTTATTTAAACTTATTAAAATAGTGAGTGAATTTTTCTCAGATATATCCTCGTTTGCTAATTACACTTTATATATATATATATATATATACATATATATATATATATTTCCTTATAGAACGCTTGACTATGTTGAAATTTAGTTAAAAGAAAGGGTTAAAGAGGACATATTCCTTTCGATTCATTTTATTTTTTTCTTTTAAACTTATGAAGGATTTGACCGTTGCCATTTGTTAGTTAGCACATCGCGTATATATTAGAATATATAATGTATACAATTAATTTATTAGTTAAGTAAAAATAATAATAAATAAACAAGAATTTATTTTTTGAAATATAAATCTTTTCAATTTTCCTAATTTAAATAATTACAATTTTGATAGCCATGTATATTTAATATAATATATCTAATGATTTAATAGAAAATTATTTCAAACAAAAATTTAAAAAATATGTACAACTATTTATCACTTTGCTTTAGAGACTTAATACTTAAGTACCTGGAAGACCGATCTCTCGCCCGACCCTTTAAAAAATATTGATATACAATTCTTTAATTATTTATTACATCAATCTGATAAAAATTAAAGGATCTTGGGGTCCTCAATAATATTAATAAATATTAAATAATATATTTTAGTGAAAAAAATAATAAAAATTATAAAACTATCTAAAATTAATTAATAAAAGAACAATGAATAAATAAATATAAATTAGTAATTTAATAAAAAATAAACATGAAAAAAAAATCCATATAAAATTAACGAATAAAAATTTTTTAAGAATTAACAAAAAAATTAAACGACAATACAGATTAAAAAATTTCAAATATTTTAGAGAAAAAAAAATAATTAAAAAGTATAATAACTAATTAATAAAAGAAATATTAACTAATAATTTTAAAAAAATAAATGAAAAAATTTCAAATATTTTAAAGGAACACAAATTAAAAAAATAAAAACTATGAAATTATACATCCCTTAAATGTCCTAATGCTGCTGAACTTAACGCACTTGGCCGGTTTCAGTAAAGATGCCCTGTAGGCGAAAATCTTCTAAAAGTTCTAATAACTATTATTAAATATTAACTTATGATTTATGGATACCATCCTTAACAGACCTGGAAACTCATTGTTAATTTTTGAAGCACCCCAAGAAGAACTAAAGAAAAAAAAGAACTTGACAGGTTTTTTAAATTTATTTTTATTTAGAAGGAATATTGGGAATTAAAAAATAAAGATAAAACTGATATTTCAGCTATCAATTATGATTTATTCAACAATTTATTTTGAATAAGATATTCTTTAATAAATGAGTATTAATTAAAGAAATTGTTTTTAAAATATCATAAATAATATGTTAACAATTTTCAAGATAGAAACACAGAAAGATAATTTATACTTACAATGTTTGCAAGACAAATAAGATAAACATAAATTACCAAGCTCTATTTTTTTTTTTTTTTTTTTTTTTTTGTTTTTTTGATGATAGATTAATAAATATTTTTATTTTTATTTCGAAATTAAATAAAAATTTTTAAAATATTTTGAATATAAAAAAATATGAATACAATATTAATTAGAAAAGATTAATTCAATTCAATTTAATTAGAAAAGATTAATTCACGCTTATGTATATCTAGAGATAAAATTGATAAATTATGATGATTATGCCTGTTTTTTTTTATTTTGTTAAATGTATAAAATTGAGAAGATTTTTCATAAAAAAAATAAATAAAATTTAAAATTATACAAAATGCAATCAAGATATGTACATTTGCATATATTGAAAAATGAAAATTATTTTCATTAGAGTTTGCAGAAAAATTAATAATTCTCTTACAAATTACAAAGTTATTTTATTTTTTTATTTGATCTTCTATCGTGAATATAAATTCGGAGGACAGTGTACATATAATTGTATCCTCTTTCACAATCTGAATGTTCTATTCAGACTGTTGAGTCCTTCAAATCTGATCTCATTCGATTTTTCGAGATCCGTGTTGTAACCAAACCAATTAATGTTAATAGAATTGACACTGATTGTATGGTGTTATCCTGACAACGATTTAGTCATGAATATATGCAACCTGCTAATGAATAAACAATCCAGGAAGATGTCGGGTGTTGTCGTTGATGAATGCATGCTGTACGGAAGACATCTCACGTCTTTTGTTAGTTCTGTTTTTTTTTTTTATAATCGCGAATGTAAAAGACTCTTACATAAGAATGTTGCTACTTTTGATTCCCAAGAAAAGCCTTCAAATGAAATATTTATATGTCATCTCTTTTATATTTAGTTAATTTTACGGAAGAGATGTCACTTCTTTTTTAGTTGAATCTTCTCATCATTAATTTTTTTAAATTCTTTCGTAATGTTTCGATATGTTTAGATTTTAAGCATTTACATGTCTGAATTAAAACTGATGAAAATAAGATAATTAATTGATGAAGCAAGGAATCTAAAATACACCACATAGATAGTATCATGGGAAGATCCTATTAGAACAAATAAATTATTTTTCCACATTTAATTATATATTTTTACTATTATATACATACATACTTATATCATTTTCAATGATTACCTATGTACCATATATTATTATTTCCAATAATATACATATAATAAGATTGAAATTTTATATGAAAATATAAAATAGAAATCTATTAGGTATCTGTGATCAATATACCTATGTATCTCATATCGCGAGCTAATTTTAGTACTTTTTTTTCGAAAAATAAATATTAAATTATTAGATAAATTTGAAAATTAAATTTATAAGTCAAAAAAATTAAAATAAATATTATTATCATTATGCTTTGTCTTAGGTCTTAGGTATAGATCATTAACTTAATATAATATAATATAATATAATGAAATGTACATGTATATAATACCCAATAAGTATAATTATATGTGTCTTATATAAAAAATATTAATAGATAAAGTCATGTGCTACTTACTAATTTAAGTAATTAATATATATATATATATATTGATTAAGATTTAAGATGATTTTTTTTCAACATTTGTCCGAGTGTAATTAACGGGTGTTATCTATAATACAATTTACTTAGAACTTGTAAAGTTACAACGGGACACCCTTTAAGGGTTGACAACCAGTTTAGGATTGAAACAGTCATTAGAAAATAATAACAGAACAGCATACAAACAACCTCACAAATTGCGTGACTTTGTAACTTTTAAGCTAATCATTTGACTTTCACTTAAATATAAATCCTCCATAAATGATACAAAATTGATTTTTTTCTTATTATTTTAAAATAATCCACTGCTACATCAATTTTAATTTTAATTAAAGTATCCAAAGAAAAAATATAAATATGTACATGTACTATATAAATAAATGTTAGTTGCGAATATAGACAAGATTTTTTAGGGAGTAAGGAAAATTCCAATGTTTATAAAAAAAAGTCATTATTCAATATTAGTATATATTAGGCCGAATTTAAAATAATTTCTATTTTTTTATTAGATTAAATTTATACACTTCATTTTTAAAAAGAAAAGAAGAAATATGTATTTAAATAAAATAAGAATAATTTAATAAATTTATTTATTTATTTATTTGTTTCTCAAATGCATACAGCCGCATTCGGCATTACAAAACAATTTAAAATATTGCAAACATAACAATTTTTTAAAGTTCATCAATCAGCTTCTGTGATGTCGTTTTCTTCCTCGGAGCGTATCTTCTCATTCGGTAGATTCGGTATCTCGATATAATCATCCGTCAGAAAAAATCCTCTTCATACACCACCGCCACCACCACACAGACAAGACCAACAAACAAACAAACAAACACACCACAACATCCATCCATCCATCCCACTCACTCATTCATTCCGAATAAACGACCTCAATCTGAGGGAACCCCCCAATCATAAAATATAATCTATATATATATATATATATATATATATATAGAATATTATTATATTATATTTGAATTTTCAACTTTTTCAATTGTACATATATTGTAAAACTTTATTTAAATTTCGAGATAGACGAGTGGAGACACTCCAGCTATAATTAAAAATTATATTATATCTTCGGTTATTAAGATATATATTGATAAAAATAGATATAGAGATAGAGATGTTCAATATAAGAATATTGTGTAATCGGTTCAGTTAATTTTGAGTCTAGAACATTCCGGGCAAATATACATCCATCCAGACAGACATGTTCTAAAGTCACTTTTGAATTCTAGAGTTGATGAAATTTGAAGATATGCAAAATAATTTTAAATTCTGAAGAATGTGCAAACAAAAACCTTTTATATATATATATAGATGTACGATAATTTTAATACGGTCGACATACATAATTATAAATTTATAAATTTAGAAAAATTATTTTTAAAAAATAGAAAATAGATTGAAATGAATTAAAGATGCTCTAGCATTCATAAGAAGGGGGGGGGGGGTAGGGCGGAAGGAAGAGAGAGAATGCGTGTGTGCCTTACACTTCTGAATTATGGAACCGCCTATCATAAAGAATAACTATAAAGAAGAGATATAAATATATTTATCGTCATTTCACCTGATTATAATGTCAAACTTGATTCAAAGCTTCACCTTTCTAAATAGTCGGGACTTTAAGATGATAATAATAATTTTAAAAAAATCTAGCTTGCGCATCACTTATCAACTTTCATTTATTCCTTCTTCATCTGGATTAACAGTGAATTCATTAGGCTTTTTTTTTATTAATCAAATTTCAACCTATTTACATATAACTATCACTTTTATTTAAAACGATACATAGATGATCATCATTGGCTTTTCTATTATATCTTGAGTAATAAGAAGGTATTTAGACAGAGACAGGTCCAGAATGTTTATATTTTGACTGAAACACGTTTGAATAGGCCTACTAAAACCTTTTAAAAACGAAATCGAATGTACAAAAAGCTTTTTTTATAATCTTGATATTCAAAAAAGATCCATTAAGGCTAAAAAAGATCATATGTTTTTTTATAAATTCGAAGATTTTTTATTAATTTAATTAATTTTAATTTAATTAAGAAAGAAACATTTTTAATTTTATTTTATTTATAATATATATGCAAGACCAGGCTGTGACGTCATGAATGGCTGGATGACGTCATATAATTTTAAATCAAGAAAAAACTAATAAATATGATTTTCCCGAGGATAAAACCAATACAAAGTGCATGATTTGTGGTGATATATAAAAAAAATCTCCTTTGGTGTGAAAATAACCCTTTCCTTCCTATCGTCGATCGCTAATACTACCACTTCCGGTTTCCGGAATTGCACCAAAAGTTGATCAATTCATCCCACTGATGCATTAAGTAAATATACCAAATTTCATCAAAATCGGTTGAGCCGTTCAGGCTGTACACATCTATACGGACGGACAGACGGACGGACAGACGGACGGACAGACATCATGCTAAAAATACATTTTTCTGTTTAGAAAATGCATGATTCGTGGAGATATTTAAAAATCTCCACATGTGAAATTTGGTGTGAAAACAATACCTTCCTTAACCCTTTCGTCGGTCGGTAATAAAGTCATAGAAAGTATTTTATTTAGAGGAGATTGCTGAAATGAATAATAGAAATATCTATAATAATAAAAGCAAGTGTAATGTGTCTGTAAGTCTGTCTGACCGAGCTCTCCAGGCAAATCTATCGCACGCAGGGACCTGGAATTTTTTACACGGAAGCACAAAGAAGGGAGACTGCATAACAAGGAATTGACCTCTATAGTTAGGGTTATAAAAGCGAGAAGGCTGGGATCGGCAGAGCACATGGCTAGAATGGGAGAGGAAAAATATATTGGTGGGGAGTTCGATTGGAAAACGTCCGTTTGGAAGACCAATTGTGAACAGGGTGGACAATGTAGGAAGGAACGTGAGAAAGATGGGACAGGGTAGGAGTTAGATGGTTATAGCTCAGAATAGGGACACTCGGGGGGGGGGGGGGGTACAGGGGGCGGAGCCCACGTCTAGGTGTGGAGAGCGCCGAAGGCGCTCGAAGCAGCTAGTAATATATATAATTAAGCTTCTTTCTAAGTGAAAAATAAATAAAGATGAATTTATAAATGATTCATTTTTACTATCTCGTCTGATAGTATTGCTATCACGAAAATTTTTAAAGTTGCGATTTTGATGTTTTTATACGTTTTAAAGGTCCCTGAGTCATTTTCACTAAGGTTGAGAAAAATTTCTGTCTGAGTGTGTGTGTATGTAGACAAGATTTGGCAAAAACGTTTTGAGCTAGAATCATGAAATTTGGTACATGGACATTATTCAAAATTCGTAGTTTTTTTTTTATCAATTTTTAAGAATTTTAACTCACTCGGAAGAGGGTCATTACCTACAACGGCCACCGTGAAAATAAAGATATATGTTTGATAATTTTTCACATGATTAAAAATTGTATAAAACTGCTATATATAGAATTTCAGCTTGATTGAATCGCTGATAGTACCAGAATTATAATTTTTTAACACTGCAAATCTCACGCGCCAACACGTGACGTGGTACCATCAATAAAGAGCCAAACATGCGCTGTTTTAATAAATAATTAATTTATAATTAATTAAATTTAATTTAAATATAATTTGATTATATGTTAATTAATCCAATTCAAATTGCGAGATAGTCGCGAGTGGAGACACTTTTTATATATATAGTACGTAAGTATATGAAAATAGAATAAATTAGAAATGCATTTGAAATATTTTGTCAAATTATGCTGTCCTTTACTTTATATTTATTTATTTTAAATACTAGGGGCTATTTTATTGTAATGTGGGAAAATATTGTTATTAAATTAAGACACCACTAACTTTTATTAATGTACATATTATTAAATTATTTGATTTAATAATAAAAAATTAATAAAATTTTAAATTAACATTTAGTTGTAATCCTTATAACTAAAATGATACACTTAATTTAATATATTTTATACATACAAATAATTGATTAACTAATATATTACTAAAATTAACAACTATAAATATTTACTCTTAATATAATACAATATAGTTTAATTCTATAAAAATAACTTATTTATTTATAACACCAATCAAATTAACTTGATTTCTTGACTTAGTTTTAATCTTCACTTAACACTATTTAACTTGTGAATTTATATTACTTATTAATTGATAAGTACAAATATAAATTCTAATTAACACTTAATTTAATATTGTTTGATAAATAATATAAATTTTATTGTAACACTTCACAAATAATCACTTTTAAACCAAATATATATACGCACTCCTCTGAGTATAGGCCAGACGTGCAGCGGGGAAGGGAAAAGGGTCACACTCACAGGTAAGCCCGCACTCACAGACGATTCCTCCTTGAATGTCCTCCACGCACCCAGAACCTACCAATCGACCCCTCAAGTACTTTGTTCACCTTACTCCCCTCTTCTGCGAATCTCGATTATTTTAGAAATATTATTAATTAAAAAATCGATTTATATTTATTTTTATATATTATATATAATATATAAAAATATTTATAGATTAAAATATTACATTATATAGGCATACACATGGTTCATGAAATGACTAACAATTACGTATTAAGTATAATTTATTTGCTGAAAAGATTATATGAAGGAAATGGAAATATTATATTTTAATTTTATCATTAGAAATCTTAAATGATTATCTATTATCTATTTCATTTTATTAATTCTCATGACTTGTATGTTAAATAACATGCATTCATAAAGATGCTTCAATCATTATGTCAAAATGTGTCCAAAAACAAGATGCACTACTTTATTTGTTAACAAACCAACTAATTATTACTATTGTTATTCAAAATTATGTTTATATTTGTAAATATAATATTATAACAAAGTTGAAGCACCCTTAATTATATACAATGACATTAGATTTTTATTTTTTGATATTCAAATTTTTCGTAAACCAAAATTAAATGTATTCTTTCAGTATAGATAACGTTTAATTATGGAATAATAAATAAACCCTTTTTTCCAGAATAAAACTTTTTCTTTTGGCTTGGTTTTATTGAATTTGCCAAGTAAAAAATTATAATCGAAACCAATAAAATAATTTTATTATTAATGTAAGATTGTGTCTGGATATCTTACATCCCAGGGCAGAGAATTTAGAAGTGTTTTACATACAAAAACAGGTCGTCATAATGAAAGTAAGTCAATAAATGTAACTCATAAATGGATATTGTATCGAATATCGCCTGGATTAATGCTTCATTTAAATTTATTACCAGAGGGAATCACAATAAAAAAGTTCGGACTCTTATATTTAAAAAAAAAACATTTATTTATTTAATTATAATTATTATACATATTTATTTATATAAAAACTTTTTTCGTAAAATATTATTATAGTATAGGGGAAGAGATAAGCTCCTTTCCAAATAATAAACAGACATATTCGTATATACATAATATAAAATTTAAAGAAAAAAATATAAATCTAAAAAAGTTTTATAAAATAACGTTTTCCAATGGACTAAAAAGAATAAAATAATTTTTCTATAAGCCTGACAAAGTTTATCGATGAATTGCTTCATATTTAACGTAAAAAGTTGGGCGCATTTAGTTTTATTTATTTATATGAACAATCTAGTCAAATTTTTGTAATAATAAAAATTTTATTAAATACATAAACTGACAAATTTTTTTATCATGCAATAAAATTGATAGTTTAAGAGCTAACAAATTAATCTTTATTATTTTTCACTGTAATATACTTATATCAAAGTATGTATCAAAATTTAAAAGAATTTTTATTAAATTTACATATTATCAATCAAATCCAACATGGTTGATTATATTAAAAGAAATAGTGTTACTTGTTAATTAAGTGTTTTAGTGTGGTATGTATCTTAGTATATATATACATATATATATATATATATATATATGTATATATATACATAATATATGAATTATCGCTCTATAAAGAAAGTTAATTGCATAGAAATCAAATGAAAACTAAAAGCGTCCAAAGTTTTTAGTTGAATATGAAGCAATTCCTCCATAAATTTGTCAGGCTTATAGAAAAATTATTTTATTCTTTTTAGTTCATTGGAAAAACGTTATTTTATAAAAAATTTTTTATATTTATATTATTTTATTCATTTTAATGCAGTTTTAATATGATAAATTTATTTAATATAACATGAGAAATAGAAAAGATGAAGTTAAACAAAAATTTACAAATTGAATAAAACAAAAAAATATATTAATCTTCCAAAATTGATTTTATGCATTTATATTAAGTAAATGTTATTATTGAATAATAATTATTATATTATATTTATATATAAATAATTTTTATTAATATCAGATTTTATAAATGTATATAGGATATATATATATTTTATGTTCATATTTGTCTTCATAAAAAAGGTCAATGCTTTGTTTTTTTTTTCACTTGAGGAGATATATAAATTAGCTGGAGTGTCTCCACTCGACTATCTCGCAATTTGAATTGGATTAAATAACATAATATATTATATTTAAATTAAATTTAATTAATTATAAATTATAAATAATAAATATTAAACCAGCGCATGTTTGGCTTTTTATTGATGGCACCACGTCTCGTGCTGGCGCGTGAGATTTGCAGTGTTAAAAAATTAATTCTGGTAATTTCAACGAATCAATCAAGCTGAAATTCTATATATAGCAATTTTATACAATTACTAGCTGATCAGAGCTCCTTCCAGGCGCTCTTCACACCTAGACGGGGGCTCCGCCCCCTGTACCCCCGAGTGATACATAGTATTTGGTTGAAAGTCTGTATGTAAAAGGTTTTCATCCATTTTGTTTCAATCAGTATAAGTAGATAAGACATATATTTGTTTTCTTAGAAAATATATATTTTAATTTAATCAGTAAATTAATTATATATTATTATTGTATATGTTATATTTATCTAACTCTGTGTCTATACAGTTTTCGAAAGTTCTTAGCCGCAGCATCCACTTTTCTCTAAGAGTCCCTATCCTGAGCTACAACCAAATCCTACCCTGTCCCATCTCTCCCATGTCCCTTCCTTCATTGTCCACCCACCTTTATCTTTGGTCTTCCACCGGATGTTTCACAATATTTGCATGTGTGTCTGCATACATATCTACGTATATGATAACTGAACACTTAATAATAATAATAATAATAATAATGTATTAAATGAATATAATTGAAATTTTAGTTTTAATTGCACTTTTTTTTTGGTTTTTATTTTTATTTATTTTTATTGGAATTATTACAAATAATAA
Organism: Labia minor; assembly: GCA_963082975.1. NCBI lineage: Eukaryota > Metazoa > Arthropoda > Insecta > Dermaptera > Spongiphoridae > Labia > Labia minor. Next base: position 82,363,065 of record OY720347.1, read on the forward strand.
TAATAATAATAATATACCGTTTAATACGTGAAAATAATAATAATAATAATAATAATAATAATTTATTTAATTAATATAATTGAAATTTTATTTTTTATTATTACATTTTTATTTTTATTTTTTACCGACCGACGATAGTAAGGGAGGTATTGTTTTCACACCAAATTTCACATGTGGAGATTTTTACATATCTCCACGAATATTTCTTAATTTAAAATTATATATAAGTCACCCAGCCATTCATGACGTCACAGCCTGGTCTTACATATATATTACAAATAAAATAAAATTAAAAATATTTATATTATGTCCATATCTGTTTTTTTATTACATTAATAGATATATTAAAATTATTTGAAATTGTTTCTGTAGCTGGAAATTAATTTACTTCAAACCGTCGGTCGGTTCAGATCTGGCCACAGGTCAACTTATTTTGTTAATAATTTATTTTTATTTTTTATTTTTTTTGTTAATAATTATTACATTTTTATTTGTTCGAAAATTATTTCTACTTTATTAATTGTTAATAGTTATTACATTTTAATTAACAGTTTTCGGAATAAGTATATTCTCTTATTTTATAGAGATTATTATTGTTTGTCTCAAAAGTCTACCTACAATATTTCATTACCATTGTATGATTCAAAATAAAATTCAAAATATTTAATAGGACATGACATGATCTTAGTATTTTTCCCATCCCAGAATATTTGCTAATATTACATGTTGGAGTTCCAATTACCTGCATATTTAATGGCAATTTCAATGCTGAATATACTTTTAAATAAAAAATTAAAAAAATTTGAAGTAAATGGAATTATTATACTTAATAAATCTATATATAAATTTAATATATATTCAAACAATAATTGAAACAATATAAATAAAACGATTCAATATTTTACTTACATTGTGATTTATATTTCTATTTTTATTACAACTGTTATTATGGGTATGTTATTTTTGACAGTTTAAAAAAAATTAAAAATATTTGAATTTGGAAAATTATATGTAGCGCCATCTGTCGATAGTTTTGTGTAACTACAGACTTTTACCAAAATATTACTAATTAAATTAATTTTGGATAAATTAATTTTGGATTTAACTACACTAAAACCTTCCCTGGGATGCCCACAACAATCCCTGAAAGTTTCACCGTAATCGGACGGGTAGTTTTTGAGTCTATAAGAGACAGACAGACAGACACACAGACACACAGACATTGCCTTTTATATATATAGATTAATCATGTGAAAAATTATCATACATATATCTTTATTTTTACGGTCACTTTAGAGGAAAAAAAATCAAAACGTTGTAGGTAATGACCCTTTTCCGGTTGAGCTACATTTCTCAAAAGTTGATAAAAAACTACAAATTTTAAATAATGCTCATGTACCAAATTTCATCATTCTAGCTCAAACCGTTTTTGCGTAATCTTGGTTACACACACACATACATACACACACACACACAGACATTTTTCTCAACGTTAGTGAAAATGATTCAGGAACCTTCAAAACGTATAAAAAACATCAAAATCTCAACATCGAAAATTTTCGTGATCGCAATACTATCTCTTACGAGATAGTAATAATCAAAAATTACAATTCAACAATTCAAGGGGTCAAAAAAAAAATTGTATTTTTAAAAACAATGTATCGGTTTGACGATCTAAATTAATATGATTAATATGTATGGAAAATCAATTTTGACGAGATGTCCGGGTGACATACTGGCCCTGGCAGTCGTTAGTTAGCCAAGAAGTGCCTCAGGTTACTTACTAACTTTCTCTATATTGATACAATGATTCCGATAGAGAAGAGTACTCGCTCGCGATTACCCCTCCAAACTCCTCTCTTTCTTTCTCAACTTGTTAATGGCACACACCCTTTTTTTTTATTTGAACCAATACTTTCCAATGTAGAACTCATCATCATCAATATACAGTATCATAAAACAAATCACCCGGACACATTAAATATTATAAAATATACTCAATTCTTTTCAGTTGTTTTTTTTTAAATTTAAATATAGTAAAATAAATCTGAAGTTGTTTATGTTGATCGTTGATCGTTGATCGGTTTTTTTTTTTAACATAACAGATCTGTTTTTGGACTTGAAATGTAATTTAAAGTATAATACATTTGAAAACAAGTATAAATGGTGTATTTATAACTTTCTAATAAATTTTAAATGAAAATAAAGAAGAAGAAGTATTATCCTATCCCCAAGCTATTTGAACAATTCAAAAATAAATTTAAAAAAAAATCAAATAAATAAATAATAATTAAATTAATAGATAAATATTTTTTATATTGAAAAATTATCAAAACTATTTATAATAAATATTTATACATATAAAGTACCTACATATATATGTTAGAATAATCACACATACTTGAATGAATGTATGTATGTATGTATATAGGTATGTAGGTACATACTCGTATGTATATCTGCTACTAGTACTTCATATTTTGTATTTATTTGATGATTTGAATGATTTCACTAACTATGAATTGTATTACGCGTTTCATCCAATCTATGGAAATGGTCTTATCCAAAATAGATTACATATCTATTCTCAATAAAAATATATGTTTTATTGTTTCGACAGGAATATACAGTGTTGATAATCTATCATTAGACAATTTCCTTATAACTCATTACTTGATTTCGTAAACTAAATGTAGACATTTACTATTTTTATAACTATTTATTTTATGTTAAATAATTCACATAACGTGAGATTCATTAATTCAATTATTCTGTATAAAATATTTCTAATTAAACATTTAATAAAATACAATTTCCTAACGTTTTTAATGATATGATAATTTGAATTATGTTTTATTTTAAAATTAAATTATTATAAATTTTTAACATTAATATAACAATTAATTAATAACATTAGGTATGGAGTAACTATAACGCTTGTTTTAAGTAGTGGGGGGTGGCTCCAAAAAAAGTAGGGGAAAATTCTTGTCGGCCATATTGTTTGTACCAAAACATTGAATTTTACCATATTGACTTGTACATATACTTACATATCGGTAAAAATGATATCCTAATTTTACATTTTTACCGACCGACGATGGTAAGGGAGATATTGTTTTCACACCAAATTTCACATGTGGAGATTTTTTTTATATATCTACACGAATCATGCATTTTCTAAACAGAAAAAAAGTATTTTTAGCATGATGTCTGTCCGTCCTTGTGTGTCCATATAGACGTGTACAGCCTGAACGGCTCAACGGATTGTGATGAAATTTGATATATTTACTTAATGCATCAGTGGGATGAATGGATCAACTTTTGGTGCAATTCCGGAAACCGGAAGTGATAGTATTAGCGATCGACGATAGGAAGGAAAGGGTTATTTTCACACCAAAGGAGATTTTTTTATATATCACCACGAATCATGCACTTTGTATTGGTTTTATCCTCGAGAAAAATCATATTTATTAGTTTTTTCTTGATTTAAAATTATATGACGTCATCCAGCCATTCATGACGTCACAGCCTGGTCTTGCATATATATTATAAATAAAATAAAATTAAAAATGTTTAGATTTATTATTTATGTATCCCTATCTGTTTTTTATTACATTAATAGATATATGAAAATTATTTGAAATTGTTTCTGTAGCTGGAAATTAATTTATTCCAAACAGTCGGTCGGTTCGGACCTGGCCACAGGTCAACTTATTTATGAAATATATTTACATTAAATTAAAATTATATCACATTCGGCAAACGATTTTAAATTTAAATTGAACCATTTACATTAATACGCCACCTCCTTGTTTTTTTTTCAAAATATGATAATTTCATTAATGAACTTCTTACTGATATATTTATAATTTTTTTTTAAATTTTCATTAAGATCTTTGAATAAAATTAAACTTATTGATTTAATAGAATTAATAGAATTAAACTTATTGATTCGATTTAAGATGTATTCTCTAAAACACCACTAATTTTAAAAATTAATATTTGTTTATTTTATTTTATTTTAATATGTATTTGATTTGAAATAATTTGCAGTAGAGCGCTCACCTCTGCACTCCCCGCTCGCCCCTCTCCATGCCCCTCTGCCACCTGCGCTGACCTCCGCCTGCCGTCCGGCCGAGTTGAACGTATTCGTTCCCCTTCCCTGGTGAGTGTGAGACCCGGAGCGGCCTCTCCATTGAAATCATCCCTTAATCAGTCGCTAATCAAGAATTAATTGTAATTTTATTATTTATTTATATTAATTAAAAGGAAGATTAGTGAACTTTAAAAAAAAAAAATATTTCAATAAAAATTAAATTTTATAAAGTGCATTTTTATAATTTTTTATTCATATACCCAAATAAATTTATAAATTTTTCATTCAAATCTTTGAAAAGAATTAATCTTAAATATTCTATCAGATCTCATTAATTAAATTTTATTAAAAGTTAAATTAAAATTATTTAAAAATTAAAAAATTCATATACAAAATTTTATTTTTCTTTAAATATATTTATTGAAATATTTTTTAAATTTCAATATGTATATTAATCCTATTAAAACTTATATATTTAAAAAATATGAACATGTGCTGATTATTTTCAAAATTCATATAATATAATTATAAATCAAAAAAATATAAATTTCTTCTATTCATATAATAATAAATATAATATTTAAATATTCTATATAAGTATTCTTTCTAATCTCATTATCGCTCACACCGTTCCTTTCAAATCTCATATGAATATTGTTTTGTCAATTCCATATTATTATAACACTTTTGAAAAATGAATAAAATTTCTATTACCTACTCGTATATATCAATGAAACAGACTAAAATCTTCGTGAAATTAATAATATAATCATAATTAGTATTCTGATGTTTTCTAAGATATTTTTATTATATGTCTATTAAATGCGTATTATAATTAACTTATTATAATCATGGTTCAATATAGGATGTAAAATAATTTTAGTATTTTATTATTACAGAAATAAGATAATATTTTTAAAAATCTATACACTTTTTTAATCCGGTTAATATTATTTATTTATTTATATCTTATTTTTTTATTTCCTGTATATAATATAAATATCTAATCTTAATTATTTTTTTTTTATCGAGGCGAGAGTGGTGGACATCCATTCAAGTCTACGAGCTGTTCTTCGAGTTTAATCTGCGAGAAATATCAACCCTTTATTAACTCCGAGGTCAGTATTTATTATTAATTTTATTTTTAATTCAATTTAAATTTATTTATTGATTATAAACTAATAAGTTATTTTTCTTCTTCTATTTCATGTTTCCATCTTCGTTCCTGCTACTGAATGTTGATTTGAATTCTTGATTATCTTCTTCATCCTTCATGACGATGAAATGATTGAAATACAGCTCTCCAAATGTAAGTAATATTCGTTATTTATTTAGCATGGCGCACTTTAAAAAAGAAAATGTAAATATAATATTTAAAGTAAAGTTTAATATAATATAGAAAGTAGAATTCAATTACAATGATTTTTTGCTTTTGATAATATTCATTAGGAGATTATAGAGAAATATATTAAATTATAAAACAGAATTTAGTGAGATTAGGGAATTTTAGAGTACATCTTTCAAGAAGAAGCATTGATAAAGGAGGCAGAAGATACAAAGGTATTTTTAGAATTAGTAGGTTTCGATGCGTTATACTGGGAGGGTGGCTATTTTTTGATATATATATATATATAGTTGTTAGGAATTTTCAGGTGGTTGCCTCCTACATCCATGCATGTTCTCATCCTACTAATTCATAGATTAGATTAGAAATAATAAATAAATAAAATGTGGGTGGATAAAACAAATGCCATGCTATTATTTAAGGGATGGATTGCATGAATTGCATGTCAGGTCTGAATTGTGCCATTTTGTATTACTGAGAGTGTATTTGAGGTGGATTGGATGAACGGGCATTCGGGAAGGTAATTCAGCAAAGTTCCGAAATGGGATTAGCCTGAACAGGAACAAATTGTTGGTTACCTTTTGAGCGCAGGGCTTTTTCGATTAGCATGGGCCTTCCATCCCTATTGATGGAGGCTATGCAATCCCTTACTAGGTAGGTTTTCTTTCAGGTTGCCCCGAATGTCGCGATTTCATTTCGAAATCCAAAAAATCAAAGGCACTCTCAGCTGATTCAAAGAGGCTACAGACCAAACGCCTTATTTTTTTTAATCTTTTTTTTTAAGGCAAACTTTCTTTATTATTACTTTTTCTAAATTTCGGAAGGCGAGGCTTGGAAGGGCTAATTTATGGGGAAAGGAGGAGGCCCTATTAAATATTCAATTGTTTTTTTTTTAATTTAATTAATAATAAAAAAAATAATTGAATATCGCGATTATTTTCTTTAACTTTTTATTTTCATTTTGAAATATAGGTACAATTTCATAATTTAAACTTTGATATATTTTAAATATTTTACTATATAAGTAGAATTAATTATTATTAGAATTACTCAATTTAAAATTAAAATGCAAACATCACAAAAAAAAATCATATCTATTGTAAAAATATAACTCTTTTTCATTATTATTACTTTTTAACTTACCAAATATAAAAATATTTCATTTTTTTTTATTATGGAAATTATTTCATATGAATATACGTAAATATATTGTAATCGAATATATCTATACTCAATAATAATTTAATATTAATAAATTATCAATTTTTTTTCTTATCATTGTACTGATAAATCATATTTGGAAAGAAATAAAATAGAGTTAAGCTTATTTAAAAAATTAACTTAATGTATAATTTTTGTTAATTCTAAACATGTGGTACAACTTATTTTAAATAAATAAATAAAATTAGATCTCCTAAAAATTTTTTTAATTTTGATAGATCAAATATTCTTATTCTTTAGCTGACTTACAAATCCCATACCATCATTTTGCTTATTCTTATGTCTATTCTGTCCCAGTGTCCCCGCAAAAATTCTCCGGGAGATAAAAATGTCTCGGTTTACATAAATAATAATATCATCCGTGAATAAACCCAATATTATTCAATTTTTACCGACCGACGATAGTAAGGGAATGTATTGTTTTCACACCAAATTTCACATGTGGAGATTTTTACATATCTCCACGAATCATGCATTTTGTATTGGTTTTATCCTCGGGAAAAATCATCTTCATTAGTTTTTTCTTAATTTTAAATTATATGACGTCACCCAGCCCTTCATGACGTCACAGCCAGCTACTACTTATATGTATATTCTAAATAAAATAAAATTAAAAATATTTATGTTATATGCCTATCTGTTTTTATTGCATTAATAGTTATTAGATATTAAAATTATTTGAAATTGTTTCTGTAGCTGGAAATTAAATTATTTCAAACCGTCGGTCGGTTCGGACCTGGCCACAAGTCAACTTATTTGTTTTAGAACCATTGAAAATTTTTGTGAGCCGAAATATTTTCTTGTATCAATATTTCAAAATTCAATTCAATTATAAATCTACATAAAAAAGTAAATAATAACATACCAGAAATAAATATATTTAATTTATATATATAAATAATTTTTTTAAAAAATGTAAATTAAAAAAAAAAAGTCGAATTGGCAGTCGTGGGACTGGCCGACAGAAGTGAAAACTTGTGCGTAAGAAATTTGAAAGCAGACGGAATGCGCACCAGCTTCACGAGAAAAATGAAATTTATATACGTATATATATATAAATATATAAAATTCATAATTATTTTTTTCAGCAAACTGATTATTATTACAAAAATATTAAAAATACGATGTGTATGAATATATATATATATGTCTGTCTGTCTGTGTGTGTGTCTGTCAAATACTCAAAAACTACCCGTCCGATTGCGATGAAACTTTCAGGGATTGTTGTGGGCGTCCCAGGGAAGGTTTTAGTGTAGTTAAATCCAAAATTAATTTATCCAAAATTAATTTAATTAGTAATATTTTGGTAAAAGTCTATTTATGGTTACCATGGTTACATTGAAAAATTTACAATAAATAAATAAAAATAATTGGAAATCTTTTCAACTTATTATTTTGATAAATTTTATTAATATTTTTAATTTTTTTTAAACTGCCAAAAATAACATACCCATAATAATAATTGTAATAAAAATAAAAATATAAATCACAATGTAAGTAAAATATTGAATCGTTTTATTTATATTGTTTCAATTATTGTTTGAATATTTATTAAATTTATATATAGATTAATTTACATGTTTAAATGTATATTTAATAAATTTATTTATTGATTCTTAATATTAATAATTCCAATTACTTTCTTGAAATTTTTTTTTATTTAAAAGCATATTCAGCATATCTCGCAAATTTGAATTGGATTAAATAACATATATTAATTTAAATTAAATTAAATTAATTCAATTATAAATTAAAATTAATAAATAATATTTATTAAACCAGCGAAAGTTTGGCTCTTTTTTGATGGCACCACGTCACATGTTGGCGCGTGAGATTTCCAGTGTTAAAAAAATTAATTCTGGTACTTTCAGCAATTCAATTTTCGATGTTGAGATTTTGATGTTTTTGATGTTATAAATAATATTTATTAAATTATAATTTAATTAATTTAATTTAATTTATAAATTAATAAATATTATTTAATCAAATTCAAATTTGCGAGATAGTCGAGTGGATAGTGGAGTGTTTGGCTCTTTGTTGATGGCACCACGTCACGTGTTGGCGCGTGAGATTTCCAGTGTTAAAAAATTAATTCTGGTACTTTCAGCGATTCTATCAAGCTCAAATTCTATATATAGCAGTTTTATACAATTATTAATCCTGTGAAAAATTATCAAACATATATCTTTATTTTTACGGTCACACACACACACACACACACACACACACACACACACACACACATATTTAAAAATTAATTTATTAAAATATATATTATATAATATATTATATATAGTATATAATTTAATATATATATATATATATATTCAGAAATTAATTTAATATAATTTAACACATAATAATATATTAAAATATTTTATTTTATACTAGCTGCTCAGAGCGCCTTCGGCGCTCTTCACACCTAGACGGGGGCTCCGCCCCCTGTACCCCCGAGTGGTACATAGTATTTGGTTGAAAGTAGTAAAAGGTTTTCATCCATTTTGTTTCAATCAATATATTTCATAAAACATTCATTTCTTTTTGTGTTCTTATTTAAAATATATTTTTATTTAATCAGTAAATTAATTATATATTTTATTATTGTATATGGTATATATATGTATGTGGCTCAAAGATACTCGAAAGTTCTTGGCCGCAACAACCACATTTCTCCAAGTGTCCCTATCCTGAGCCCTTGTCCCATCTCTCTTACGTCACTTCCTACGCGTCATTGGTTTTCCAAGCGGACGTTTTCCAATCGGTCTCCCCACCAATATCTTTTTCCTCTCCCATTCTAGCCACGTGCCCTGCCTATCGCAGCTTTTTCCCTTTTATAATCCTAACTATTTCTGAAGATGCAGAGAGGCCATGCAATTTCTTGTTATGCAGTCTCCCCCATTCCCCGGTGACCTCATCTTTCTTTGGCCAATAAATGCAGGGAATAATCCTATCCTACAGGCAAAATAATTTTTTTATATATTCCCTTTGATATAATTTTGATGAGATAAACCTCTTTATTGCAAGATAACAGGCGTTTCCCGATTGCAACTCCGATTTAAATTCTTCTCAAATATTATTATCCTTTGTGATTACATTCAATTTTTCAACATATTCAAATTCTACATTTTGTATCTTAAGATTTTCTATGTTAATACTCTTCCTCTTTGTTACTAAATATTTTTTCTTATCACTATTAATTTCAAACCTCCATTAATATTTCCTCGCTATCTGTAATTGCAATTGCCGAATCTCCTATTATATTTAAGTATTCTGGGTAACCTAATATTTTACAATTGATTTCCGTATCTTATTTTTTCTTTACTACCTTCAAGCCAAATTTGAAGATCAAAATTTGAAAAAGTTTATGCTGATCTATATTGAGTCATGCGTATGTTTTACTAAAGTCTACAAATAATTAGTGAACAGAAATATTGAATTCGCGATTTTTTTCCTAATATCTGTCATAATGATAATATCTTAATTAATGTTGGTCGATTTGGCCTGAACCCGCAATGATATCTCCTAATATTTCCTCCGCCTATGGTTCTTAAGTATTGTATATGTTATAATAGTGAAATAGAGTATAATATTTCTTGATCATTACATTTTGGTATTTTATTTTCATTGCTAGATTATTATTGAATATTTTTAATTTTAATGAAACTTGGGAAAATGCAAAAATAGAGACTTGAGACAATATATAAAAATTAACGGTATAAAACTATAGATAAATGACCAATATATACATTCATTAATAGTATTAATTTAAATTAATTGATTTATTTGTTTTTTTTATTATTAAGTTCATTTATTAATTTTTTTAGATCATAGTTATTTTCCTTAAAAGAAACTTAAATTCTGTGGTGCTAGGGGATTTGAAAATTATTCGCCGTAATTTGAAGATTTCGCTTACAGTTTCTGTCATGTCCGACCTCCATCCAACAGTTATTTTCTGTTAAGTTTTTTGCTTCTCTTAATCATGTGATCTATATATTTAATTTTTTTTGATTCATTATAATAAAATTTAAACAAATAAAAATTTTTACTTTGTTAATTTATATAAATTTCAATATAAACTGATTGTGAGTGATACGCTTAGCCAATACTCTGAATATTTTGTGTACAAAAATATTGAATGTTCTTAGCGAGATTTGATATAATGTTGTACGATTTGTCCTAAATCTGAATTAGAAGAAAATTATAAATTGCATTAAAATGAGACCTTTTAGAATAAATTATTTAATTGAAATGATATTTAAATATAAGAATTTAAAAAAATATTATATTCTTTGTTTGGCAATTGTTATTTAATTATGTGCAACATGATTCGACTTGCACAGAGCATCGTTATTTTTTATTAATATCACATAATAAAAATGAATCTTTTAAACATAATAAATAAAAAAGACATTTTAATAAATTTAAAAAATATACCCAATTTAAAAATGTCAAAAATTTAAAACAACTTTATATCATCATATTTTAATTTTTATATAATATATATATATATATATATATATAGTTAATTAATAATAGAGTCATTAAATTAAAATAAAAAACAAAGATATTATAATTCAGTCATTTTAATTCAGGTTAAATAATATTTTTTTTATTATTCAATGATAAAATTTATATATCTTATCTTCTTATACGAGTAAAAATTGTTTCTCTGTTTCTCTGTTTCATTGTTCTCAAAAACCGCTCTAACGATTTTTTTGAAATTCACAACAGAGATAGTATTTATAAAGAAAAATTGAGTTTTATTGATCACATCTCACGAAACTTTATTAGTTCTTCTTAATTTAAATTTATAATATATTGATGACGTCACAACCACCGCCTGTGAGATATATATATCTATTCTTAAAATAAAATTAAAAATATTTATATTATATTCATATATTTGATTTTTTAATTTCATTAATAGTTTTACATTTAAATTATTTGAAATTGTTTCACACAACGTTTAAAAGAAGATTTATCTTTATATTCGATTCAATACATAGTAGGAGAATTAAATGACATCATCAATTTATTATAGAACGAATCCGTAAATATATTTTTAATATTATATATTAGCTATTGATTATATTGTAATTCCACTCTTAATTATATACTTACATGAAAAAGGAAATCCAATTATGAGATCAAAATTAAAATTAAAATATGATTTTTTAGACATCCTCTAGGCATTTTTAATATTAGATTTATTGATTAAAAGAAAACAAAAACAAAATTAAATTATAAATATAAATAAAACATAAAAATTATAAATATTATATACATATTCTTTGACCAATTATATGTTGCATGTTGTGAGTATGTGATTACACAAATTGGGAAAAAATCACTCAAGTTAGGCTAAGCAGACGTCTTAAATATTATAAGAGATTCGGCAATTGCAATTACAGATAGCGAGGAAAAATTAATGGAGGTTTGAAATTAATAGTGATAAGAAAAAATATTTAGTGAGACAAAGAGGAACAGTATTAACATACAAAATCTTAATATACAATTTAAATCGAGGTATCAATCGGGAAACGCCTGTTATCATGCAGTAAAGAGGCTTATCTCATCAAAATTATTATCAAAGGGAATCAAGACCATGGACGCATAGGGTGCGTTCACAAAGAAAGCTGGTTTCAAGTAACTTGTTTTCAGCGCTGGCTCCAAGCGCTTGAAAATTTTGTTGTGTGTACACAACAAACGCTTGCAAAGAAAGCTTTAGTCTTTTCTGAGCTCTCGTTGAGACAATGTCTTCCTCAAGTGATGAAGAGTTATTTTTGCTTGAAAATATGGAATTAAAAATTCGAAGAAGGAAAGTCGGTGTTCATGCAATTAACCGTGGAAGATGTAGGTTTGGGGAATACCACCATCTATTTCCTCAATTGAAATTGGACAAAGTGAGGTTTTTTTCTTATATGAGAATGGAGTTAACCACGTTTAGTTACATTCTTAAGAAAATTGAGTGTTCTAATCAAGTTTTGGGGAAATTGGCATAAGCAACCTATCCATGCCATCTTCTTACCGTCAGTTTTCATTTCTAATGCTATCTCCTTCCACAACTTATCCACGTGAAGTCTATTTGCATGTAGTTTGAGGCGTTTGTCCCAAATAGCCCCTCTTCTAAAAACTTGAGAAATCAGTTCGTCAACATCCATCTGCACGGTTGTCCCACTGACTGGACTGGTTCGGTCAACAAGAGCCGGAAAACAAGTAGAAAACGTTCTTGCGTGCTTGTCAGAACTTGTAGCAAGCGCTTGCAAGTCGGGACAAGCTTTGTCTGTGAACGCACACGTTTGATACAAGGTAGACTTTTCTCGCGCCGGTTGGAGCTTGCAAGCGCTTGTAACAAGCTTTCTTTGTGAACGCACCCATAGGAAGGACGTAAGAGAGATAGGACAAGGGCTCAGGATAGGGACATTTGGAGAAATGTGGCCAAGAACTTTCGACTATCTTTGAGCTATATAAATAGAAGAATACTACTTTTAACCAAATACGATGTACCACTCGGGGGTACAGGGGGCGGAGCCCCCGTCCAGCTGTGAAGAGCGCCGAAGGCGCTCGGACCAGCTGGTTATTATATATATATTATAGAAAAGAAGAAATATTCAATTAAATAAAAAATAATTTAAGATAAAAATATGATCTAATAAATATTTTAATTAAATTGAGAACTTTTAGAATAAATTATTTAATTGAATTGATATTTGTATATTAGAATTTAAAATAAAATGTGAAATATTATAATAATTCTTCGATTGGGAATCGCTATGATAATTCATTGTTTGAAATGATTCCGCTAGGCCGACAGTGAGCCGCGAGCTGCTCTTGAATGAACAACACGGAGAATTATATAAACTTTAAAAAATTAATTTCTGCGGTTATTGATAAGATATTAATAAAATTTATAGTCTATGTTACTCTAGAGGTATATAAGAATATTGTGATGTAATTTCAAAGAAATCGGTTCAGCCAATTCTGAGTCTATAAAATAGTAATTTTCCGGACAGACAGACAGACAGACAGACAGACAGACGTGAAAAATTCTAAAGTCACTTTTGGATTCTAGAGGTCATGAAACGCGAAGATATGCAAAAATTTTTAAATTCTGAGCAATGTGCAGACAAAAACCTTTTTTTATATATATAGATATACATAATTTAGTAATACTGATTATTAATGTAAATATAAATAATAATATTTAATATGGCAAATATGTAAAATTTTGTAAAGAATGTATCAGAAGTTTAGTGTCTAACATTCTGGCGTATTGCGCATGCGTATATCGGTCGGGTCGGTGTCGTTTTGGAATCTCACGCGAAATCTATATTTTTTCCCCATCCGCAAAAGTGCTCAACGCCGCTAAAGAAGTTTTCACTTCAAAAATTAAAATAATATATTTAAATAATTAAATACAATGGAAGAATTCATCAATATTATAATACAGAAAATTTACTGTGCATTCAGTGATATTTATACTGGGCATCAAATACTGAACCATTTTATTTATTTTACGAATTACTGAGCAATTTAAAATATTTTACCGTGCAAAAAACAACATTTGGAATTTTTTTACTGTGCAAAAATGTATTACAATACTGAGCAATTAATTTATTGCGTTTTAGTTTGTTCATTAACAAATTCACAATTAAATTCATAACGATGTAAATTAATTTTTAATTTAAGAATCAATTGATTTCTATTCAATACAACCTATATATATATATATATATATATATATATATATATATATGAACTATCCGATATATTATGTATAAATCATTTCATTCTTGAGCCAATCAAATCCTTGTTACCTTTATATAATTTTATTTTGAAAATCTATTTAAGAAAAGAAGAAAACAAAAATGAATTAATTTGTCAGTTAAAAACAGGATTTCTAAATCATCTACCTACTTTTATTCTTATTTTCATTCTTATTATATAGTAAGTATTTTAGATAATACTAATTTTATGATTCTTGTACAATTGGAAGGCATTTCCATTGGGCCATGATCTCAGTTGCACCATCGTTTCTTCCCTCTCCCCTCCCCTCCTCATGTTAACCAGACGTCTAACATAAAATCCCAGTTTTATTTATTTTTAACTGAATCGAAATTTCTTGTTTTGTTTTTTGTTTTTTGTTTTTTTTTTTTTTATTATATCATTTATACAATAGATTATTATTATCTTTAGACAAAAGAAAGGGAAGCATTACCAACCTGGTTGGTGGTTGTTATTGGTGGACGTTGAAACAAAAGGAAATGAACGAAGAGTGGATCCGGCCCAGAATCCAAAGGAGGAGAAAGTTCTATCAACTCTTGATCTCATCTTACAGGAATTTAAAAGAGATCGAGGCTCTCGTTATGAATTTCTTTCTATTATTGAGAATTATTCTCCCCGAGGGGGTAAGTCATATCCTATTACTCAAAAATACATGATATTTCTTTACGTCTTTCTTTACGTACAAATACGAACAGAAGATGATTATGTTATTTCATGTTTTCAAATTCTTCACTTCTAAATTCTCTTCTAGATTTATTATCATAATTTAAAAACAAATCCTTTAAGTATTTAGAGTATTAATTTCATTAAATAATTATAGGGAGAATGTGATAAGGAACACAATAAGCTAAGGTTAAGGTCATTTTTTAATTCCAAGGTCTCTGTCATGTTAATTTTGAAAAATAAAAGAATCAAAATTGATCGAGAAAAACATTAAAAAAAATTACAAGAAAATAATTATTTCAGATTTTATTTACAAAAACTCTCTCTGGCTTTTTCTAAGATGTGAAAATAAATTATAATTCAAATTATGATATTTGATAATGAAAATAAAAATCATTTTCTAAAAAATTATAAATATAATGAAACATTTACTTTAAATAGATTAATTACATTAAATAAAATAAGCTGGAATCTTTATAATTTTTTTAAATTTTGAGATTTCAAGGACCCCTTTTTGTTATTTTACAATTTTACCATTAACATGTGTTAAATTCAAATTTTGTTGTCTATCCTATAACTCCACTGATTTTTACCGACCGACGATAGTAAGGGAGGTTTAATATTAATAATATTTTGAAAAAAATTACTAATCTAAAGAATTGTTTTTTATAAAATTAATTTTTTTATTAAATAATTAAATAATCTATTATATTATTTATGTGAAAAATTTATAAAATATATTTATAGAATACTTCAATTTATAGGAAAAACAATATTTATAATTAATCATAGATATATACATAATTTTTATTTATAAATAAATAAAAAGTTTAATAAGTTAAAAAAAAAAATGGATTCAAACTTCCTCGAAAAGTTCTTTAGATACCAATTAACTTCAAATCATTTATAATAATATGTATAGGTGTAGGTGAAGAAGATTTTATTAAAAATTATTTTAATATATTTTTCTCGAATATATAAATTCAAACATTTAGTTATTTACTATATTATTGGATGTATATATATATATATATAGAGTGAAAGTTGGTGAACACTACAGGTTAATTCTTTTATTGTTTTTTTTTTTTATTTATTTATTTATTTTGTGATGAAGGTAGGTAGTTGAACAGGTGGAGGTGAATGTCGTTGAGGTTGTCGTCGCGTCTGTCTGTTTCCCTTTCAACCTGAGATTCCTTCAGGTGGTGTGAATGTAGGTGACATACTGGCCCGAGGCTTATTCGCCTCTTCAATGCTGGCTCCCAATTTCTCCCATTCCAGGCAGACACATCGGATCATCATCAAGGACCTTTTTATTGAGGTTAATGTCTAAGACAATATCTAAAGTGGACTATCCGAATAGATCGATTTGCCCTAGGCAATAGGGCCACACCACAACAACGAAATATATACAGGTATATACAATCTCACTCTCTCTCTCTCATGGGTGGTACCATCTTTCTCTCACTCTTACCCACACACATATATCTATCTTATATATTTATATTTACGTTATAACGAACGATAGGACAAAGGTTCTCACTCGGGAATATTATTATAAAGAAAATATTCAATAACCCCCAGGATATGAGGATATGACCTGAACGAAAAATTTTAATACATTTCAAAAACAATTCCTTTATTATAGATACAACATTTATGTATTTGATTAATGGATTATTCATCGGATAAAATAAAAGCATCAACAACACGTATGTACTCGTATTTACTCGTTCGTATAAGGGAAGCGATTCATGAACAATTATTGACTTAGCAAATGCCAATACACACCTTAATCTAAAATAAATTTTATATTAATTAATTTTAAAATAAATTGAGCATATAAGGATATAAATTAATACAAGTCCATTTTGCAAGGACATTAATACAATACATAGGATACCACTGAAGGAAATATAAAAAAATTAGCCTCTGGACATAATTATGTGGAGCACAATATAACAAACTCACTACTAAGATCCATCACGTATTTATTATTTTTTTTTTTTCTCTAGGTACTTATAAATAAGATTAAAAAATTATATAAGTTTATATAGACATATCAGAATTATTTGTTTCTATCATCACAATGATTGTACATAACAAACAAATACCAAAAATAAAACATTTCCTCATTCAAGATTGAATTGATTCCAAAACTCAATGACATTATTAAAAATTCAGTGTTCGCTTAACTCAAAAATAATGCTTGTAATTTTTTTTATAAAAGTTTTGATCTCTAAAACTAAACTAAATTCACTATATTTTTTAAACTTTTTATTTTTAGCGTCAAAAATTAAATATTGAAATGAAAATTGTACATATTATTTTAATATTTCAATTATTTCTATTATTTAATTTTACACTATAAAAAAATGTTACCAACATCACACATCTTTCACTAATCGCAATACTCTTAACATTTTTTTGCAATTGTATGTACACAAAGATATATTTATAAGATATCCATCCATCTCATATGTAATACATGTGACTGTACTGTAAAAGAAAATATTTATTAAGTTACTCTTTTAAGGAAGCCATTTCACATACTTGCAGACAGACATACATATAATAATTAACGGGACCTCATTTATTGGACTTATTGGGTAACTACTTATATAGGATTAGTAATTTAAATTAAAAATATTAATTGATATATTTTTAATTTAATTTATTTAATTTTATTGAACAACGAATATACATAATTGCCGATTGTAACACACATAAGAGAATATATATAATTCGAAATATATTTAGTAGTAACATTTATAAGTATAGTAGTCCAGATGAATCAATAAAAAATAAATAAAAACGTTATTTAATTTTTATTTAATAATTTAAACTTATACTCAATTTTTAACTTTTTAAATTATGATATGTATGTATTATTACATCTCGTATTACATATATATATGTAAATGTATACAGATAAATTTCCTATGAAAAAAATCTTATTAATTTAAATTGAAAATGATGTTTTTTGAACTTTAATCGTTGTCTATTTGAAAGTGTTGTTTAGATCCGATTCATTAGATTTGATTTTTTTTTTTCACTTTTATAAACGAGAGTTTCATCTCCATTCATCCATCCATTCATTTCATTCACTTGAAATATCATAAATTATTCATTAATTACTTGTTCTACGTTTGGAAAGTAGAGTAACAGGAGTTAAAGGCTTGTCCAGGGAATTTTGTATCAGGCTTTCAGAGTGAAGAGGTGGATCTTTAAAATGGTGAAAGAATGAAGGGAAAGAAGAGGGTTAAGAGGGGGGGGGGGGGGTGAAGCAGTTGGAGTACAGAAGGTCCATCTTCGTGACTGGATCAATAAAATCAGGTCTAGGTACTCGTTCCTCTCTTATTGCAAATGTTGCAAATCGGGTCATTTATCATGATGCCATACTGAGCAATGAACAAATTGGAGTGAGTAGCAAAAGAGAGGGGCCGAAAATGGGTCATGGCTAGGAAATGAAAACAATATAGGTTCCTATTCTTACCATAGAATATGTATTTAAAAAAAAAAAAAATAAATACCACATGTAAAAAAAAAATAAGAAAAATAATAAATGTGAAAGCCTCATACTACCTTTTGAATTAATATTATGAATAATATTATCAATTAGAATGATCGGTTTCTATTTTCAAAACAATTGTTAATCAAGTTAATAAGATGAATGTAATTATGATTAAGAAAGAAGGTATGGGATCTTTATAGAATAGAGAGCCATTCACACAATTAAATAAATATTATATGCATTGAAGAGATAAATAAATATATTTTTCTAACAATAAGATAAAACTAATTTTTAGATATATTATACACATCGCTTGATAAGTTTAATGTTCTAATCATTTCAATTTCAAATCATACGAGAGACGTTGCTTATATAATGAATAATGAGAGGGAGAGGGAGATTTAATTCCATCATATTCAATCTTTGCTCTTAAATAGAAAAATAATTCAATAAATAAATAAATCTTTTCTTTTCTTCTTCGTACACATTTGTTAGACTTTATGATGATTTCAATTTGATAAAATTAAAATCATTTGCTTTGCCTTATTGTTTATCAAATTGCAATTCTATATGTCCAATAAAATAAAATTCATTTTATTTTTTAACTTTTTAATCCCCTTAAATCCTTAAATAAGACCTCGTATATATATATATATATAATATATATATACACACACGTTGACGAGATCATGGCAAAGGTATTAGATCGTAAAGCATCTCTCCCGCCCTTGTTACATTCTAATACAGGGATGGGCAAACTTTTTTAGGATGCGGTCTACTTCTAATTTTTTTACAATAAGTCGGTCCACCAGATATTTATTAAAATAATAATAATAAACAATGTGGTATAAATGTACATAGGTAACTAAAAAAATAGAATAAGAAAGGAACTTAGGTATATATTTTCAAACAAAATTTAAAGATTATAAAAGTATAAAAATATCAAGTTCATAAGAAATATTCTGATTCGAATTATTATTTAAGATAAAGTCATGTGAAATTGTCCGCATTAGAAGATTTACACTGCATATCCTCTGCTAATTTAGTAAATCTTGGTGTATAATTACTAACTGCCAGTCTTGTACTGCATTCGAGGTGATTGTCTGTAAGACGGGAGCGATATTTTGATTTAATTATATTCATCGTAGAAAATGCAGATTCACATAGGCAGGTAGAGCCAAAGAACGATGTTAAATTTATTTCGAGACCTTTTAAATTAGGATACTTAACTTGGTCCATTAAATTCCAAAAAATATTTGTAGGATGTGAATTATGTGCTTTTAAAATTATGTCATTTTGAAGAAGAAGAACTTCATCTTTCTCAATAGTTATAGAAAACAATTCGTTTATATTTTTGGTTATTTCTTCCCCGAGTAATGGAATTTTTTATATGCTAAGGAGTAGTTTAAGTATAAAAAAGGCAATCAGTGTAAAGGCGATCACTTTAAAATGACTCGGCGGTCCACCAGTCGATCGCGATCGACTTAATGCCCATCTCTGTTCTAATATATAGAAAGAAAGATATGTATATCGGTAATTATATTTTTTTTTTTTTGTTATGTTAGATTTTATAAAAATAAAAAAAATATATTATATGTCAATATATGTACTTAAATGTCTTTTTTATTCATTGTTATTGATCTCTAAAATTAAAATGTCTATTTTATGAATGTTACAAAAACATGCTAACTTATTTTATTATAATAATGATTATAGACAATTTTTTCAATACTTAAAATGATAATTAAGAAAATATTTTTTGTACCTACATGATACTACATGCATACCTCTTATAACTCTAGTATCCTGAATAATTAATTTTATGTATTTATTTATTGAAATTAAATATAGGTATAATAAAACTTTTTTATATTTTTAATTTATTTTAATTTGATTAATAAAATACGTATATGATTTCTTTTCAACATTAATTTCTAAATAGAGAATAAGAAATATGTTAAATAAAAATAATTTTGATTTTTTACTCACATATACTTAATTACAATAATTATAAAAAAAAAAAAAAGAGAAGACAATTATACGAATGTCCTGCCATTAGTCTTTGATTTAACTCAACGGAAATGAATCTCCGAAAATATCTTTTTCGACCCATCCCTTTGTAATAATCTCCAAGATTGACCTTATTTTTGTAAAAGATTTTGTCATCAATTTTTCTCTCCCTCTTACCGGATATGTCAATTCTTAGTAATGTACCACTTTTCTTTCTTTCTTTTTTTTCTTCTCTGTCTTTTCTTAATATTGATTTATCTTTATTTAACAAAATGAAAAAGCATATTGTCCTTGCAAACAATTTTGATCAAAAACCCAGTTTAAAAAAAAGATTCTTTATTGATTCTAATAAAGTTTCAATGATTATGTCAAATCTCAAATGATATATAATATAAAAATATTAATGATTAGAGCAATCGCATTCTATCTTGAAAAAATAGGTTTTCTTTTTTTCTAATTAGAAATGACTCTTCTCTTTTTTTTTTACCGTTCGATAAATAAATCCTGTGACACATCGAAAAAATATTTTTTTAAGTTTTATTTGTTTCACCCACCCAAGCAAGGTTAATATTCCGGTTTGCGGTTATAAAAGAAAATTTCTTTAAAGAAAAATAAATGATTATTCTTCATACTTGTTCGCTAGTATATATATACTCGTACATACATTCTACTAAAATCCAAAAATTATTATTCTAAACACATATATGTAAGTGTTTTTACTCGTATACAAGTTTTATTGAAAACACTTGTCGATACAATTTTAAATTAATTTTATTGTGAGTTAAAATAAGAATAAAAATAATTGAAGAATTTTTAGAATTTAGATTATATTAATTTTTGTATTATTTATTTTTATTGATTGGAACTATTTAAACATATAAAGTTGACAATAAAATTTATGATAATAACAATAATAATAAAATATGTAATACAATACAATATAATAATATAATACAAAATGTATATATATTCATAAACAATAAACAATATATTTATATTTAGCCTAATCTAATCTAATCTAATCTAATCTATATCTACACATGTAATGATATCTTAATTCTAATACTATTCTTGACTTTTACTCTTTACTCTATATACTAAATAAAAATTTGTTCTTTTCGATATAGAAAATATAATAATCTTAGAAAAAAATGTTAAATTCATTAGTATAATAAAATCAATATTTTTTTTTTTATTTATGATTTATTT
The DNA here is from genome assembly GCA_963082975.1 of Labia minor. Taxonomy (NCBI): domain Eukaryota; kingdom Metazoa; phylum Arthropoda; class Insecta; order Dermaptera; family Spongiphoridae; genus Labia; species Labia minor. Next base: position 82,384,905 of record OY720347.1, read on the forward strand.
TGTTTAGTTTTTTTTTTTTACATTTTATATGCAAAAGTATTAACACACAAAGTCTTAAAAGTATTTGCCCACCCTTGAACTAATGACAAGTACTAATCCCGTGTAAACTAGGCTTAAGGGAATGAAAATTGAAATATATAAAACAATTAAATTGCTGGTTATATTATATGGGTGTGTCGCATGGTCTATGACAGTCTATGACCTTGGAGGACGAGAGTAGATTTCGAGTGGAGACTGCATAATGAGGAATTGCATGACCTCTATGCATTTCCAGACATAGCTAGTATTGTAAAATGGAGAAGACTGCAATGGGCGACCAATTGGAAGACCAAGGACACGGTAGGAAGGGTCGTGAGGGAGTTGGGACAGGATAGCGATTGGATGGATGTGGCTCAGGATAGGGACACTTAGAGAAATGTGGTTGCTCCGGCCAAGAACATTCGACCCACAGAGATAGACATTTTATATGCGATTAATAATTAATCTTAATGTTTTTTTTGAAGTGAAAACTTCTTTAGCGGCGTTGAGCACTTTTGCGGATGGGGAAAAAATATAGATTTCGCGTGAGATTCCAAAACGACACCGACCCGACCGATATACGCATGCGCAATACGCCAGAATGTTAGACACTAAACTTCTGATACATTCTTTACAAAATTTTACATATTTGCCATATTAAATATTATTATTTATATTTACATTAATAATCAGTATTACTAAATTATGTATATATAAAATAAAATATTTTAATATATTATTATGTGTTAAATTATATTAAATTAATTTCTAATATATTTATATAATTTAAAATTAATTTCTGAATATATATATATATATATATATATATATATATATATATATATATATTAAATTATATACTATATATAATATATTATATAATATATATTTTAATAAATTAATTTTTAAATATATGTGTGTGTGTGTGTGTGTGTGACCGTAAAAATAAAGATATATGTTTGATAATTTTTCACAGGATTAATAATTGTATAAAACTGCTATATATAGAATTTGAGCTTGATAGAATCGCTGAAAGTACCAGAATTAATTTTTTAACACTGGAAATCTCACGCGCCAACACGTGACGTGGTGCCATCAAAAAAGAGCCAAACTTTCGCTGGTTTAATAAATATTATTTATTAATTTTAATTTATAATTGAATTAATTTAATTTAATTTAAATTAATATATGTTATTTAATCCAATTCAAATTTGCGAGATATGCTGAATATGCTTTTAAATAAAAAAAAATTTCAAGAAAGTAATTGGAATTATTAATATTAAGAATCAATAAATAAATTTATTAAATATACATTTAAACATGTAAATTAATCTATATATAAATTTAATAAATATTCAAACAATAATTGAAACAATATAAATAAAACGATTCAATATTTTACTTACATTGTGATTTATATTTTTATTTTTATTACAACTATTATTATGGGTATGTTATTTTTGGCAGTTTAAAAAAAATTAAAAATATTAATAAAATTTATCAAAATAATAAGTTGAAAAGATTTCCAATTATTTTTATTTATTTATTGTAAATTTTTCAATGTAACCATGGTAACCATAAATAGACTTTTACCAAAATATTACTAATTAAATTAATTTTGGATAAATTAATTTTGGATTTAACTACACTAAAACCTTCCCTGGGACGCCCACAACAATCCCTGAAAGTTTCATCGCAATCGGACGGGTAGTTTTTGAGTATTTGACAGACACACACACAGACAGACAGACAGACAGACAGACATATATATATATATATTCATACACATCGTATTTTTAATATTTTTGTAATAATAATCAGTTTGCTGAAAAAAATAATTATGAATTTTATATATATATATATATATATACGTATATAAATTTCATTTTTCTCGTGAAGCTGGTGCGCATTCCGTCTGCTTTCAAATTTCTTACGCACAAGTTTTCACTTCTGTCGGCCAGTCCCACGACTGCCAATTCGACTTTTTTATAAAAAACAACTAATTAACGAATTTTATTAAATATACATATATTTATAATCAAAAATAATATATTTTGAGAAATAAATTAAATTTAAGTTATTTAATAAATAATATATTATTAAATTTTTTTTAAACAACACACTGAATCCAAATACATACTTATAACTTATAATCAAAATGTTTTAGTTCACTATTAGTTAGTTAGATGTTTGGTAGTGTGACCTTATCAATTCACAAGGCACTCAGGATTATAATAAAAATCTTACCTCTCTATAAAATTCATTGCAATTCTACTCAACCGACATTACAATTCATTTTTCTAAATTTCTTTCTTTCATTTAATCCATTATATAATTCCAAGATAAATAATGATTTTCAATAATATTTTTAACACCTGAATTTGTCATTTTACCAAATAAAAAAAATAAATTTCTTGGATAATTTATTTATTTTTAACTAGCTGCTCCGAGCGCCTTCGGCGCTCTCCACACCTAGACGGGAGCTCCCCCGAGTGTCCCTATTCTGAGCTATAACCATCTAACTCCTACCCTGTCCCATTTCTCTCACGTTCCTTCCTACAATGTCCTCCCTGTTCACAATTGGTCTTCCACACGGACGTTTTCCAATCGAACTCCCCACCAATATATTTTTCCTCTCCCATTCTAGCCATGTGCCCTGCCGAACCCAGCCTTCTCTATTTTATAACCTATATCTAGAGATGCATAGAGGTCATGCAATTCCTTGTTATACAGTCTCCGCTATTCCCCGGTGTCCTCATCTTTCTTTGGCCCATAAATCTTGGGAAGAATCCTTTTCTCAAATACTCTGAATCTACTCTCATCTCCCAGGGTTATAGACCATGCCTCCCACCCATATAATACAACAGAAAAAATAATTGTTTTATATACTTTAATTTTGATCCCCTTTGATAATAATTTCCCGATTGCAACCTCGATTTAAATTCTTTGCAAATATTATTCGCTCTGATACTATTTATTTTGCATTATCACTATTAATTTCAAACCCCATCACTTTTCCTGCCTCGAAACCATTAATACAAACCTGCCTCGAAACCATTAATACAAACAAACAATTTTAGCTAGCATAATGAGATTAAAAAATAAAAAATATATAAACTTACCTGAAAATAATTAGATATTTATTTAATAAAATTAAATTTTTAAGTAAATAAATAAATAAAATCAAAATTCAAAATTAATCAAGTAATAAGTTGACCTGTAGCCAGGTCTGAACCGACCAACGGTTTGAAATAAATTAATTTCCAGCTACAGAAACAATTTCAAATAATTTTAATATATCTATTAATGTAATAAAAAACAGATATAAATATAACATAAATATTTTTAATTTTATTTTATTTATAATATATAGCTGAAGTAGCCGGCGTTGCCCGTGATTATAATAAGGAGGCTGTGACGTCATGAAGGGCTGGGTGACGTCATATAATTTTAAATTATGAAAAACATAATGAAGATGATTTTTCCCGAGGATAAAACCAATACATTCGTGGTGATATGTAAAAAAATCTCCTCATGTGAAATTTGGTGTGAAAACAATACCTCCCTTACTATCGTCGGTCGGTAAAAAAGGCAATCGAAATGTTTTAAATTATCTAAAAAAAACAATTATTAATATAAAAATACAAATAAAATGATCAAAAAATAAATAAAATTAAATTAAATAAATAAAACGTTTTAAATAGAAATTCAAACTATTTGATATTATGAAAAACAATTTTAAACAAATGTATTTAATTAAATTAATAAATTTAAAAAATATTAAATGATATTTAGCTTAAATATAAAAATTAAAATAAAAAGAAATTACTTAAAAAAATTAAAACTATAATAATAATATTAAAATATATATAAAATTACCTGAAAATAATTAGATATTTATTTGATAAAATTAATTAATTATCTTAAAAATTTATCCAAGTAATATCATCTATTTCTATTCGACACTGAGAAGGAAGGGATTCACAGCACAGATCATCCTTACAGTCACAGTCAGTAGAGAGTAAAAAAAATGAAGACCGCCGTTTTTTAAAATAATTAAATTATTTTATAGATTATAAAATATAAAAATTATTGTATTAACATTAAAAAAATATTGAAATAAAAAATAATATTTAGTTTGATTTAATAAATAAAAATATTATAAACATTTTAGTGAGAATTTCTCGGGGAGGTAGGGAGGTCAGATAAGCGACAACTTTTATTCCAAATGTTCGTCCTCCCTAGCTGTGACGTCATCAATAAGAAAATGTAAAGAAAAGGGCTGTTTTTAGGGTTTTCCCGACAATTATTCGATTTTTTCTCGCCGGAAAAACCATCCTTGGACTTCAAAGAACATTTTAAAAAAAGAATTGTCAAAATTGGTCCAGGCGTTATTGAGTGATGCAATTACAAAAGTCATTTTTATTTATAAGATATTAAACACTAAAATAATATCCCTTTTATGATCTGAACACTTAGAAAATAACAATTTTATTATTATCTTCTTTCTTTTTATAGAACTAATTAGTAAGCATTATTCAAAGGATTTTTACTTTTATTACAAGTCTTATAATATTTTCCAGGAAATTGATGAATTATTTAAATATTTACTTTCTATTGAGTTTTTGAAAAGAATATCAACCCCTTAATTTCATAAAATTTATATAATTAACCCCAATTATGAATAAAAATCTAATTTATAATTTTACACTCTTCTCTTCCTTAAACATTCATTATTTACTTTCTAAATATAGTGAATATATAATATAATGTCTGTTTTAATAATGTGTTGACTATTTTTTTTTTTTTTTTTGGTTTATTTATTTATTTCTAACTCATTCTATTTATATAGTTTAGAGAAACTGTTATGTTTTGAATTATCTTCTCAGATCATTGGTGTCAATTTCTTCGCGTCTTGCTTGTCTTCCTTCCAATGATGGTTCAATTGTGATACTTTCATTTTGTTTTAAATGTAAAATTTGAGTTTTTTTTTTTTTTTTTTTTTTTTCGTTTCATTTGACATGAAAGAAATCGTTGTTGTCTTTTATTTATTTTATTTTTTTAATATTTGATTGTTTTTTTTTTGTTCTCTCTCACAAACTTCTTCTTTTATTGTATTTGTTCATCAATTAGGAATTGTTATTCTCTCTCATTTATTTTATAAAAATTATAAAAATATATGAAATGAAGAAAAGAAATGATTTTTTCATTAATTGAACAAAAATCATTCAAATGGTAGTAATTAATTACTTGTAAGATTAGAGGGTAGATCAATAAGTCCGTCCCTTTTTGAATGAAACACAGGTTTTTGGATAAAAAAATTATTTTATTTTTCAACGTAGTCTCCTTTGAGCTCTATACCTACATTTCGTTTAATATTCATTGTAGTTTTTTTAATTCTAAAAAATCTTAATAAGTTGGCCTGTGGCCAGGTCCGAACCGACCGACGGTTTGAAGTAAATTAATTTCCAGCTACAGAAACAATTTCAAATAATTTTAATATATCTATTAATGTAATAAAAAACAGATATGGATACATAAATAATAAATATAAACATTTTTAATTTTATTTTATTTATAATATCTATGCAAGACCAGGCTGTGACGTCATGAATGGCTGGATGAGGTCATATAATTTTAAACCAAGAAAAAACTAATAAATATGATTTTCCCGAGGATAAAACCAATACAAAGTGCATGATTCGTGGTGATATATAAAAAAATCTCCTCATGTGAAATTTGGTGTGAAAATAACCCTTCCATTACTATCTTCGATCGCTAATACTCCCACTTCCGGTTTCCGGATTTGCACCAAAAGTTGATCAATTCATCTCACTGATGCATTAAGTAAATATACCAAATTTCATCAAAATCGGTTGTGCCGTTCAGGCTGTACACATCTATACGGACGGACGGATAGGTCAACACAGGTCTTATAGATTCTTTCTTACTTTGCTCTCTGTTGACATAAATTTATTTTTCCACACCAGTCCAGCTATTCGTGCTCCTTTTGTTACTTGGCCATTTTTGGACATTTTTAATTTTAATATCGCATGGTAATAAGTGTCGTTTAGATATCACAAGGCATTTCGTTTTTTCAAGAGATATTTTTCTATATTTAATTTTCCCACAATTTCGTCGAATTGTGATAGGAGAGTTTGTAAATTTCTTTCGCTGTTTGCTATTAAGACCACGTCATCAGCATAACTAACATACGGTATGTATCCATTTTATATCCAAGTTCAGATGATAGGTATGCTATGATTTTGTCCATAATGAGATTAAAAAGCATAGGGGGCTTAAGGAGTCGAGTCGATAGTAAAATAGGTTCACTTTTATCTTAGCTTTGGTAATTGATATTCATCACATCTTTCTGGGACTTGTCTCTCTTTTAGACAATAGAAGATATAGTATCTTCCATCCTTACCCGGTCAAAAGCTTTTTATCTTATCTATAAAGCAAAGCAAAGGCTGGATTGTTGAATTCAATTGATTACTCAACTAATTGCCGTATAATGAATATGGCATAGATAAATATATTATATTTAATTCATTTTTATATATTTAATTCTTTTATATAATATATAAATAGATAAAAGAAAAAAATAAACCTAAAGACTTTTTAATTATAAATTACTGAAGACCATTGGACATCATATAAACTTTTTTAGGGATGGTATGCATGATGATCATTAGAATAATGAAAATCTCTTAATAGGAATTGTTCCATTAAAGTTAATGTGTATCTTGAATGGGTTATTCTTTATTATTGTAGAATGTCAAGATCTATCTATAAAATATTTTAGATTTGAGCTTAACCGATTAGATACTACATTATTAAATAAACATAATAATAATAAAATGAGTGAGAATTGTGGAGAGTGGATACCAGTTGCATATGATTTTCTTTTTTGTTGATGCCCCTCCTATCTCCTATCTTATTCAAACAACATGCCAATGAAGAATATGAACTTTTCTTTTCTCTGAAATATTATTACTTCAATAGTGAATAATTTAAACAAAGTACCTGGGTCATCAACAAATTCATCAATCTATTATTATTATTATTATTAAAGATTAAGAGGAGAATTTAAACAACGCAATGTCATTTTAATTACTCATGATTATTTATTTTTATTATTATGATCATCATGATTGTAAGTGTGCTTCCATACTTCCATGAAATTATATAAATATTAATTTAATTGTTCTAATTATGTACATTTACTTCCTAACATAAATTATTTCCTTTTATACTTTTCTTTTTAAATGTTTAGTAAATCTTAAAAAATTTCTTAACCAAAGGAAATCAATTGATTTATGAAGTGAATAAAAATGTTTTTATCTTTTAGCTTATATATAATAAATATATAAATGTATTCTTTATAAGTAAAAATGATTAAGTATGAGGAAAGAAGATGAGGGATCTCACATAATTTGACACGAATTAATTTTAATTAATTATGGATGATTATCACAAACATTCCAAATTTTTATTTTTATCTCATTAATCGTGAAAAAAGATAACTATATATTCTTGACTAATATAATCCGAAAATATGAGATATTAATAAATATCACTGTTGTGGTGTATTATTGATACTGTTACAGTCTATAGAGATTTTTAGATTATGAAATTATTAATTTTCTTTCTAAATAGATAAATGATTTTTGTCACTCAATCAGTCAATTATAAACTATGGGAAGAGTAAAAGATATTTCACTTTGTGGGTAACAAATCCAATTCAAAATTGAAGTTCTACAATTTTACCCTCTCCATTAATTACCTTGATTAGGTATTTTATGTTTTGATTTTCATTTAAAAATAAATAGAAATTTTCACTTTAATTTATTATGTAATTAATATGAACTCTTTTATTAGTTATCAACCTTTTTAGCTATAAGAATACTTCCTTGAAGGAAAATTCATTCTTTTATTTAGTTTGTTATTATCTTCACATTTGATATTCATTTAACAATTAAATTAAATTTGTCTATTTAATTTATTAGTGTATATTATGATTAAAATTTAAAATAAGGGGAATGGCATGATGTTCAATATATGGAACTAGATATATACATGTATATTCAAAAAATACCAAGATATGTATAACCTTTAAAATTTCAATTTACATAAATGGATACCCCTAGAATGTAGACAACCCGGGCTAACACACACACACACACATACTTTCTAATCACACAAACACACAATTTATCTTCACAATTATTTTTTAATGATTTTTTTTTTAAATAATGAAAAGAAAAGATTAAACTAATTTAGTACTTTTCCTTTTAATAATTTTTACATTCAAATTTCAAAAATGTTTAATTAGCATTATGTTAGTTTTGTTTTGATATAAAATGAAAATAAAATTGATCTCAAAATTAAATTCTTTTATTTTCTAAGTATCTAACTAACCAAATATTATATGTATTATAGAATTCATTGTTATTTATGTATGTATATATTCATATTTATTTGTTGATAAATATTAATTATCATTATTAAAAAACAAAAAACAAATTGCATCAATATTATATATATATATAAAAGGAGTAAGAATGCTTAGAAAAAATAATTTAATAAAAAATCCATCTGACTGTGTATTTTTTCTATTTATAATATTTTATGTTATTTATTTTATTTGTTATTGTTTTTTTTTATAACCTTTTCAACAATTTTTTTTTTCTAAAAAAAAGTTATTACTTTTCGGTTATATATTATATTATCATTATGACTGATCATGACTCCGATGAGAGTGAAAGGCAAAGAGTGAGTGAAATTTTTAAAAAAGAAAAAATATTAATGTATCATTAAAATTTTTTTTAATATTATCTAAAAAAAATATTATTGCTTAAATATTTAAATGTAAGATATTTAAAAAAAAAATAGATCAATTAATTATATTATATTTAGGTTGCAAGGATGATTAGAAAAGAAGAGAGAAGAATACAAAAAAATATTAATAAATTATCGAAATATTATATTAACGAATATCAATGTAAATTTTTACAATATATTGAAAAATTCGATGTAAGTATTTATTACATTTTGTATTAAAAGGAGACGAGAATGGATGTTCGTTCAAAAATTATGAAATAACAAAAGAAGCTGAATTGAAATTTCTTATACGTATATCTGACTAAGATCCATAAATTCATGAAGGTTGTTATAGGGGTGGCTTGAATTGGGAAGGTAAGCCTAGCAAGAATGTTTGTTTCCGGGGTTACTAATTGGGAAACGACCTGTCAATAGGCCAAAACACTGTGGAAGGCAATATTCTTATAGCTAAATTGGGAGACGATAAGTGTTGGTTGTATTGTAGGTCCTGGATTACTTGCTTGGTTGGGGGAATATTGTCTCTGCGACCAAGAACTTGCAAATTCTGAGCTAATTCATTGTTAGATTAAAAGTTTTAACAGTGATTCAAATGGATATTATTGAAAATTTGTTAAATGAAAAGTATTTTTCAATATTAATAATAAAATATTTACATCTAAATAAATTTTCTATTAATTGGAATGATATGTTATAAATTATTAATAATTACAAAATTTATACTTGAAATAATCTATTTAATTTGAACAATAAATATTAAATCGTATTTTTTTATTTTTTAGTTTATGGATAAAAATGGAGACAAAATTGGTTATGGTTTATATAATATTGGTCACCAAAGAGATACAAATCTTTTTACAATTCATGTCAGGATTGAGGTAGCTAAATGATGTATATTAAGAATAAATAAGAAATATTTAAATAATTTAAAAATGTAATTCATTTAATACACAATAATGAAGAAATAAATTTGAAAAACACAAATAGGTCGTACACAATTATTTTAAGAACCGTGAAGTTCGATAGAAAAAATGTATTTTTTAAACAATAAAATTGATTATAATCGAATTACATAATAAGTTATAATTTATTATTGAACCAATTCACATTCAATAGATATTAGTATATTCAATTTATTCCTTATCGCTATAAATATTAAAAAATAATAATAATTTTCGTCTACATTAAGTTAAGTTCTCATTATTTTAAGTAAAGTTCACTATTCATTATTTTATATATTATTGTTATTATTTCAGGGATTTTTAGGAAAAAAATTATATACGAAATTATTAATATTTTCCCGAGTTGATTGTCATTATCGGACACTTGAGGAGTCTCGTCAATCATGGCTGGGTACAGGCCCTAACGCCTTGATCCGCAATCTCTCTCTCTTCAGTTATCCAGACCATTACCTTTGTATCGTCACGACTGGAACTCAAGATAAACCAATCAAAAAACGGTTCGATTTTATTTTTAGGATATTCTTTAAAAATACATTAAATTATTTTTCGAATTTCTATTTAACCAATGGGATTAGTTTTATGTTGTTAGAATAAAACTCAACCACTATCGTGATAAACTTTTAATAAACGAAGGAGCAATTATTCTTCTTTATCGTCAAATGGGTCTAATGAACTTCAAAGGAGAACTTCAAACGTATACAATTAACTCAAATGGAAAAGTTTGTTTAATTCTAATACTTTTTTTAATTTTCCTTAAATTATTTTTGCCGATAATTCGATGGCGTTATACTCCATTTTCAGTTCATTTTGATAATTAATTCTCTTTGATAAATATATATATATATGCCTGAAAACTTTCAAAAAAATGTTATCTTCTTTACTAAATAAATTTTGTCTCAATTAAGATTCATAGGTAATGCCATCGAATTATAAAATTAATCCTTTTTTATTCCGAAATATTCTTATTTTTTAAAAGCTTTCTTATAAAATAAATTTTAAATAATTTGAATGTTTTTCTAAATTTTTTTTTTAAATTATTGAATATAGGTTAATGGTTTTCATCATTAGCAAGAAAAAATTCACTAATAATAATAATAATAATAATAATAAAAATTCTTTAAAATATCTGATAAATCATATCTTATCTTATTATTATTCGGAGAAACAGATATCATTCTTTATGATTTTTTTTTCTTTTAAATTTTATTTATTAATGCAACTACATAATCAGAATATTTCAAGCATAATTTATAACATTTCCTGTTCATTAAAAAGGCCAGACTAATCTGATTGTTTTAATAATAATGGAAAATTGATCATATATTGAAAAATCTTGGTGTTTTTTTTTTCACTAAAGCATACATGCAACAGGTTCCTTTGAATGCAAACTCTTTTAAAACTGTGTCTGGGATCAAATAGTAACCTTTAAAAAAATAAATTCATGTTAAACGATAACTAGCATTGAATAAATTCTGGAAGAGAGTAGAAATAGATAAAAAAAAAAATTATTAATAAAAATTATAAATTAATTTTAAAAGACAGTGAGAGATCTCCTACACCAAAAGCAAGGAGTAGATATGTAATATACTAATTAATCTATTTAAGTAAAGGTAAATTAATTATTAATACATTTTTGAAATTCAATTTATCAGAACAAGTATTCTGAGATGTAGAAAAAGAAAGAAAGAATAGGTAATTATCTCAGAAGTGATTGAGTGAATGAGTAATAGTTGATATTAGAATTAAATTCAAACCTAAATGATTAAATCTTAAATAATTGTATTTTTTTAATTTTTTTTAAAGCAAGTTCCATCCATTTTAACTTGTACAGTTTCTAAAGAAAGACTTGTTAATGGATATTTAATGGATACAATAACAATTGAACGACATATTAAAAGAAACGAAAATTCTGATGTGACAAATGATGCGGTGTTAACGGTTTTAACAAGAAATGCCGGATTTTGTATTCATCACGAATGGATTGATCGAAATGTGTATCTTATTGTGAAACGGCTTTGGAATCCATATACGGGTCATATCAAAGAAGTAATTTTTCATTTAACAATTTATTATATAAAAATTAATTTCTATTTAAAACTTGTTTATAAATATTTAGGGAGCTTCAAAAGATAAGAATTTTCTCGATGACTTGGAATTACGATCAAAAATTCAAGATTTAAATGTTTCTCTTAAAGTAGAACATCAAAAATATCTGGATGATAATCCCGAAATATTACATCTTCTTGGAGATTTTTTACAAGTAAGATTTTGACAAAAAATTTTATCCGTAAATTATTTAAATTAAATTTTTCTTATTAAAAAGTTTCACTTAAAAAATTTCTATTATAAATAAATAATATAAGTCTTTTTTGCTAAAATATTCTGAATCTATAATATTATATTCTATTAATTCCTTTCAGAAGTTATTATAGCATATAATTTAATAAATAATAAAATTAGATATTTAATTTTTAAATAAGAATTTTTAAGTAAGGAAGATGTTCCAATTAATTACTTTAAAAAAATTCTTTTCTAGTTTTCTAATATACGTTACATCAGAGTTTCTTAAACTGTGGTCCGCGGACCCCTGGGGGTCCGCGAAGCCTTTACTGGGGGTCCGCAAAGCCATCGTACAGGTGCACGAGTAAATGATGAGTCAGTTAAAACCTTATTTAATATAAAAGGAGCGATGGCATGGCTTTGTGAGGAACCAGAGATCAAATACCCAAATTCAACGAAATGTGCAAGAAAACTATTGCTACCGTTTCCATCTTCATATTTAGCTGAATTTTCTTTCTTCAATATTATAATTTCTAATAAAATGTGTTCTACAATATGCAAAAAAATCGTTATTCACCAATCACTGTTAGAAATATTCATCATATATCCTTGTTCTTATGAGATTTTAAGACAGAAATTATATATATATATAACTAATAAAATGACGTAAAGTACCTAAAGTTGGGATGGGGTCCGTCAAAAAAAAATTTTTCAAGTGGGGGTTCGCGGAGTACATAAGTTTAAGAACCTCTGCGTTACATATATATTGTTTCAAGTGTTAAATATATTTATTTATAATTGTTAATATAATTTACATTATTTCTCTATAGTCAGCACTTTTATATCAACCTGAAAATGTTTTAAATTTTGCACAAGATTTTTTTAATACTTTTTCAATACCATCTAATGTTGCAAAGGATGGGGAAATCGAAAAGAAGGTGGAGAAAAAATTTTCTTGGGGCGAGAGCATTAGACTTGTGCGACAACCCTGGTGTGAAACTTACGATTGTCAAATACTATAAAGTGTGCCTATCTAGATGTTTAACACTCTCAAATAATAATTATTATTGACAAATAAAGATAATATATTAAAACGTGAAAAATGTATTTATTTTAAAATAGAATAGAATTTATATTTACACCTCAAAAACGAAAATCCAATTCAAAATTTCCACTTGGTATTGTAGTTTAAAATTTTCTCTCTAGATGTAGATAGTGTGATTTAAAAGTTGGTAATCGTTTAAATATTTAAATCATAATTTTTGATCTGTCAAACATTAAAAATAATGAATTTAGTATTAATTTCTTTAATGAATATTAGTAAAATGTCTATATTTATTTAATGAAATTATCTTGACTTTATTTATTGACTTTTTATTTATATACAATAATTTGTTTCTCTCTCGCATATGGGAAGGTTAGTATTTTTTATTAAATCATTTTTACAGTGTTTTATTTAACTTGCTTGTATCATATCTCATAACATTTATTATAAATTAGACTTCAAAATAATATTTATCATTTAGACATAAAAAGTGGCGAGCTGAAGTCAAAAAGCTAAGAAGGAAACGAATTAGAAGAGAACTAGCAATTAAAAGAGATGAAGGTATATTTTAATCCATTAATATTTAATATAATATATAGTTTTCTGAATAATATCATTTGCAAACCTAGATAATTGTTGATTCTTAATATGTAAAGGAAATACAGAAATTCATGTTTTCATTCTCAGTTTCACCTCTTTAATTATTTTTTTAAAATTTTATGGTTTAATTTTAAATGTAATTTTTATTTCACAAATTTAGAACAAGCTCGCCGAGAGTCATCTCCAACATATATTATTTGGCTTAATGAACAAAGAGCGTTAGAAATAATAGCTGCTCAAGAAGAAGAACGATTAAGAATTGAAAGGCATAAAAAGTGGTTAGAAGACGAAGCTGAAGCTCAAAAACATTGGAAAGATTTACAGGAAAAACTCAAACGTGCACAAAAGGAAAAGGAAGAACAGGAGGTAACAAGATATTTGATAAAATTAATTATTTTAAAAATGATTAATTAATTTACTTAAATATGCCGAAAAAGGGATTTTAAAATAAAATGCATCTCAAAGGAGAGAGAAATTAAAACTATAATTTTGGTAAAGGACCACCCTACCTAATCCCTCAACGGATCGGAAAAAAAAAAATACCAGTGCGTACCTTAGATTACCCTGATTGATTTTTGATAAGAAATAATTGGTGCTCACTTCGTGTTTACTGGAGAAAAATTAATATAATTTGCATATAAATTGGGGGTGGGGGGGCCATGTTTTGATAGTTATAGTATGACTTATGATCAAAAGAGGGCGAGATCTTCACCTTGTCCAGTAGATAGCGCTATTAAATACAATTTAAATTTAAATATATATTAATTTCAACATTTGCCTAAACATTTATAAAAATAAATATAGATATGAAATACGTTCAATATTAAAAATAAATAAATATACATATGAACTTTGTTTTTTTTTATATTAAAAAATATTTAATTTGAGATTAATTATATATAAAAAGATCAAGTATCAAATAGATTCAAACTTTTATTTTCTTTGATTAGATAGATTATAATTAAATATTATTTATATTATTTAAAAATTATTATTTTTCTATTTATTAAGGATGTCTATTAAAAAATTGTAATTAACCTTATCATATGTCAAATATTATAGCTAAGTTTTTTTGAATTTTTTAAAATTAAAATAAATATTAATTAAATAAAAAACCTTTGTACTGTATCTCCTAATTATATAACCTTATACTAATAATAATATCCTAAAGGATTTTTAGAAATATAATGGGGAGAGATGAGATAGAGAAGCTATTCTCAAAGGGGTCCATGAGGTCCCTGGGGGTCCTCATGGATGTCTCTTTAGTAAAAAATAAATTGAAAGGGGAGATTTAAGAATAAAACTTAGTAATTTTAGACAGACATTGCCTTTTATATATATAGATTAAATGAGGAAACAATATCAAATAATTTTAATATATCTATTAATGTAATAAAAAAACAGATATGGACATAACATAAATATTTTTAATTTTATTTTATTTGTAATATATGTAAGACCAGGCTGTGAGGTCATGAATGCCTGGATATAATTTTAAATTAATAAATATTCGTGGGGAGATATGTAAAAATCTCCACATGTGAAATTTGGTGTGGAAACAATACCTCCCTTACTATCGTTGGTCGGTGAAAAATAAAAATAAAAATGTAATAATAAAAAATAAAATTTCAATTATATTAATTTAATAAATTATTATTATTATTATTATTAAGTGTTCAGTTATCACATACGTATATATGTATACAGACACACATGCAAAAGCGAAGCTTTGCCGGGTCTGCTAGTTATACAATAAAGGACTCATTAATGCGTAAATAATTAAATTTAATGTTAATTATTTATAAAGAAACACCAAAAGAACGCTGAATCTTAATTACAATTTTTTAAAAGACATCCTTAAGCCATTAAGTACCAACTTATTTTTTTTTTTAATAAAAATTTTTTTATTAAAATGTATTTATTAGGGCTTAAATGTTTAGGAAAAATTTTTTCCCAAATTATAATTACTGAGAAATTAAGTGATGATTATTTGAGACCACTGGGACAATATGATTTAAAAATCTTTCTTATTCTCTATCTATTAGTGTGATGGATGGACTTGACAATTTTTGTGCGATTTCTTTTATGTTTGGCATAAAATTACTAAGTTTTATTCTTAAATCTCCCCTTTCAATTTATTTTTTACTAAAGAGACATCCATAGACCCCCAATAGACCCCTTGGTCATCATAGACCCCCAGGGGGTCCTCATGGACCCCTTTGAGAATAGCTTCTCTATCTCATCTCTCCCCATTATATTTCTAAAAATCCTTTAGGATATTATTATTAGTATAAGTTTATATAATTTAGAGATACAGTACAAAAAAAGGTTTTTTATTTAATTAATATTTATTTTAATTTTAAAAAATTCATAAAAACTTAGCTATAATATTTGACATATGATAAGGTTAATTACAATTTTTTAATAGACATCCTTAATAAATAGAAAAATAATAATATTTAAATAATATAAATGATATTTAATTATAATCTATCTAATCAAAGAAAATAAAAGTTTGAATCTATTTGATAGTTGATCTTTTGCGCTATCTAGTTGAGCAAAGAAAACATTATGGTGAAGGCCCCGCCATCTCTTGGCCAGTCTTGACCTAAAGCCAAGCGTGGATGTTCGTTACGCCCTCTTAGGGACAATCATTTCTATCTCGGAGCCCCGGATGTAAACCTTTACCATAATTTTTTATAAAGTTTTAAATATTAAAAATAAACTATTTCTGCAGATGTTATCATAACAAAAAATCATTAAAATAATAAAATTAATACTAAGTGAAAAGCTAAGATTTAACAAATAGAATTTTAATATGCTTTTAGATACGAATTAGAGAAGAATGGAAATTAATTGAGAAAGAAGCTCGAAAAAAACGAGAAGAAAAACAAAAACAAGAAAAAGAGAGAAAAAAGAAAGAGGTATTTATTTTCTTTAAACAAATTTTTTTTTTTTGAAAATCTATTAAAATTTAAATAATTTTTTAGGAAGAATTATTACTTGAAATAGATAATTTCATCGCATATGGGGGTCCAATTCCAAACTCTCTCCAGGGATTTACTGGACAACGTCCATTATGTGAAGAATGTCCGTTCTATGCAAAAACCGGAGCATGTCGTTTTGGCGAACGGTGTAGTCGTAACCATGTTATCCCCGGATTATCAAATATTATTATGATACCTGGATTTTACAGGTAACTATTAAACATGTTTTTACTAAATTCTTAACCAGCTTTGATTTTTTATAAATTATAAAGTTAATTATTTAAATATAAATATATATTTAATGAATTTTGAATTCTAATTTAGTAGTTTATATTATAAATGAGTTTAAAAAAAACCTTGCTGACACCTTACTTAGCTAGTGGAAATTTAGTTCTTTTTAATCTCTATAACCCCGTTAATCTTGTTTTGATTTCTCAAAAGTGTATTGTTAATGTCACTAGATATATTTTCCTGCTAGGAGCAACGCAGGTATCATAAGACATAAGGTTTCTTAAAACACATGTGAAATGTGAAATGTGAAATAAAATTATATTTATATGATTATAAATATTGAATCTTTTGTTTTATATAAATTATTTTTCTTTATTTTAGTCATTTTGGTCTCGAGCAAGCTCTAACAGCAGAACTTGATCCAGATTTAATGCTTGAATATGAAGAACGTGATCGGGAAAAACACTTTCGTATATTTTTTAATGATATTGTTCCTGAATTAGAAAAATATGGTAATTTTCATTAATTTCTTAATTGAAAAACAATGAGCAATGATTTGGATGAATTTTCTTCTAATAGGCCAAAAAATTTTCTAGGCAAAATATTAACTCTTCGAGTTTGTTGTAACGCTGAAACCCATCTTAGAGGCAATGTATATATTGAATATGAAGAAAATCGACACGCATTAAAAGCTCTAAGAGGGTTAACTGGCCGATGGTACGCCGGACGAATACTTCAACCGAGATTTATCAAATTTAGAGGTTGGAAAGAAGCTTTATGTGGATTGCATTTTCGTAGGGATTGTCCGAAAGGTGCTACCTGTAATTTTTTACATGTTTTTCGAAATCCTGCAAATGCTTTTGATTTTCGGTAATTATAAATTTTTTAAAAACATAAAATGGAAATACAGATATTTAAGGTTTTATAGAAAATATTTAAAATGTCCAAAATATTTTTTCTGCTTTCCAGCGACCGTGAAAAAGCAAAAGTTCGGGAAATACGAGAAAGGGAACGCGAACACGATCACATTTGGCGATGGAATTCTGATAGTTCAGAAGATGAAACTATATATGAAAACAAATCGAAACATAAATCCGATAATAAACGGCTATCTAGTCCTCCCCATTATCATAATCATTCTAGAGACAAAGAAAAAGATAGAACACGATCTTCGAATTCGAAAAAACGTTCGAAACGGTCTTTATCATCTTCACCTTCTTCAAGAACTTCTTACAAATCATCTAAAACCAGAAAAAAATCAAAAAGAAAAAAGAATCGGTATTCTGAACATTTAAGTTCCTCAAAAGAAAAAAGTGTACCTTTATTTAAGTGATATTTTTTATTATTAACATATATTTGTACAAAATTATTTTTATAATAAAAGAAATATTAATATAATAAACATTTTTAAAATATTGAAAATTAATAATTTATAAATCTAGTGTATTTTCATTGATTATCATAAAAAGACAAAACTTTAAATAATAATATATTTTGATATAATAATAAACTAATCTTAAATGTTTGTTTTCACAAGAAATTAATCTAGTTTGGTGCCCAAACATTTTCTTCTCTCTTTCCCAAATGAAATAGATTATACACAAAACTACATTAAACGATAAATATTGTTATTATACTTTTATGTTATTTGTATTTTGAATATAAAGTAGAAAACTATCCGAAACCAGAGAAAATTGTGCAATCTTAAATTCAGGGTTATTGATTACAGAAAAATGTATTTTGCATTGTAATATGAAGATTATCAAGTTGAATATTCACTTCATATGTTGCAGATTACATTACATTACATTTCATTACTAGCTAAATTTGAAAAATTGGAGTTAATCTATTTGACTTCTCTGAATGGCACAATTAACAATGCCATGAAAAAATAATATTAATCTAATCTGTTATATCAATTGTTTATTTAGAATTTATGACATTATTATTATTATTATTTATAAAATTTGGGGAAAAAGAAATCGATTATTTTTTTGGTAGATAGCTATAGTGACCGATATCTCGTAAAGTATCGTTCAAACAATTTCAAATTTATGCTCGTTGTCAAGCTCACATTTCACAATAAAGAAAATTATTTTATTGTTTTTTATTTCGTACATTCAGTTATGAGCTACAGGGTGTTAAAAATAGAAGACAACAAAGAGAAAATTTGGTACATTTTTTCTTTCAAAAAAGCGAAATTGCAAGCCAGGCGGCTGAAATTGTGAACAGTGTTTATGGAGCTGATACTATAACAGCTAATTATGTGCTATTTTGGTTTCGTGGATTCCGTTCAGGCATTTTTGATGGCTCGTCGTCGAAAATGTCAACCAAATCACAAAAATAATCAAAGTTGACCGGGATATCAGTAGCCCTAGGAGTTAACGAACCAACATAAAACAGTTTTAAACCATTTGTGCAAAATTGGATTGAAACCGAAGCTCGCGATGTTTGGTGCCAAACCAATTAACACAAAAAAAAAAATTGTTGGATCGAATTGCAGCTACGAAGCCTTTTGGCCAAATGAATTCTTAAACGGATGGTGATTGGGGATGAAATGGGTTTACTTACAGCAATATTGTGCAAAACGATCGTAGTCAAAACACGATAAAGAATTGGAATCAAGAGAAGATTGTGAAAATCGATTATTAGAAATTTCCGCCAATAAGAACCAAAACATCTATGAGAGAGGCATTATGAAGTTACCTTTAAAATGACAACAAATTGGTGCATATTTGACCCATATTGGACAATCCAAAGCATGTTAATTAAAGTTTTGAATTTCACACAAAAATAATAGATTCTTTTCCCCAACTTATTCTTATGGTTCAGTTTAAAGATACAGTCGAACAACTATTAGTACACAATTCGTTCAATATTCAACATATAAATTTTTACTATCTCGCCAGAGATGGTATTGCAATCACGAAAACTTTCGATGTTGAGATTTTGATGTTTTTTATACGTTTTGAAGGTTCCTGAATCATTTTCACTAAGGTTGAGAAAAATGTCTCTCTCTCTCTGTGTGTGTATGTGTGTATGTATGTAGACAAGATTACGCAAAAACGGTTTGAGCTAGAATCATGAAATTTGGTACATGGGCATTATTCAAAATTCGTAGTTTTCTATCAACTTTTGAGAAATGTAGCTCAACCGGAAGAGGGTCATTACTTACAACGTTTTGATTTTTTTTCCTCTAAAGTGACCGTAAAAATAAAAATATATATTTGATAGTTTTTCTCATGATTAAAAATTGTATTCAACTGCTATATATAGAATTTCAGCTTGATTGAATCTCTGAAAGTACCAGAATTAATTTTTTAACACTGCAAATCTCATACGTGACGTGGTGAAATCAACAAAGAGCCAAACATGCGCTGGTTTAATAAATATTATTTATTAATTTTAATTTATAATTTATAATTAATTAAATTTAATTTAAATATAATATATTATATGTTATTTAATCCAATTCAAATTGCGAGATAGTCGAGTGGAGACAATCCAGCTAATTTTTTAATTGATATCAAAAAACAAAAAGTTAGAAAAAAGAAATAATTGATTGATTGATTGATTGATTATGATTTTAATAGAATCGAAGTTTTAAGTATACATGGTTATAATAGATATATAAATTATCTGTCTATATTCTATTTGGATAATGATAGAAAGAATAATGTGCAAAAAGATTTATCTATTTATTTAAAAATTAATGAAATACGAGTTCAATAATAAAAATAAAAAATGCAATTGAAAGAGAAAGTTTAATTTAAAAAAAGTAAAAATTAAATAACACATAAAATATTCCCAATAATAAGAGCTTTTAATGTTCATTCTTTGTTGTTGACATATTCATCGATAGACAGTAACTATTTGAAATGACAAAATAAATAAATAAGTATTAACCAGCAGTGTTCTCTCTAATTTTTTTTATCTGTATGTGAAATTTCTTCAAAAAACAAAAAAAGAAAAAACATAAAAATAATAATAATATTTTGGAGCAGTATTTAAAAACAAAAACTGAATACAAGAGCAGAACAGTAGAAGAATCAATAATACACAACAAATTGAACACCGATGTTGGTATATAATATTTTAATTTTTTTGTGTGACATTAAGAAGCATTCAAAATTAACGTTATACCATTGAAATGAAGATTTTATTTTATGGAGGGAAAAATTTCTTATACGTAAGAATATTGTTAGGTTGCTATGCACAACCACCCACACTGCTGACCTCTTATCCCATACATCATACATACACAGACAATTTAATTTAATTTTCCAATTGATTCATCAATATATTCTTCTTCAGAAGCTGTACAATCATTCCAGCACTTTTGAAACATTTCTTATATTTTTTTATCTTTCTAATTAATTGCACCTCAAGCTTATCCAATATCACAACGTGAATTTTGCTTCCAAAAAGACCGTACATTTTTTATTTCCTCTTCATTTGCCCTTTTGCCAGTTATATGGTATGATCTCATATCCTTTTGCTTTTAATTAAATGTCTCAATCCATGTTTGCATAAATAATGATAGAAAATTGTTTGATGCGATTAATTGAATAATTATATACATTTCCCCCTCACCCCCCCCCCCCCTTCAAAGAGGTTACATTCATTCTACTTATAAACCTTGAAATGTGGGACATCATGTCTCCTCCTCACGATCACGAAAAAATATATTGGGTAATAAATAAATAACTACAACAAATTAAAATACTGATAATTTTCAATTGTAAGATATTTATATTCACCAATGAATTTATTTATTAATACATACTCGTAGAATACTAGATTTATCATTCAGTCAAAGATAACCTTATTTATCTTGAAAGTTATTGTAATAATTAAATTATTATACTCTCTTTGTAAATCTTTGATGATATATATATAGAAATAAATTAAATTAAAATTGCATGCAAAAGTGAATTGAACTTTATGCATAATATGTATTTTGAAGAAATAAAGTAATTTTCAATAACTTTTTTCATTATTAAGCCAGAAATGTACATAATGTACGTATATCAACCCTCTAATGGTTCAGTTGCATTGTTATTATCTGTCTATCGATCTCTGTGGCTCGACAGAACTCGAAAGTTCGTGGCCGCAAGCAACTTTTCTCGAAAAGTCCCTATCCTGAGGAGTGTAGACTCCTATTTAACTTCTATTTTCTCCCCTCCTACATTGTCCGCCCACCAAATCCTTGGTCTTCCCAATCGGTATCTCCTCAAATAGACATTTTGCCAGTCTTTCCTGTCCCCCCTGTCCTGCCTATCACAACCTTCTATCTTTTAATCTTTTAATTCATATGTCTGGCAATTTAGTTCGGGTTATGTTCAGTAGTTTTTCCAATAGTTTTTGCTTAGTGGTCTTTGTTACCCTAAACTTTACACAGGGTTTAACAATTATAATACCTCTGGCATGTTAAAATCCCTTGAAGAGATACGTATAATCGTATATAAGTAGGTTGCCCTCTAAATGGGGTAGAAGTGTTGTATGACCAATTGTTATACCAATGGGACCCATCCACTCAACCTTTTTTTAACCTCGATTCTCTGGATAGGAGACCACTAATTTTTATTTCAAGTAACTTTCCAAATTTGATCACGAAGAGTCAGTGAACCTCGCACCAAAGCTTTAGTAAACAACTTTTCTTTCTTTAGTCATCAAGAATTAAGAATTTTAAACAACAATATTATATTTTTAAGGAATTTTAAATTTTTATCTAATTAATTTTATCGCCTAAAATAATGTATGAAACCTGTTTCAAATGTCCCACATAGATCATTAATGTAACAAAGGCATTTAGGGATTGTGATTCTTGAAATTAAAGAAAAATCACTGGTGATATTTTTGTTCGTTGTTGCCAATTCTACAAATTTCAATATCAATCAATATCAATTCAATTTCTACAATTTCAGTCTAAATTATATTTGTGTGTGCACTCGTTACATTATTAAATTATATAAATTTATAAATTGTTTTAAATTATTTAATTTATATATAATCTTGATTTGAACTAATTTATTTTAATTTTTTCAAGAAATTTGAATTTAGACACATTTTTAAAATTTATTTAAATATATTTTAAAATTTAAATTATTAATTTAAGTATTTCTTCAATATTTAATAAATTAATTAATTGGATATTTATTTATTTTATTTATAGATATATTATGTATATAATAATATAATATATTATTATATATACATCCAGTCAGAAAAAGTTTAGGAAAAAATGTCTGAGCAATTAAAATAAGTTTATGAGACATAATTACACACTTTTCTCCTTTGTGGGCGCAGTCCAAAATTGGTACAAAGGGAAAAAGCTAAACTCTGCTTTTTTTCGACTCCGTTATCTTTAGGTTTTATGGCTTTTAACTTAGGATGAATTTTTCCATCAAAACCGACTTTTTCCATCCCACCAAAGCAACGTTAGTTGAACCCATGTCACCCATGTGTTTTTACAAAAAAAAACCGTTTTTGCCTTTGTACCAATTTTGGACATATTAAAATAGTTTTCAAAAAAATATTTTAAAACAATATATATATATATATATATATATATATTATTATGATTATTATTTATTTATGTATATATGTAGATGCTACTCTATTTTCCTCTAAAAATCTTTAAAAATTTTAAGGATTTACTTACTAATAAAACTTGTAAAAAAATGCCTATTTATTTATTTATTTATATATATTTATCTATTTTAAACAAATAAATGAATTGAAATATTGGACTACTGAAAAATAGTCTTTTCAAATTTAAAATTAATATTAATTGATGAAAAAACATGAATTGCGTGGATGGATATATTGAGAGTTATTTATTAGGCTCTTGATATTTATACGGACTGAATGGCGGCATCGCATGGAACTGGAGTCATTAACAAACAATAATAACAAATAATTATTTTTTAAAACGATTTTGATTATTGGAGGTGTAATATTATTATTATTATATTTACTTTGTTATGCTTTTGTTTTTATGCCATTTCTATTTATTAATTCTCTCGGTCACGCGTGTCTGGCTTAAGGATCCTTGCGCCTATTTGTGGAACAATGCAAGGAAACTGTGAAGCTATTGCTTCATCAACTTCTCTCTCATCTTTTTCTATTCATAAAATAAATTAAAAAATAAAAGAAAAACAATTTGAATTGTAATTTCATCAAAGTACCATATTCTTCTTCTTCTTCATTTGCTTTCCATCGTACATATATATATATATCAGTATTTATTTTCATCAAGTAACAATTTTATTAATCTTAATATTCAATTCAAATAATTCAAGTTCGTCACATTAGTACAATAATATATAGTGATAAGTATAATATTAAATTATAAATTAAATTAAATTAAATCTTTTCTGTTTACCAGAAAAATTAAAATTGAAAATATATAAGAAATTTAATTAAAAAAAAGGTATCCAATAAACTAAATTTTGATCTTTCAGTAATTTTCAGAATTATTTATATATATAATATAAAAAGAAAAATATATTAAAAATATTAATAAATATAAGTAATAAAATATTTCAAATATATACATTTGTTATTACGTTTATGTAATGGAGACTGTGAAAACTAAAAGAAAACATAAAATAATTCAAACTAACAGAAAAATAAATATTAGACTCCAAAAAACAAAATAATTACTTGATAGAAGGTTGCGATGGTTGCGAACTTGTGAAGAGATTAGGAGAAGATAGTAATTGGATGAATTTATGATTCAAGAAATGTCAAGAATTTTGGCAGACCATAAAAATTACAAATAAATTTAATATAAAAAAAAACTTCGGCAAAACAATATAGTAAATGAAAAATTTGAAATGTTCACTAATTAGTATATTATTAACAAATATTATTTATAAAATTTAAATCATATGATATTAGAATTTTTCTCCGATTAAGAAAATCAAGATAAAGATTGAAAGGATTCTTCGTAGTACCGCGCCTTGGGACTAAGTATATCCTTTTTTTTATAGGATTAGCCAGAGATTATATATATAAAATAATTCCTTAATAAAGTAAATAAAGTCTAATAATGTAAAATAAAATAAGTACATATAATTTTGGTTTGTTAATATCATTTGATATCAGGCTTAATGCTGAAATTTGGTTTGAATGAGGGTTTTTGAAATTTAAAAATAAATCTTTAAATATTTATTAGGTTTGTGACAGAATCAAGTATTGTCAATAATTTTAGTGTCGAGTAGCATCAATTTTCTTGGTATAAGAATCAGCAGGCAGGTAATTTGGGTTAATTCTCTTTCCACTTGCGCCCGCTGGAATCAATTTAGTGAGATTGAGAGAAAATTAGGAATACTTTAATTTAGTCTCTTGTTTTTTTAATATTTTTCCCCCTTTTTAATTAAAATAATCTTATCATCTCAATTCATGTGGATTTAATCGTCTACATAGATTTTGCATCTATTTCTTCATAATCCGGTTTGAAGTTGGTGTTTTTCCAGGGCCCGCCATTGGCCCTGTTTCTTCCTATTTGGCCTGATAAGAGTGATTTAGGAGGCACAAGGCTGCCCACTTGTTACATGCCCGTGATTACTTAACTGAATAAAAATGAGAAAAAAAAAATCACATTACAGTAAAAATAAATGGAAAACATGATGGATCCTCGACATTCAACACATAAATTAAATTAATATACATATATGAGACCAAGTATGGAAAGCAACGTGCACGACGACCCCTACGGGCTCAACACACGTCGTGAGTTTTTTGAAAAATTTCTTTAAATTTATAATAATAATCTATTAATAGATTGCAAAAATAGATGATATAACATACCTATTATATTTATTAGAAATGAGAAATGAGATAAAACGTTCAAAATATATCCTGAAATTTATACATACATATTTATCATTCATTATTCAATTCATTTTAGTCTTATCTGATTTACATTGATATTTAAATGTTTTTATATGATATTATATAGATTAATTAAATTATTATTTTTTGGAGATGGACATGTAAAAATATGCAAGAGTTATAATAAGTCCAAAAATACCCTCCCTCACAAGAGATATTTTTTTTTTTTTTTATAAATTTTAATGAAAAACTAACTAATAAATAAGAAAATTATTTATTTATGTAGACATAAAACGACAATTTAATATTATTTTTTTATTAATATTTCCACTGATTCTTCTCCATCTCAACTCTCCGACCTCTACGATACGATACTTCTTCTGGCATAATCTAGTCTTCTTTATATTAATCACTATAAAATACGTAGAAATAAAAGATTATTTACATATACATATATATATATATATTTAAAAAAAAAAATAAATCTTTTACCTTCAAAGTGGTTTTTCCTTTCAAAGGTTAACCAACCCTCTTTGGTTCAATTCAGTTGATTTAGTTCAGTTGTACGGTGTTTACAGAATCATGTTTGATCAAACAATATCACAAAATAATACACATATTTTAAATTATTATTATTTTTTTTTTCTACTTAAAAATTCTTATTTTTTAGATGATTGCATAATTTTAATCTCAAGTGTAAATATTTTTCATACATTTATTTTGATTGAAAAATAAAAAAAATATTATCTTTCTCTTATATATATTCTTAATTTTTTATTTTAAGAGTCTGGTTTGTTACTTGGTTAGTTAACCTTGGATAAAAATGACTGGTAATTAATAAATTTTTATTGAAATTTAAATTATTATGTTTTTCTATCGTCTGACAACTTCTATTAATTTGGAAACACAAATTATATTCAATAATCATCAAAAAATATTACATGTATTTTTTTAAAAAATTTGATTTGAATAGAAAATTTATTTTATGATCTTATTCATTAATTAGATGAAATGAGAGAGAGGAGAGATCTTACCGATCTTACTGATCATTGAATTATACTTATATAGGAATATAAAATATTTTTTGGAGATTATAATAAAATATATTATGGCTTTTAGCATTTGCAATTTTATCATGAGTTTTTTATTGCCAATTTAGCTAGTCTTTGCTTAACTTATTATATATATATATATACATATTTCACTATGACAAAAAAAAAATGTTTTAAAATGATTATTTTCGCCTTTTTCAAAATTGTAAAAATTTGCTATAATATTATTATATAAATATGTTAATGATTTTAAAAAATACTTTATTTTAATATTATTATAATTTATATTGTATAATAAATCATATGAAATGTACTTGAATAGTATCATCCTATTGAAATAGAATTGACCCTGATATAATTTACATAATTCCAGATGACAATTTGTTTAATTGTCATCCAGATCCACATTAATTCCAATGGAGCCAATAAGAGGAAAAAAATTAAATATTTATACCAAGGTTATTTTTATATGGTGCATATAATTAGAATATACATATTTGATAGATTAACTTTATTTATAATTTCCATCTTGAATAGTATTTGTTATTAGTTATTAGATATATGTAACTTGTGTGTGTGTGTGTGGCCTTGATTTAATATAAAGTTATCTATTATTACATATATTTAATGATAAAATATATTTTTAAAGTTAAAAAGTAATTCAAAATCCTTAAATTATGTATTTTTTGGAAAATATGAAAAAAAAAAAAATATTTGATTTTTAGATTAGAAAAAAATTTAAGATTAAAATCTTAAGTTTTAGTCGATACTTTAGGGATTTTCCCATTAAGTATACATAGTACCTACATACTTAATGGAAATTATTATTATCTTATATTATATGTATTATTTTCAATTCAAATTTAACCTACATGATATGTTGAAATGATAATGATATGTATAATAGAGAGGAGTTGAAAATAGAAAAAAAAAAAATGTTTTTTTTTATCAAGTGAAACTTGAAAAATAATATTCCCTTCCACTTTACAATCTTGATTATATTACTCTGTATTACTGTCCATATTTTCATATTGAAATATATAAATTAAAAAGAAAATGGAAAAAAAAAAAATATGAAAAGTAATCTCAAATTAATCCTAGATAAAGTAGATAGTAGCTGTTTTAGTATATAAATTTGATATCTATGGCTAAAAATTGACTAGAAAAGGGATTTAATGAATTCAATTGTAATTAGAATTGGGAATTAGAAAAAAAATTCTATAAATTGATTAATTCTTTTATTTATAAGATATAATAAAAATATCAAACTCAATCAATTGAAGCCCGAAAATACTAATAACTATAATCTTGATCGGTTGGTTCCCAATCAATCAAACTTTACAAGGAAATTTTTTTAAGGTTTCTCTCTCTCTCTTCTTAAATACCGGTCAGGTCGCTGGACGAGAGGGAATCACGTTATATAACTCAACACTTCTCTCGACTCCCTCGCAGAGTACCCGGATTCATCATCAAAAATAGAAATGAAGACATCATCGACACTCCGAGAAATCAATCAAACTGAGATAAATAACAATTTATTCTTAATATTTTGAAAATATTTAACGAAAAATCATGACTTCAGATTTGAAATAGTTTTACTTTTTTTTTTTTTATCTACGTAGATGACATTTTCTTTCATTTATAAAGGTGATAAGAAAAGTGCAATTAAAAAAAGCGGATCAATTAAATAATTAGTAGAATAAAGAATAAAGAATAAAGAATTTCTTTCTTTCTACTCCTCAAGTAGACACGAAACAAAAACAAAAGTGATTGGAATTCCTTTTTGTCACTTTTGGAGGATTTTAATGATAATCAAAGCAATTTTATTACGATGAGTCCATTAAATGTGGTTACCTAATCACTGGAAGAGTTGGACTCTTAGTATATGGATTCCAGGGAAGTTGAAGGACATTCAAGTTAGAGATACAATCCCACTCCTGCCCCTCCTTCCCAATTTATTTATTTTTTCATTTGACTTTTGAGAAACACGCGATAAAAATGATAATCAGATAAATCAGCCTTTCATAAAAGCCATTTTTATTCAAATATGGAGATAAATTTGATTATTTTTTCTTATTTTGAAAAAAAAAAAAATATTAAATATAATAAAAAAAAATTGAAAAAAATTCAGAATAATTTATATTATATTATAAATTGAGGATATAAAGACCAGCCCTTTCAAAAAATTTCCACTTTAAAAAAAATCTAGAAATGAATTTTGATTTAGGTTGTAACAAGAGTTTTTAGATTATTTAATGTTGGGACCTCATTACCAAAAAATTTGTGGGATCGGATATAACAGGGGTCGGCAACCTTTTTCGGATGGCGGGCCATTTTCAAAATAATTTTTTTTATGCGGGCCGCACATACAAATGTAACTTACATAGTGCTTATATATCATATACAAGTCTAAATATTATTAAAAGATTATAGAAAAAAGTACTTTTTATTGACAACATTTTACAATTCTTAAAAAAAAACATACGATTCCAATTATATACTTATAAATATAATTAAATAATATAATAATGAAATAAATATTATAATAAAAAAACAAGAATGTTAGAAAACAAAAAAAATACAGTTTGTAACAGGAAAAAAGAAAATACAATTTCAATTACAAAAATACATTATTATGTGAATAAAAAATATCTTTCATTTTATTCATTCATTAAGGTTCAATGCGATGTTTGTTCTTGAATATTGTTGGATAATCCATTTACGTCCGATTGTGTTTGGGATCCTGAGATCCTCAACAAGTTTTGTAAATTTGTACTTCTGTTCGTATACATCAGGGATGGGCAAACTTTTTTAGGATGCGGTCTACTTCTAATTTTTTTACAATAAGTCGGTCCACCAGATATTTATTAAAATAATAATAATAAACAATGTGGTATAAATGTACATAGGTAACTAAAAAAATAGAATAAGAAAGGAACTTAGGTATATATTTTCAAACAAAATTTAAAGATTATAAAAGTATAAAAATATCAAGTTCATAAGAAATATTCTGATTCGAATTATTATTTAAGATAAAGTCATGTGAAATTGTCCGCATTAGAAGATTTACACTGCATATCCTCTGCTAATTTAGTAAATCTTGGTGTATAATTACTAACTGCCAGTCTTGTACTGCATTCGAGGTGATTGTCTGTAAGACGGGAGCGATATTTTGATTTAATTATATTCATCGTAGAAAATGCAGATTCACATAGGCAGGTAGAGCCAAAGAACGATGTTAAATTTATTTCGAGACCTTTTAAATTAGGATACTTAACTTGGTCCATTAAATTCCAAAAAATATTTGTAGGATGTGAATTATGTGCTTTTAAAATTATGTCATTTTGAAGAAGAAGAACTTCATCTTTCTCAATAGTTATAGAAAACAATTCGTTTATATTTTTGGTTATTTCTTCCCCGAGTAATGGAATTTTTTATATGCTAAGGAGTAGTTTAAGTATAAAAAAGGCAATCAGTGTAAAGGCGATCACTTTAAAATGACTCGGCGGTCCACCAGTCGATCGCGATCGACTTAATGCCCATCTCTGGTATACATTATTGCCACCGGTCACATTTCGGCACGTTCACGCTCACACTCTGTTGATTTTTTCAAAATTATATTAATGCTTTGGCGGGCCGCACAAAAAGTCGAAAAGGGCCGCAGGTTGCCGACCCCTGGGATATAAGATATAAGTATTGCAAACAAAAAAAAAATACAAATATGTATATGATATATGTATGATAAGTGTAGATGAAGAAAAGATTAATTTATCAAATTTTAATAATAATAGAATAACATATTAATAATAGTAGTAATAAATGGTAATGAAGAATTATTAAATTTAAAATTAATTATAAATATATATATATATATATATATATATATATATATATATATATATATATGAAGAGATAGATATATGCATAGCCATAGATATCCATAGATATTAAATAAACCTATTTATTACTATTACTATTACTATAAATTATAAAAGATAACCTTGGTTTTAAAATGAAAAATAAACATTTGCAGTTATTAAAAGAAAAAAATTCATGCCTGTATCAATCGATACTTCTTCAATTAAAATTAATTACATTGACAGATTACATTCTCGCAATAATAAAATTTTTTTTTTTTTGCCAAGAATTCAAATATACTTATTTCAATATTTAAATTTTGTGAATTTATTTATTTTTTTATTTTTGACATCTAATTTATAAATTAAACTAGCTGCTCAGAGCGCCTTCGGCGCTCTTCACACCTAGACGGGGGCTCCGCCCCCTGTACCCCCGAGTTGTACATAGTATTTGGTGGTTGAAAGTATTAAAAGTTTTTCATCCATTTTGTTTCAATCAGTATATTACATAAAACATTCATTTCTTTTTGTGTTCTTATTTAAAAAATATATTTTAATTTAATCACTATATTAATTATATATATTATTATTGTATATGTTATATCTATCTACCTATGTGGCTCAAAGATACTCTAAAGTTCTTAGCCGCAACAACCACATTTCTCCAAGTGTCCCTATCCTGAGCCCTTATTCCATCTCTCTTACGTCCCTTCCTACGCGTCATTGGTTTTCCAAGCGGACGTTTTCCAATCGGTCTTCCCACCAATATCTTTTTCCTCTCCCATTCTTGCCACGTGCCCTGCCTATCGCAGCTTTTTCCCTTTTATAACCCTAACTATTTCTGAAGATGCAGATAGGCCATGCAATTTCTTGTTATACAGTCTCCCTCATACCCGGTGACCTCATCTTTCTTTGGCCAATAAATGCAGGGAAGAATCCTATTCTCAAATACTCTGAATCTACTCTCATCTCCAAGGGTCATAGACCATGCCTCCCACCCATATAATGCAACAGGCAAAATAATCTTTTTATATATTCCCTTTGATAATAAATTTGAAGAGATAAGCCTCTTTATTGCAGATAACAGGCGTTTCCCGATTGCAACCCCGATTTAAATTCTTCTCAAATATTATTATCCTTCGTGATTACATTAAATTTTTCTACATATTCAAATACTACATTTTGTATCTTAAGATTTTGTATGTTAATACTCTTCCTCTTTGTTACTAAATATTTTTTCTTATCACTATTAATTTCAAACCTCCATTAAATTTTCCTCGCTATCTGTAATTGCAATTGCCGAATCTCCTATTATATTTAAGTCGTCTGAGTAACCTAATATTTTACAATTGATTTCCGCATCTTATTCTTTCTTTACTACCTTCAAGAGAAATTTGAAGATTGAAAATTTGAAAAAGTTTATCCGGATCTATTGAGTTATGCGTATGTTTTACTAAAGTCTACAAATAATTAGTGAACAGAAATATTGAATTCGCGGTTTTGTTCCTAATATCTGTCATAATGAAAATATCTTAATTAATGTTGGTCGATTTGGCCTGAACCCGCAATGATATCTCCTAATATTTCCTCCGCCTATAGTTTATAAGTATTGTATATGTTATAATAGAGTATAATATTTCTTGATCATATCATTTTGGTATTTTATTTTCATTGCTAGATTATTATTGAATATTTTTAATTATAATGAAACTTGAGAAAATGCAAAAATAGAGACTTGAGACAATATATAAAAATTAACGGTATAAAACTATAGATAAATGACCAATATATACATTCATTAATAGTATTAATTTAAATTAATTGATTTATTTGTTTTTTTTATTATTAAGTTCATTTATTAATTTTTTTAGATCATAGTTATTTTCCTTAAAAGAAACTTAAATTCTGTGGTGCTAGGGGATTTGAAAATTATTCGTCGCAATATGAAGATTTCGCTTACAGTTTCTGTCATGTCGGACCTCCATCCAACAGTTATTTTCTGTTAAGTTTTTTGCTTCTCTTAATCATGTGATCTATATATTTAATTTTTTTTGATTCATTATAATAAAATTTAAACA
This sequence comes from Labia minor, assembly GCA_963082975.1. NCBI lineage: Eukaryota > Metazoa > Arthropoda > Insecta > Dermaptera > Spongiphoridae > Labia > Labia minor. The sequence goes on from OY720347.1 coordinate 82,417,697, forward strand.
AATAAAAATTTTTACTTTGTTAATTTATATAAATTTCAATATAAACTGATTGTGAGTGATACGCTTAGCCAATACTCTGAATATTTTGTGTACAAAAATATTGAATGTTCTTAGCGAGATTTGATATAATGTTGTACGATTTGTCCTAAATCTGAATTAGAAGAAAATTATAAATTGCCTCCTCTTCCAGCCCAATTCATTTACCCACCCATGTTGCATATGGCATCTAAATTTCTTAAAACTCCGTTTTTTTAATTTAAAATAGAAGGAGAGAAAGAGTTTTAAATTATATTCGAATAGTCTATATATTCTATATATCAGTATTTTTTTTCTGAATTTAATAGCAAGTTGATTTTAAAAATTTTCCATTCTTAATGCATATGATTGATTACATGTGTTAAAATTTAAAAAAATTCAAATATTCTAATTTTTATATTTATATATACAATTTAATATTATTTTTTATTAATATCATATCAAAAAAAGAGAATTTATTAAAAATTAAAAATAAAAAAAGAAGCCTATTAATAAAAAATTGAATGGTGATTTAAATATTTTATTAAATTAATTAAAATGAGACCTTTTAGAATAAATTATTTAATTGAAATGATATTTAAATATAAGAATTTAAAAAAATATTATATTCTTTGTTTGGCAATTGTTATTTAATTATGTGCAACATGATTCGACTTGCACAGAGCATCGTTATTTTTTATTAATATCACATAATAAAAATGAATCTTTTAAACATAATAAATAAAAAAGACATTTTAATAAATTTAAAAAATATACCCAATTTAAAAATGTCAAAAATTTAAAACAACTTTATATCATCATATTTTAATTTTTATATAATATATATATATATATATATATATATAGTTAATTAATAATAGAGTAATTAAATTAAAATAAAAAACAAAGATAATATAATTCAGTCATTTTAATTCAGGTTAAATAATATTTTTTTTTATTATTCAATGATAAAATTTATATATTATTATATATATATTATAGAAAAGAAGAAATATTCAATTAAATAAAAAATAATTTAAGATAAAAATATGATCTAATAAATATTTTAATTAAATTGAGAACTTTTAGAATAAATTATTTAATTGAATTGATATTTGTATATTAGAATTTAAAATAAAAAGGGAAATATTATAATAATTCTTCGATTGGGAATCTCTATGATAATTCATTGTTTGAAATGATTCCGCTAGGCCGACAGTGAGCCGCGAGCTGCTCTTGAATGAACAACACGGAGAATTATATAAACTTTAAAAAATTAATTTCTGCGGTTATTGATAAGATATTAATAAAATTTATAGCCTATGTTACTCTAGAGGTATATAAGAATATTGTGATGTAATTTCAAAGAAATCGGTTCAGCCAATTCTGAGTCTATAAAATAGTAATTTTCCGGACAGACAGACAGACAGACAGACAGACAGACAGACAGACAGACAGACAGACGTGAAAAATTCTAAAGTCACTTTTGGATTCTAGAGGTCATGAAACGCGAAGATATGCAAAAATTTTTAAATTCTGAGCAATGTGCAGACAAAAACCTTTTTTTATATATATAGATTGCCTATAAAATTGTATTTATAAATGAAACATTCGGTGGTTTACCATGCATTTTCGAAATTAAATAAATTGCTATTTCTTGTATGACAAATTATTATTGTATTTAGTTGGTTGGATTTAATAATTTATAAATCGGATAATACTTTTTAATTAATAAATTATTTACAATCATTATTACTTACTTATTCTTCTATTAACAACTCAGAAAAAAATTGAAACTTCTCAATTACTCTTGGAATTTAATATATGATTTAAGAAAAATTAAATTAAAAATCAATTAATATCTAATAATAATAATAATAATAATTATTAAGAAATATTCATAAATAATTAATAAATCAATGAAATATAATTAAGTAAAATGATTAAATTTTTTTTCCATGAAGAAACAAACCTCACTTTTTTAATAGTATAAGATTGATAATTGTTTTTAATATTACAGAGATTTTCTCAATATTTCTAAATAACTCTTATAATAATTTATTTTTTATTATAATGAAATAATAATACTAATAATTAATTTTCCTTTCTTTGTCATTTTATTCCTGTGTTTCATATATTATTATTAAAATCATAACTCACATCACATGACTAATTAACAGATGCTCTATTTTTTAGTTAAGAATATGTCAAGGGCTACTGGCATGGATGATGAGATGATTCTGGTGGTAGTAATGAGGATGCTGGTGGTGAAGAGAGTGAAAGGGGAGTTGAGTTAGAATTTGATTTGTAAATAATAACTTACACACTCAATACACGATCATTATAATCATAATCATTAGGTATAAAAAAGGTGCCTATTTAAAAACATTCAATGAACCTATTTCAATGTATTTCAAGGTTTATTTTTCAATTGGTTGAATAAAAAAGGGATTATAGGCAGAAGCGATACCACCTACTGATTTTACACAGAAAATAATCGTACAATAAATTATACCTTCAAATAAATAATTAAATGTACCTACTTGTTTTTCTAAATATAAAAATATTTATAAAATCATAATCATTATATATTATTATTGATAAGAGTAGATGTAGATAGCTCTTTTAAATAACCTTTTTATTAATAAATATAAATATTTGAAATATAATAAAGAAATTATTTAAAAGAACTTGTAAACATTTTATTCATTTTGATTGCTGCAATCTCATTTATTCAAATTTATTATATAATCGAAATTTTTTTAAATTGAATTATCTTAAATTTTGGAAAAATAGCATGTAAATGTGCCACAAAATTGTCATGATTTTTTCTCCACCACTTGTAGCCCTTTTTAACTTGAATATTTTTTATATAACTTCTAAATATTCTGTAGAAGAGTGTTATGATTTTAAATATTAAACTTTATACCAAAAAAATAAAATGATTTTTAAAAAATTTGGAATCTATTTGTTGTAAAAATATATCTTTCTATAAAATTGTCTATTATTTTTTTTTAGTTGTAGATAATGACCAAAAAGTAAAATTTATATCTAATACCGTGAACCACTTACATTTTCTTGTTTTGGCAAAGCTATGTTAAATTCTAGAAACAGATTTCGATTCTGGCACTATTCTCCAACCGTCCTATGGGCAAAGTAAAGCTTTGTTAAGCTTGATATAAATTTTAAAAAAATAATTTTTCTTTTTTTTTTAATAATTATTGATTAAATTTACAGCATATAAGAATATTCTGGTAATATTTCATTGCTCCAATCAATTTTGAGTTTATAACTTCACAATTTCCCAATCAAACAGACAAGAAAATTACAGCATAAATAAAAGTCATATTTGGGTTCTCCAGGTCACACATGAAGAGTGAAGATTTGCAAAAATTTTTAAATCCTGAACAATGCGATTTGTACGGCAACACGCAATGGCATTAATACAAGTCCAAACAGTGTATCCAACACTGTCTCTATTATGAATGGTTTTATACTGAGAGGAAATTCAATAAAATATACAATTTACTAAGATAGATAAATAAATATTCAGTACTTTTTCATAATTTTCATAAATTGTAATTTTATATGAATTGTTCATAGAATTAATTCATTTCTATTGAAAAAAATATTAATTATTAAAAAAATAATTTTACCTTTAATGCGTGCAATAAATTTTTTAAACATGCCACTTATGCCATCTCTGTTCTATGCTAATATAGATATACGGTGAGAGAAAATGCATAGAACCAAATTTTATAAATAAACAAACATTTAGTAATTTATTGCATTATAAAGTGGAAGATCTTAAAGGGCTTGTCCCTTCAATGCCATGGTCCTTGGCGCTCTGTCAAGGTTTATAGTCATTAGATGCAAGGTTAGAAACATGGGACTCATCTAGGTCATATTGTCAATCTTACTGCATACTAATTGATTTCTTATTCACATCATCATCATCATCATCAACTCAATATTCATTAGTTAGTAATGATATATATGCACCTAGAATACCTACTCTTCTTCCTTGGAATACAATTAAAAATCAAATCCTTTGCATTAATCCCTGTTAAGAACTGCATATGGACTTATTGTTTTTGTTTTTGTTTTTTCAAAATGAAGTAAAATTGAGAAGAAAATAATAAAAATAAATTTATAAGAAGATGAGAATTAGTCCTTAGTAAAAGTGGTAATTATTTTTATATAAGAGTATACCAACCTATATATTCCAATAGTACATTCACTATTATCCATCTCAATGATCTTTCAATTTACTTTATGTCTAACCACAAGTCTTTTGCCAATTGGTTTCTCTATAAATAAATTTCTTTTCTTTCTTCTCAATGAGGGGTCACAGGTCATAAACTAACCTCGATTTTATAATTCTATAATGACTATATTGAAAGTTATTTTATATAATGAATTCAATTATTTATTTATTATTGTAACATTTTTTACGATTTTAGTTTATTTATAGAAATGTTGGGAAAAAAAAAATGAGCGAGTGTATAGAAAATGCAGAGGTGTAAGGTGATGGATGCTGTTTGAATATGAAAAATCATATATTTACTTTATAAATGTAATAGTTTTATTTATTTTGATTTATTATTATGTTAAAATATTTTTAAATTAATCACAACAATTTTTCATTAATTAATAAAAAAAAAAAAAAAAAAAATGATAATAATGATGAAAATGGTTATAGATTCTTAGAAGTGAAGAGTATGTGTTGGGATATCCCGCAATTGCTCAATGCTTCATCTAGCCTTGATGAAAATTTACATTTTGCATTGTTCAAAAATTATTAACAGTTAGTATAAGCTAATTAATATGAACAAAATCAGAAAGGCTAGATAAATTCCTTTAATTTCATCAAGGATGATGATCTGAAAATAATTTATCTTTTAAGTCACTAGTTTTGAAATCTAATTTTTTTTAGAAGAGTAATCTATCTATCTCTGTGGCTCCACGGAAATCGAAACTATTATATTAGAAGAGTATATAATAATTTGTTTAATAAAAAGAAATTAAAGGATAAATTCCTAAATATAATACAAATTAAATTAATGTTTAAAATGTTTAAAATTAAATAAGAGATTATTTTTGTCTCCAAACTTGTCAAGTGTTAAATCAATGAGTTTCTTCGATTTTATTTATCTATATAATAAAAAATAAAATATTCTTCTAATATCGTGTCAGAACAACATAAAAAAAAAAGCAAAATGTATATTATATTATTTATAATATTCTCATGTTCTCATTATTCCGTATAAAACTTGTATATCCTACAAACATTTTCAAAATTAATCAAAGTAGATTTTATGAATAAATAAATAAATAAGTTAATTCACATTAATTAAAGTATTAATATTGAATCGATATTGAATACAATTTCAATAATATTTATATTAGTTTATATTAAATTTGAAGATTAATTTAATTAATTCCTGTAATACAAATTACAAACAATGTGTATGTAATAAAGTAAATATTATAACGTATAAAAAAGTTTTTTAACATTCAAAGAAATATGTGAGATATATCTTATCTTATTATGCTAGCTAAAATTGTATATATATATAGCCATTGGTTCTCAAAAACCGCTTTAACGATTTTTTTCAAATTTACACTAGATATAGTATCTATAAAGAAAAATTGAGTTTTATTGATCACATCTCTTGAAAAATTCATTTTCATTATTAATTTCTTAATTAAAAATTATATATGGAAAACGTCAAAATTAGCATCCATTTTTATTTTTTAACTGAAATTGTATTAATATTTTTTTTTATTTAAAATATTTTAAAATTTATTATTTAATTTCGAAATAAAATTAAAAATATTTATTTTTAATAAAATATATATAGATATTTATTAATCTCTCTCAAAAAAAAAACAAAAACAAAAACAAAAAAACATACGTCTTGCTAAGAGAGTAAAAAATGTCGTTTTCATCATCTAAGTATTATTAGCCTATTGGGTAGAGCGACTGTCTGACAATTCAACTTCGCAGGATCGAAACCGGCGGAAAATAATTTTTTTTGAAGTGAAAACTTCTTTAGCGGCGTTGAGCACTTTTGCGGATGGGGAAAAAATATAGATTTCGCGTGAGATTCCAAAACGACACCGACCCGACCGATATACGCATGCGCAATACGCCAGAATGTTAGACACTAAACTTCTGATACATTCTTTACAAAATTTTACATATTTGCCATATTAAATATTATTATTTATATTTACATTAATAATCAGTATTACTAAATTATGTATATATAAAATAAAATATTTTAATATATTATTATGTGTTAAATTATATTAAATTAATTTCTAATATATTTATATAATTTAAAATTAATTTCTGAATATATATATATATATATATATATATATATATATATATTAAATTATATACTATATATAATATATTATATAATATATATTTTAATAAATTAATTTTTAAATATATGTGTGTGTGTGTGTGTGTGTGTGTGTGACCGTAAAAATAAAGATATATGTTTGATAATTTTTCACAGGATTAATAATTGTATAAAACTGCTATATATAGAATTTGAGCTTGATAGAATCGCTGAAAGTACCAGAATTAATTTTTTAACACTGGAAATCTCACGCGCCAACACGTGACGTGGTGCCATCAACAAAGAGCCAAACACTCCACTATCCACTCGACTATCTCGCAAATTTGAATTTGATTAAATAATATTTATTAATTTATAAATTAAATTAAATTAATTAAATTATAATTTAATAAATATTATTTATAACATCAAAAACATCAAAATCTCAACATCGAAAATTGAATTGCTGAAAGTACCAGAATTAATTTTTTTAACACTGGAAATCTCACGCGCCAACATGTGACGTGGTGCCATCAAAAAAGAGCCAAACTTTCGCTGGTTTAATAAATATTATTTATTAATTTTAATTTATAATTGAATTAATTTAATTTAATTTAAATTAATATATGTTATTTAATCCAATTCAAATTTGCGAGATATGCTGAATATGCTTTTAAATAAAAAAAAATTTCAAGAAAGTAATTGGAATTATTAATATTAAGAATCAATAAATAAATTTATTAAATATACATTTAAACATGTAAATTAATCTATATATAAATTTAATAAATATTCAAACAATAATTGAAACAATATAAATAAAACGATTCAATATTTTACTTACATTGTGATTTATATTTTTATTTTTATTACAACTATTATTATGGGTATGTTATTTTTGGCAGTTTAAAAAAAATTAAAAATATTAATAAAATTTATCAAAATAATAAGTTGAAAAGATTTCCAATTATTTTTATTTATTTATTGTAAATTTTTCAATGTAACCATGGTAACCATAAATAGACTTTTACCAAAATATTACTAATTAAATTAATTTTGGATAAATTAATTTTGGATTTAACTACACTAAAACCTTCCCTGGGACGCCCACAACAATCCCTGAAAGTTTCATCGCAATCGGACGGGTAGTTTTTGAGTATTTGACAGACACACACACAGACAGACAGACAGACAGACAGACATATATATATATATATTCATACACATCGTATTTTTAATATTTTTGTAATAATAATCAGTTTGCTGAAAAAAATAATTATGAATTTTATATATATATATATATATATACGTATATAAATTTCATTTTTCTCGTGAAGCTGGTGCGCATTCCGTCTGCTTTCAAATTTCTTACGCACAAGTTTTCACTTCTGTCGGCCAGTCCCACGACTGCCAATTCGACTTTTTTTTTTTTAATCTATTATTTTTTAATAAATTACTATTTTATATTTATTTATTCATTGTTCTTTTATTTTATTTTATTAATTAAGTTTTAGATAGTTTTATAATTTTTAATATTTCTTCACTAAAATATCATTTAATATTTATTAATATTATTTATTTATTATTATTGAGTACCCGAAGTTCCATTCATTTTAATCAGATTGATGCAATGATGCAACATTTAATAATAGTAATATTGTAATAAATTTCTATCTTGAAAATTGTTACATATTATTTAGGATATTTTAAAAACAATTTCTTTCTTTAATATATATATATATATATATATATATATTCTTAAAATTGAATTCGTTTAAATTTTAACACATATATTCAATAATATAAATATATATAAAATAATATTAAATTGTATATAATATGTGTGTGTAACGGGCGGACCATTTATTTTATTTGTAATTATATTTAAACCTGGTGAACTCATCCACTGGAATTGGGTCCCAGGAGGTGCTGCTCAGATGGAGCCCGCGCAAACTAAAAGGGATTCCCCTAAAGATCTTAGCAGCCCTTGGCTCGCTATGATAGACAGTCGTTGGAGTCGTTGTGAAACCATTGAGCTGATGAGATAGGGCATGGTACTCAATCCTTAAATTTATGTTTATATGTTCCATGTTCTGAAATATTTGGTAAATTTATCTTTATTTTTGTTTTCTTTCTTTCTATTAAACCCGTTAACAATATACAAATATTTTGTGAAAGTTTATTTTTATCAACCCTTATTATCTTGGCGCCCAAATTAAAGTTATATCCTTTATCAAATCATTATTATTTATTATTACAATTGTATATAAAAGAATATTTGAATTTGTTTAAATTTTAACACATTTATTCAATCAAGCCACCGCTTCTTATATCTTATTATTTATATTATAAATATTAAATAAAATTAAAAATATTTGTTATACCGATATCTGTTTTCATTGCATGAACACATATATCCATACATTAAACTTTTTAAAAGTTGTTTAAGATTAGCTTTCCCCTAACACACTATAAATAAAAAAAAAAAAAAAAAAAATTATATTTAAGTTATATTAATTTTAATTAGATTGATGTAATGATCTAATATTAATATTGGTGTGAATGATTGTAATAATATTGAATAATAAATGGTATTTGATACAATTTTGTTATTTATTTATGAAAGGGTCGAGCGATAGCTCGGTGTTCGATGTATATATAATATAGGATCAATTATTTTATTTGATCAAGTAAATTTGAAAAGGTTTTTATATATTGAAATGAAAATCAATTTATTTTAATTTATTTGAAACATTTTAGGAAACAAATTTTTAATGGGTCATTTTAAGAAATCCAATTTTATCATTGTCTAAAATAAAAAAACAGAATATATTATTTTAAATTTTTTATGAATAATAAAATATTTTCAAAATGTCAATTAAAATGACTAAATTATATTATTTTTTGTTTTTGTTAAAATTATTTATTACAACTATATTTTAAGAAAAAAAATGATTTGTAGGTTATATAAAAATTAAAATATGAATTTTTAGATAAATAATAAAAAGGAGATGTTTATATTTTTTTATTTTTAGTTTTTAATAAATTTTCTTTTTTGATATGAGATTTTATTAAAAAATTGTATATCAATATTTTTTAAAGGGTCGAGCAATAGCTCGGTGTCCCAGGTATTAATATTACCAGCCAAATTCAATAATAATGAATCATTTTTTTTAACTTAAGTACCGAGCCGAGGCTCGGGGTCCCGGTATTAATATTATCAGCCAAACCCAATAATAATGAATCATTTTTTTTTAACTTAAGTACCGAGCCGAGGCTCGGGGTCCCGGTACTTATAATTTAAACTTCTGAGTCACCTAATAATTGATGTACTAAATGAAATATTGAATGTTCTTAATGAGATTAATTAGATTGTTGTCCGATTTGGCCTTAATCTGAAATTTATATTTTCCTAATATTTGAACAAACTACTTAAAAGTTGAGTCCTACCCCAGTCCAATTCATTTACCCAATCGAGTTGCAAGAGACACCAAAAGATTGTCAAATAATATCTCTATTTTTTTTTAAATTATAATTAAATATTAAAATTTTTAAATTGATATACAATTACATCAAAAAAGACAATTTATTATTCATAATAAATCTAAAAAAGAAACCTTTGAATAAACTATAATAAAATATAATGATTTGGATGCTTTTTTAAAGAAATTTAAAACTCCTTTATATCATTTGTCTCCAAAATCATATTTTAATTTCGATATAATCAATCATTGAATTTTGCACTTAAAATATATAGAGTAGTAATTAATAATTGAGTAATTAAATTAAACAAAAAACAAACAAAGATAATATAATTTAGTCATTTTAATTGACGTCTTATAAATATTTTTGTCTTAAAAAAAAATAATTTATGCTTTTTTTATACATAAATAAAATTTATACCCTTCATTTTTAATTAGAAAAGGAGAAATATTCACAAATCAAATAAGAATAAATAAAAAATAATTTAAAATAAATAGGATCTCTAAATATTTTATTAAATTAATTTAAATGAGAACTTGTTGAATAAATTATTTAATATTGAATATTACAATTAAAAATTTAAATATTTTAATAATTATTTTTGTTAGAATTGCTAGAATTATTAATTTTATATTCATTGTCGGAAATGAATCGACTTCTTCACTCACAATTAGCCAGGAGGGAGATAAGAATATTGTGATGCAATTTCACAGTAATCGGTTCTATTATTTTTCAGTCTATTCGGACAAATTTTCCGGATATATATATATATATATATATATATGTATATACAAACTTACAGACAGACAGACAGACAGACAGACATGAAAAATTCTAAAGTCACTTTTGGATTCTAGAGGTCATGAAACGTGAAGATATGAAATTTTTTTCAAATTCTGGGCAATGTACAAGAAAAAACAAATTTTCAGATTGAATCTACAAATAATACAATGTTTCAATGAGAGTTGTTAGAAAAATAAATTGGGTAATTAAATTGTTACTTTAAAATTTTCGGCAGTTGTGATTTGGCGTGGAAATACATACTTTGATTGATTTAAGACAACTAAACTATGTAGCACGGCATCGCTTAACAAATCCAACCTCAATTTACATCCAATTTATATAATATTATTTGTAGATTCATTCTGAAATTCATAATCTGAATATGAATATGACAAAATATGCACATTTGATCGAACTTTAAAATATTGTCTGTATAAATTCAAGAAGAAGAAGAAGAACTGAAAACAAAATCAATCTCTATTATTATTTGACAATACGGGGTACCTACACCAATTATATGAGCAATAGAATATGCATTAAAGATTAAAGTCTCTGAATCTACTGAAAAATTAAGCTAGCCCATTTTAGGAAGTGGTCCATTGATAGCAACCTTCCCCTATATATGCAATGCAAATATATTATTTACAAAAATTTAGTAAAAGTATGTATAAGATTAATTTGTGAGTAAATATTTACTTATGTAAATAAAAAAAAAATTAATTAAAAATTTAAAGTATTATAAAATATGTAAATTTACTGGAGTATTTTAGTAAATATAGAATATAGAATATAGAATATAGAATCAAGGTTAATAATAAATATTTTTTAGAATTTTTACATATTATATTATTATTTAGTATTTAGTATTTTAATTAAGTAAATTTTTTGTAAAATTTATTTGAATTTTTAAAAATTTTTTATTTTTAAATGTCAAAAGATAAATCACGGAAATATGAGATTCATTAGAAAATAATCAACCTTTTGAATAAAAATGACAAAATCACATGATCATCTCCCTTATAAGCTCTATGGGGCCTTGAGTTAGAATAAGATGAACAGGAGGAATTTCAAATTCGATATAAGAAAATAAATAAATCGTCTCATATTCTTCTATGAAAAACAGGATTTGATTTTGTTGGCATGTGAAGTGAATAAAAATGATTCATTATTATTGGGTTTGGCTGGTAATATTAATACCTGATTCACCGAATCGCCATTCAAATAATAACATACAAACAGAAAAGTAAAATATATCTATTCTTAAAATAAAATTAAAAATATTTATATTATATTCATATTTGTTTTTTTATTTCATTAATAGATTCACTTAAATTATTTGAAATTGTTTCACAACGTTTAGAAGATTTATCTTTATTCGATACTAGCTGCTCAGAGCTCCTTCGGCGCTCTCCACGCCTAGACGGGGGCTCCGCCCCCTGTACCCCCCCTAGTGTCCCTATTCTGAGCTATAACCATCTAACTCCTACCCTGTCCCATCTCTCTCACGTTCCTTCCTACATTGTCCACCCTGTTCACAATTGGTCTTCCACACAGACGTTTTCCAATCGAACTCCCAACCAATATATTTTTCCTCTCCCATTCTAGTCATGTGCCCTGCCGATCCCAGCCTTCTCTATTTTATGACCTATATCTAGAGATGCATAGAGGTCATGCAATTCCTTGTTATGCAGTTTCCGCCATTCCCCGGTGTCCTCATCTTTCTTTGGCCCATAAATGCTGGGAAGAATCCTATTCTCAAATACTCTGAATCTATTCTCATCTCCCAGGGTTATAGACCATGCCTCCCACCCATATAATACAATTAATAATTTAATAATTTTGATCCCCTTTGATAATAATTTCCAGATTGTAACCTCGATTTAAATTCTTTACAAATATTATTCTCTCTGATACTAATTATTTTGTCTTATCACTATTAATTTCAAACCCCATCAATTTTCCTGCCTCGATTAATTTTTTATGCTACTTTAAATGTTATTAATTTATTTAAAAAAAATCAAAGTAAACAAAATAAAAATAAAATATAAAATTAGCATAACACTAAACTACTATAAAAATAATATTAAAAAATATATTATATATTAAAATCTTACGTGAAAATCCAATTATGAGATCAAATTTTCTTAATTAAAATAATTTACTCACATAATCTTAAAAATTAATAGTATTAAATTATAGCCGTAATGTGAATGTTTTCAAAGTTTAAAAGGCCAATAAGATCAATTGAGATATTGTAAATATCAATAGATATATAAAAAGATTTTTATCTGCACATTGCTCAGAATTTAAATTACCGCCAAATTATCGCCACCAGCGCCTCTATTGACATATTTTTGTTCTACATAATTTCCACTACCCGCCTATAATATATTCTTTATAATTTTTTTAAAATTTTTCTAATTCAAAAATCGAAAATCGGGCTTCGAGGTCTGGTGGCCAGCCCCTTTGTGCTTCCGTGTAAAAAATTCCATGTCCCTGCGTGCGATAGATTTGCCTGGAGAGCTCGGTCAAACAGACAAACAGACAGACAGACACATTACACTTGCTTTTATTATTATAGATAGGAGAATAATATGACGTCATCAATTTATTATACAGCGACTCCGTAAACTTAAATTCAAATTAATTTGAATTACCGCCCTCGGACGATGTTTGTACATTATTTAATTTTAATTTTAATTAATTATAATCCAAACATCAGTACCAAGTTTCAAGTGTACAAATATATATATATATATATATATATATATATATATACATTTAGCTAGTATAATAAGATTAGATTAAAGAAATATTAAAAGATAAACAAGTTTAAAAGAATTGAATTATTAATAATAGTATAAGTATTTTATTATTATGTTATGAAATAAATTATGATGAATTAAATGAATGATGAAATAAGATTTTTTTGATAGATTAATGATGATCCTGAAAAATCGATATCACACTGAATTGGACGCCATTAAATAAATTTGCTAAATCAATCATAAAAATCAACGAATTTCGAGATAATTATATATATTATAGATTTATGAATTTTAATAAATAATAAAATTAATGATAAAATTAAAATAATTTAAATAAAACTATACCTATTATTATCTGATTAACTGATAAGATATAAAAAAATATTAATTATTGTTAATTAAAATATTAATTTTTTAAGTAATAATAATAATTAATTTCAATATTAATTTATTATAAAAAAAAAATCATTTATTTTCATTTTCATTTTCTATTTTGTAGCTGTCAGAGACAAAACAAAATATTGTTTAGATTATTAAATTATTAAAAATTGTTGATGTATACGAAATAATTGTAATATTAAATGATAATTGTCATTTGCCTTTCATAGAAATGAATATTTATATTCGCGTTTATTTTTTTATTCAAATAAATTATCAAATAAATTTATGATTAAAAAGTTTAAGCATATTTAAATATAAATTTTATTAAATTACTAAATCTAATATAAAATTTCAAACATATTCAATTTTTTTTTTTTTTTTTTTTTTTTTTAGTTATTTTATCTGTCCAAATTTTATTTATATACAAAAGATTTTTTTTTTTCTATATTTTTATTTAAAGGAATTTAAATAAATTTCTAAGAATTAGGATCTTTTAACGTTTACCTACTTCATATATAATATATTAAGCGAAGAATCGGGTTCTTGTCTAAAGTCAAGGTCTTCTAGGGATAAATTTATGGTACTTGGAAAAATAAAACCGAATTTTTCGCAGATTTCGAATAGAATTAAAATGTCTTTGAAGTATTTATTGATGTAATCATGGCCCGCCTAAACAAATGGAAGGTAGGGGAGGTGAGGTATTATCTAGACTAGAGATATAGAGAATGTATATAAAAAAATAAAATCTCTAATTTTTGTATGTAGGTACATCATACGTAATAAGCTAATAAGCTAATAAGCTAATAAGTCGGTTGTTGGCTTACCTATGCGAGTAGAGAGGTTGTATGTTCAGTACAACGTCTTCTCTCAACCATTACCTTGATTTACCTTCAAGATCAGTCTCATTTGCTAAGATTCATTGATTATATTGATAATTGTTCTATTTTGTTAATTAAAATTATAAATAAAAAATTATCTATTAAACTATAAATATTTGTAATTGCTATTTCAAAGAATAATTCCATATAAATTATATTGTCTATATACATAATTTTGAATAACCAATTTGGGAAGACAGACAGGTAATAAAAAATAAATATGCTATAAAAATGATTAAATTATTGAGTGTAAATTATATAAATTTTTAAAAAATATACACTTGGTAAATTCTCAACATTAGAACTTGTATTTAAAATTAAAGATATATATTAATTTTTAAAGGCCCTCAAAATTCAAATTTTCTAAGTTCTAATGTTAATCTTTTAAAAATACTTACAACAAATGGAACTTAAATAATGTACTATAGAAATACCTCAATAATTATTCAGAAATAGTGGTAGAATATTAAGTTTCACTTCATAAAAATATTTAAGCTCTTTTCCTCTTCTCTACTAAAAGCAATTTATTAAAATAACAAATAATTAAATATATTTTTTACTTACTATATTTATAAAAAATAAAATTCTTAAAAATATCTATAATATTTTTTGTTTTTATGATAAAATATATTTTTTACTTTGGTTTTTACCGACCGACGATAGTAAGTAAAATTATTTGAAATTGTTTCTGTAGCTGGAAATTAATTTACTTCAAACCGTCGGTCGGTTCGGACCTGGCTACAGGTCAACTTATTTTCTTTTCTTTTAAAGGGTGTTTTTTAAAAAACTATTTTATGGGTTTTATAGGTAACAAACACTAATGTAAATCATTTTCTAAATATGTAAATAGATTGAGATGAAAACTAAATAAGTTGACCTGTGGCCAGATCCGAACCGACCGACGGTTTGAAATAAATTAATTTCCAGCTACAGAAACAATTTCAAATAATTTTAATATATCTATTAATGTAATAAAAAACAGATAGACATACATAAATAATAAATATAAACATTTTTAATTTTATTTTATTTATCTATCTATCTATCTATATATATAAAGGAGACTGTTTGTATGTATGTATGTAATTCGTTTACTTTTTTGCTGTCATAGTTTAATATGTTAAAATGTAAGTTATTTACATTTTAACATAAAATAGAAAATATATTATTTAAGGATTAAAGAATAAACATAGAAAGTAAATTAGTGAATATTTTAAAAATTAGACAATTTGTGGAAATTGAAATAACTAAGAAATGAGAGGTGGAGGGGATGAGGAGAGAGGTGAGAGTGTGTGTGAGCGGGAGAGAGAGAGATTTAAAGTTTATATATAGTTCTCCGTGTTGTTCATTCAAGAGCCAGGCGTGGCCCACTGACTGGCGGACTCATTTTACACAATGTATATAACTAGCAATCAAAGAATTATTATAAATTTTAACTTTTTATTTTAAATTCTAATATTCAAATATCATTTCAATTAAATAATTTATTCTAAAAGTTCTCATTTTAATTAATATAATAAAATATTTAAATCATATTTAACTTAAATTATTTTGTATTTATTCTTTCCATATTTGAATAGGTACTTCTTTTATTTTAAGGGAGGGAATTAACTATGATCTAAAAAAATTAATAAATGAACTTAATAATAAAAAATCAAATAAATCCATTAATTTAAATTAATACTATTAATGAATGTATTTATTGTTAATTTATCTTTAGTTTTATCAATACTTTTATACCGTTAATTTTTATAAATTAATTTTTATAAATTGTCTCAAGTCTCTAACTTTGCATTTTCTCAAATTTTATTATAATTAAAAATATTCAATAAAAATCAAACAATGAAATTAAAATATCGAAATGAAATGATCAAGAAATATTATACTCTATTATAACATATACAATACTTATAAACTATAGGCGGAGGAAATATTAGACGATATCATTGCGGGTTCATGCCAAATCGATCAACATTAATTAAGATATTTTCATTATGACAGATATTAAAAAAACCGCGAATTCAATATCTCTGTTCACTAATTATTTGTAGACTTTAGTAAAACCTACGCATGACTCAATAGATCCGGATAAACTTTTTCAAATTTTGATCTTAAAATTTATCTTGAAGGTAGTAAAGAAAGAGTAAGATGTGGAAATCAATTGTAAAATATTAGGTGACCCAGACGACTTAAATATAATAGGAGATTCGGCAATTGCAATTACAGATAGCGAGGAAAAATTAATCGAGGTAGGAAAAGAGATGAGGTTTGAAATTAATAATGATAAATAAATATATTTAGAAACAAACAGGAGCAGTATTAACATACAAAATGTAGAATTTGAATATGTAGAAAAATTGAATGTAATCACGAAGGATAATAATATTTGAGAAGAATTGAAATCGAAGTTGCAATCGGAAAACGCCTGTTATCATGCAGTAAAGAGGCTTATCTCATCAAAATTATTATAAAAGGGAATGAAAATTAAAATATATAAAACAATTATTTTGTCTGTTGTATTATATGAGTGTTAGACATGGTCTATGATCTTTGGAGATGAGAGTGGATTCAGAGAATAGGATTCTCCCCAGCATTTATGGGCCAAAGAAAGATGAGTACATCAGGGAATGACGTACGAGAGATGGAACAGAGGCTCAGGATAAGGACACTTGGAGAAATGTGGTTGTAGCTGCCAAGAACTTTCGAGTACCGTTGAGCCACGCATGGTCTATGACCCTGGGAGATGAGAGTAGATTCAGATTATTCTTTCCAGCATTTATTGGCCAAAGAAAGATGAGGTCACCGGGGACACTTGGAGAAATGTGGTTGTAGCTGCCAAGAACTTTCGAGTAGATAGATATAACATATTCAATAATAATATATATAATTAATTTACTAAATAAATTAAAATATATTTTAAATAATCACACAATAAGAAATGAATGTTTTATGTTATACATTGTTTGAAACAAAATGGATGAAAACCTTTTACTACTTTCAACCAAATACTATGTACCACTCGGGGGTACAGGGGGCGGAGCCCCCGTCTAGATGTGAAGAGCGACGAAGGAGCTCTGAGCAGCTAGTAATATATATGCAAGACCAGGCTGTGACGTCATGAATGGCTGGATGACGTCATATAATTTTAAATTGAGAAAAAACTAATAAAGATGATTTTTCTCGAGGATAAAACCAATACAAAGTGCATGATTCGTGGTGATATATAAAAAAATCTCCTCATGTGAAATTTGGTGTGAAAATAACCCTTCCATTCCTATGGTCGATCGCTAATACTACCACTTCCGGTTTCCGGATTTGCACCAAAAGTTGATCCATTCATCCCACTGATGCATTAAGTAAATATACCAAATTTCATCCAAATCCGTTGAGCCGTTCAGGCTGTACACATCTATACGGACGGACGGACGGACAGACATGATGCTAAAAATACTTTTTTCTGTTAAGAAAATGCATGATTCGTGGAGATATGTACCTAAAAATATCCATAGGTGAAATTTGGTGTGAAAACAATACCTCCCTTACTATCGTCGGTCGGTAAAAATAATTATTATTTATAAAATTTAATGTTTAAAAATGAATGTATAATTGGTATATATTAAAAATAATAATGAAAATGTTTAAAGTAATGTGAAAAATTGATATTTTCAAAATTAGCTTAAGCTTTAGATTGTTAGATAAAATTTTATCTCAAATAAAAAAAATAAGTTGACCTGTGGCCAGGTCCGAACCGACCGACGGTTTGAAATAAATTAATTTCCACCTACAGAAACAATTTCAAATAATTTTAATATATCTATTAATTCAATAAACAACAGATATGGGTATAACATAAATATTTTTAATTTTATTTTATTTATAATATATATGTAAGACCAGGCTGTGACGTCATGCATGGCTGGATGACGTCATATAATTTTAAATCAAGAAAAAACTAATAAATATGATTTTTTTCGAGGATAAAACCAATACAAAATGCATGATTCGTGGTGATATATAAAAAAATCTCCTTTGGTGTGAAAATAACCCTTTCCTTCCTATCGTCGATCGCTAATACTACCACTTCCGGTTTCCAGAATTGCACCAAAAGTTGATCAATTCATCCCACTGATGCATTAAGTAAATATACCAAATTTCATCAAAATCGGTTGAGCCGTTCAGGCTGTACACATCTATACGGACGGACAGACGGACGGACAGACGGACAGACATCATGCTAAAAATACTTTTTTCTGTTTAGAAAATGCATGATTCGTGGAGATATGTAAAAATCTCCACATGTGAAA
The DNA here is from genome assembly GCA_963082975.1 of Labia minor. NCBI lineage: Eukaryota > Metazoa > Arthropoda > Insecta > Dermaptera > Spongiphoridae > Labia > Labia minor. The sequence goes on from OY720347.1 coordinate 82,436,665, forward strand.
TTTGGTGTGAAAACAATACCTCCCTTACTATCGTCGGTCGGTAAAAAAGAAAAAAAAATGAATTTGCTTTATATGCAAATTAAATAAATCATTAATTTATTTATCTGAATTTTCAATGTTCTTCGAGTTGTGGTAACGATAAAGAAACCATAGAAAAAAGAGATAAGATGATTTCAATACAATACACCGTAAGGTGGTAATAATATAAATAAATAAATAGCTCGCTACATCCTGTCTGGGATGATTGTTGAAGCGAGTATCCTTGAGGAATAGAAACATCGGGGAGAGACACGATTCCTAGTATGGCAACTACAATCTATTGATGCAAACGTTAAATATAAGCCACCCTTGGCAGGTGATTCACTCGAGTACGATCTTCGTTCCTGTAATTAAGTGCAAATTAAACTCGGATGTATGGATACTAACCTCGCTACACCAAGTAGGAGGGCAAAAGAGTGACGAGTCGGACATTAATTCAGGGTTAGCGACTGATTGCATTTCATTTAGGCTTCATTTGGGTACAAATGACCATGGAAATGGAAAATAACCATTTTCAATTGCAAATGATACTCTTATAGGGAATTATAGAAATTTCATAAAAATCAGAAAAATAATCGGGTAATCTTGAACTTAAAATTTTTTAATGAAGCCAATTAAACAACTCTCACCATTTAATCATTTAGGATTACGTATAAAATAAAGAATAATTTTTTAACCTTGCTTGTCTTTAATAATTATGTTTATTAAAATTTAAAGTTTAATATTATAATATAAATAATATTCGAATTGTTTACTGATGAAAAAATAATTTTTTTTTTTTTTTTTTAAATTTTTTAAAGCTAATCTAAATACTAATTGATTAAGTTTTAAAGAATGTAAAATAGATGTGATAGATAAACAAAAACGTTAAATTTAATTTTCTATTATAATTGTGTCACTCAGAAGCCAAAGCGGCGATTAACTCCACATAGAAACAAACTGAGAAAATGAAGCCCAAAGTTCAGTGTTAATGATTACAGAAAAATGAATATTCCATTGCAATATTAAGATTATCAAGTTCAATATTCACTTCATATGTTGCAGATTACATTACATTATTAGCAAAATTTTAAAAATTGACGTTAATCAATTTGGCTTCTGAGTGTGGCACAATTATATTATTATATAATATAAGAGATTAAAATAAATCATAAGAAGAATATTGGGAGGAACATAGAGAAAGTAAAGTGATGCTGAATTTTAAACTTTTATTCATTTCAATTAATAATATTGTCTGGTTGTATTTTTATCATCAATTTCATATGTTTTTATTTTAAGTTTACCGTTAATTGATAAATTGTCTGTTTTTTTGTTGTTGTTGTTGTTTAAACTCCCGTTCCCAGGGGAGAAATATTTACTTCAATTTCATTAATATAATTAATAATACTAGTTTGTGTGAGTAATCGTATGATATATGTATGGGTGAGTATATTTGGAATAAAAATTATAGACTTATAGAGGATTATAATAGAGTGATAAGAAATAATTTAATTTCAATCTTGATTTGTAACCTTTGGAGAGTAATATTAATGTTTCTCTCTCTTATAGGAATATTCAAACTGACAGAATTATAAAGTATATATATTTCTTCAGTTATATAGAAATTTAGAGAGTGGATAGTTCTAAAATACATTCTTTTGGAAAAAAATTAAATTATTTTCAAGGGTTATCATGAAAATGAAAATTTGTGTATAAAACATTTCAACATTTTCTCACAAAAATATTTAAATATATTCAATTATTTTAAAGATTTTAAGAGTTGAATTTTTATATTTCGTCAATACTGAGATCAGGATTGATGATGATGTGCAGGGCGCAAGCTGAATTCTTATTAATAAATATAATAATTTAATAATTAGTAATTAGTATAGTAGTCTAACATAATTCCATTAAGGATTAAGAATTTAAAATATTTTTGTTAATCTAATTGTGATTTTTATAATAAGATTATTAATAGTTTCATATGTTATACACATTTAAACAAAAATGTAAAATTTATTTATTATAGATCATTATCGTCCATTTTTTATTCTAAATACGAATAAATTCATATTTCATCGATATGATAATTTTTTTCATTGATTTCATAGAAAAAGCGATAATTTTTCATAATATTTTAGGCTAAATGCTACTTTTTTAAATACAAATGTAAAATTTATTTATTATATAACATATATATATTATTATATTTCGTTTTTTTTACATATCGCCTGCACAAATCATGCATTTTGCTATCTGAAAAAAAGAATTTTTATCATGATGACTGCCCGTCTGTCCGTCCGTCTTGTCTCTCCGTGTAGACGTCCACATCTTGACGGCTCAACGAATTTTAATAAAATTTTGTTTATTGACTTAATGCATCAGTAGCATTAATTCATTAACTTTTGGTATATATTTCACTTAAAAAATCATAGTAATTGATTATTGAGTAATTAAACTAAAAATAATAAATTATATAATAATTTATTATTAAAATTTTTATTAAAATAAAAACCAAGATAATATAAATTATCCATTTGAATTCGAGTTTTAAAAATATTTTTTTTTGATACTCTCCCTTTTTCGCAGGTTGGCTATCATCATGACTAGGATAGCCTTAGAAGCTGCCCAGCCATGATAATTACCGACCGACGAAAGGGTTAAGGGAGGTATTGTTTTCACACCAAATTTCACATTTGGAGATTTGTTTACATATCTCCACCAATTAATTAATCATTCTTAACAGAAAAAAGTATTTTTAGCATGATGTCTGTCCATCTGTCCGTCTGTCCTTCCAAATAGATGTGTACAGTTTGAACGGCTCAACGGATTTTGATAAAATTCTGTTTATTTACTTAATGTATCAGTATGATGAATTGATCAACTTTTGGTGCAAGGTGGTAGTATTAGCGATCGACGATAGGAAGGGAAGGGTTATTTTCACACCAAATTTCACATGAGGAGATTTTTTTATATATCTCCATGAATTGGTTTTATCCTCGGGAAAAATCATCTTCATTAGTTTTTTTTTAATTTAAAATTATATGACGTCACCCAGCCCTTCATGCTTCTATTTAATATATTATAAATAAAATAATATTAAAAATATTTATGTTATATCCATATGTCTATTTTTTATTGATATCTACCTCCTGATACTCTCTCTCTCTCTCTCTCTCCCTCTTATATATATATATAAATGGAAATTAATTTACAAATTTCAAATCGTCGGTCTATTCTGTGTCTGGCCACAGCTCCTATTTTATTATAGTTTAACTAAAATGAATATTGAACGCTCTCAAAACTGTTGAATTGTTATGTTTCCGATTAGAGCCATGATAAGTATAGAAGTGTAAATATTAAATTTTTTATTAAAATAAAATATCAAAAGTGAAATGGCAAAAAATTATTTTCACATAGAATGTGGAGGAATTGTTATGTATATGTATATATGTATGTATATATATGTACTATATAGGTATGGTGTAGGTAGGTAGGTATAATTAGCAAAAAGAGGCACAGGAGAGAAAAGTGACGAGTAGGTAGAACCTACCTGTTCAAATAGTTGTAGGATTCTCGAGCAAGAGGTGACCTTGGGAATAACAGTACTTTCACTCTCATCCGATTTACGGAGGGCATCCGCCTATTTCTTTCCCCTCCTTCAATGTCAGCTGATGATGATGAACAGGATGAGATTAATGTACAATACATATTAGAAGGATTATAAAATAGGATGAATAGAAGATTATTTATTTGTTGAAGGAAGTCTAAATTTCAAAAAGAAAATTTTAATCATTTATCTGGTGTTATTAAATCAGAACTGATAAATGAAATTATCTAAACATATATTTTAAAATAATAAAATTTAATGAAATAATAATTATTATATTTATTTTTTTTTAATTAATTAATTAAATACAAAATATATTTTAGCATATGTATAACAAATTTTAATTGAAAATCAATATAATTAAAATATTTTTTATATTATACTAAAATAAATTTTATACTATTATATAGTGATTTTTAATATTTTTCTAAATATAAAATATAATTCGAAACATTTTATAGTTTCTTCTTTTGAAACTAAAACAAGGTAAAGAAGTGTTGTTTTTACAAGAAACAGGCATTATGGCTCGTTTGCAAATTTAGAATTGTTACGTCAGTGAATGCTATAAAATTAATTGGCACATTTAATTTGTCATCAATCAACCTCAGACACATTGTGATTTAGTAATCACTAAGAGAGTAACTAATTTTAATTATTTGCGATAGGGCAGCACCTAATTTAGCACCTAATTTAGTACCTAATGATATTCTGTATTAAAAAATTAATGATATTTTTTTGTTATTATTTCCGATAATATTTGTATATACATATGTTAATATTTATTGAGAAATTAAATTATCTACATAAAGGTAGTTAAGTAGATATTTTTTATTGAATTATATTTAGTAATTGAGACCAAAACGATTAGTTTAGATATTTTTTATGGATATTTGATCATGCAATTTTAATAAATAATTTCACATTAAAACAGAAATATTTACTTGAAAATTCATTCAATGTAATGTAAATAATGAAAACTGAAAAAATTGTATTTATAAATTTTTAAATTTTAACATAGAAAAAAGGGGTACCCAAAACAAATAAAAACTAAATAAAACAACCTCCAACGTAGATTCACCAAAAAGACTGATTTATTTGAATATTTATTTAATTTGGTACTATAAATACGATATTATTTTGAAATTTTTTTTATTAATAAAAATATATTTTTATTTATCTTATCTATTATACTAGCAAGAATTGTATATATATAAGACAAGTGAATTATTATTTAGGATAAATAATAAGAGATCTATTGGTTTCTCTGTAAACAAAGATTCAAATTTTTATTATTTATTAATTACAAATATTTACAATATATACAATTCTCACCTGTAAACAAAGAAACGACAATTAATGTTATTTTACTATCCCTTTCCTTGTTCACGATATATTTATAATATAATAATCTATATAATTTATTTATATTAATATTTTATCTCGAACGTTCTATATTCTAATTATTTTATCAAGTGAGTCACCAGTAGCGTGACGAGCGCGGCATTTTCAAATACTAAAGAAAGCATCTTTCTTTACATATATATATATAGTACCTGGTTCACCGAGCCGCCGCTTGGTACTTATGTGAACTATGAATATTTATGATTAAGATTATTATTTAAAATAAATAAACGACAAAATATATGAAACAATTTCAAATAATTTAAAAGGACATAAATTAATAAAAAAAAATATAGGCTTAAAAGATACAGCCCTTCAACGTACATTGTATTAAGTACCGGGACCCCGAGCCTCGGCTCGGTACTTAAGTTAAAAAAAATGATTCATTATTATTGGATTTGGCTGGTAATATTAATACCTGGGACACCGAGCTCTCGCTCTACCCTTTAAAAAATATTGATACACAATTCTTTAATTATTTATTACAATTATTAAATGTTACACATTTGCATCAATCTGATTAAAATTAATGAACTTGTGCTCCTCAATAATACATAAATATATAATATATAGGTACATATATTTTTTTTCTATAGTGTTTTTTTGAAAAACTGTTTAGCGCCCCAAGTGGTTATAAAACAAACTAAAGACAAAAAAACGTGCTTTGCAGCTTTTCGGAATTAAAAAAGCAAAATTGGCAGTCGTGGGACTGGCCGACAGAAGTGAAAACTTCTGCGTAAGAAATTTTAAAACAGACGAAATTCGCGCTATTTCACGAGAAAGATGAATTTCATATGCATGTATATATATATAACTTATATATTATTTTAAACATATATTTTAAACAAATTTGTAACTTATATTTATATATATATAAATACACAACTTTGTTTAAAATATTGCAATACGAACTGTTTTATAATTCTTATCTCTAACATAAAATATATATTTATTATGTGAAGTTCATTTCGTATAATTTTGATTATATATGTATATATGAAATGAACTTTACATAATAAATATATATTTATATGTTAGAGATAATTTATAAAACAGTTCTAATGACAATTCAAATTTCGCGCTCTGTTATAAGAAATTTGAAAGCAGATGGTTTCATGGTGTTGGTCACGATCACGCGAGTTCTATACTTTTTCCCCATCCCGCAAAAGTGCTCAACGCCGCTAAAGAAGTTTTCACTTCAAAAATTATTTAATATTTGGAAATATATCTGACTTATAGAAAAAATGAATATTAATTAAAGAAAGAAATAGTTTTTAAAATATCCTGAATAATATGTAACAATTTTCAAGATAGAAATTTATTACAATATTACAATTATTAACTGTTGCATCATTGCATCAATCTGATTAAAATGAATGGAACTTCGGGTACTCAATAATAATAAATAAAATAATATTAATAAATATATTGAATAATATTTTATTGAAAAAATATTAAAACTTATAAAACTATCTAAAACTTTATTAATAAAAGAACAATGAATAAATAAATATAGAATAGTAATTTATTAAAAAGTAAACAATAGATAAAAAGAAAAAAAAATAACAAAATCATTATTTTCATTTTTAAATAACGATTCACCCGGCGAGTTTCGAACCGACGAAATCCACTCGTTAAAACATCAGTCCAACCGCTGGACTATATGTATTTAGATAAAAAATTGTCATTTTTTTACTGTCTTAGCAGGCAGTATTAAAAATTTTGACGTTTTCCATATAATATATAATTTTCAATTAAGAAATTAATAATGAAGCTGTATGTTTCAAGAGATATCATCAATAAAACTTAATTTTTCTTTATAAATACTATATCTAGTGTGAATTTGAAAAAAATCGTTAGAGCGGTTTTTGAGAACCATGATATATAGATAAATACATATATACAATTTTAGCTAGCATAATAAGATAAGATGCAACGAAAGACAGAAAAGTATGTATGGCCTGTTGATATATATTTCGTCATTTGATAACAAAATATTATTAAATTAAATATTTCAAATTTTTATTTTATTTTCATAAGAAATAATTTTATTAAAGTACCGAGCGTCGACTCGGTGAACCAGGTACTTACTAACTATACTATTGATTACCATAACTTCAACAAATTCTAATTCTAAGTATTTTTTTGAACAAATTGTTTCAGTAGTGCTCTTTTGTAGGGAGGGAATTGATATACCACTTTGTCTTTAGTCATCAGATAGTATAACCAGTGTGTTCTGGTTTAATTAATTTTTATAATTTCCAAATAATATTAATTAGTATTTATATATTGATCTTTGAAAATACAAAATTTGGAGGATTTAATGATATCTTGATACTACCCTTTACGATCTATGCAGAATTAGACAATTTTTAATATATAATGTTATATGAAAATAAAATTATTATGGGAGTTAATATATAATGTGTATAATGTTAATTAATTACAGTATTTATTAAAATGAAGGGAGAGACAATACCTATATTTATATCTTTACTATCATATTTGCTACTGTGACTAAGAACATAAATAAAAAATTTAAACTTGTACTAGCAAATATTGTCTAATTTCACTAAAACAGTTAAATAATCGAATATGTAAATGTTTTTGAAATATTTAAATATATTTCAATTATTATTTATTTTAGTTATTTAATATTAAAAGAAAATTTTTATAAAACAGTATCTCTTTTGGTGTTATTAATTTTATTTAATTGAAAGAATCACATCACAATGAATAGTTGGGAAATTACCTTTATAGGATGTAACATTATAATTATAATTGGACTTGACTTTTCCAACTCAAATTGATTCAATTTGAAAAATAAAATAAATAATCCAATATAAATATACATATTTTATAACATAACACATAAACATAAATATACATAATTAAATTAATGACTCAACTAAATTTTAATAAGAAATAATAACGAACGTCTAATTGAATTTCATATCTAATAGTTTCATCTAATTTTTTCGAAATATTATTTATTTATTATTTGTTATTTAGTTATTTTTAATATCTCATTTTTGTTAATCGTTTATATTTCAATGATTATCCGACCGATGAGAAAAAAATTATTTAAATCCAGGCATTCTTATATTTTCTTTATTTTTCAACTTATTTATCTTAGAGAAAAATCACAAAAAGAGGAAATATAAATTTTTTTAAAAAGTTAATAAAATAAAATAATTATTTTTTAAATGTCTAAATAATAGTGATAGTTAGTTTTAAAAAATCTAGTCGTGAAAAATAACAAAATAATTGTAGCTATGTTTCCGGCTTTAAAATATTTCATATTATTTTTTTTTTTTTATATATATATATATTTATATAATTTCCTTGTTTATCCTTTTCTTTCTGAGATTTTGGGGTTTCTATTTGAATCTAAATTTCACATATAACTTTTGAATATATTTTATTTCATTATTATTATTATTAATTAACTCATATTTTTAAAGAAGAATTCTATTAAATATTCATTTTAATTTATAATATTTTAGAGAAAGTTTAAGTGAAAATATTGAGCTAAAGCCAGTTATTAAAGCTAATTTTATATTATATATTATATGATTCATTTATATTATTTCATGTTTTCATGATAATATTACAAAAATAAAATTTATTTGTTTGTTTTCTATTTTTATTCCCCTTCTAAACCAAACTTGAATTGCATTAAAATTGCTTATCTTAATTCTTCATCATAGGATTACTATAAAAATGATTAATTTTCCATAATGAAAAAACAATTGTTTATTAATAGTAATTTTACTTCGTAAGAAGTGGATTCCATATTTAATATAAACTATTGTTTGATAAATAGGCAAAAATATGTATATTCACATGTACTTGAAAAATTTAAAATTATGAAATAAAATTGAAAAATATATCATACTTATTATTAATGAGAAAAACGAATTTCATTTTGTTTATTTAGAAACAATATAATTTTTTATTGTAATCCATTTAAACGAACTGTTATTTTAAAATAATAATAATAATAATAATAAATAAATCAATACAAATAAAATAAAAACTTACTTACTTACTCCAATAAAAATCATAAATCACGAAAAAGAAAACCAAATATTTATTTCCATCAATGTGTATGTATCTCTGAAGCCCTTCGAAACTCGAAAGTTGTTGGCCGCAACAACCACATTCCTCCAAGTGTCCCTATCTGAGTCACAACCATCCTACCGCTACCCTCTCCCATCTCCCTCACGTTCCTTCCTACATTGTCCACACACCGCATCCTTGGTCTTCCAATCGGTCTCCCCACCAATATATTTTTCGCCATTCTTTCCTCTCCCATTCTAGCCACGTGACCTGCCCATCGCAGCCTTCTATATCTGGAGATGCGTAGAGGTCATGGAATTCCTCGTTATGCAGTCTCCGCTATTCTCCGGTTACCTCATCTTTCTGTGGTCCATAAATGCTGCGAAGAATTCTTTTCTCAAATACTCTAAATCTACTCTCTTCTCCCAGGGTCATAGGCCATATAATACAGCCAGCAAAATAATTGTTTTATTTATTTCAATTTTAAATTCCCTTAGACACTAATTTTGACGAGATAAGACCCTTTAATGCATGATATAAGGAGTTATGTAGATAATTGTAACCTCGATTTTTATATTATTCTCGAATATTATTATCCTTCGTGATTACAGAACTTAAATATTTAAAATTGTCTATTTTTACACATTTTACCAGTATTAAGTGGTACTAAGACAAAATATTCAGTAATAGAGAGGAATAGTATTAACACACAAATAGTATTAACATAAAAAATGTAGAATTTGAAAATGTAGAAAAATTTAGGTTCTGTAATCAAAAGAGATTTAAAAACCTTTACTCTCTCTTTCCTAATTTTTGATACGAAGATTCCCCAGGATACAAATTTGGATTGGTTATTCAAATTACTTTTAAGAAATAAAATCATTTAAATTTAAGTATGTATACTAAAAATTAATCATAAACATACATTATATTTTTAATTTAATGAAAAATGGAATCAACTATTTTTGATCTTATTTAGAAATTTTACAAGTATAATTTAAATAGGAAAAACATTAAAAACAATCTATCCAAAGTTAATTAATTGACTTTGACTTTAAGATAACGAAATCATATTGAATTGCAATTTTTAATTTCATCTGGACTTCTCAAGAGGGTGCTAATGGTTTTTTGATGGCTTCTCGTGACTTAACCTGCACCAACTAACTATGTATATTTTCATACTTTGACGCCAAGGCTGGGAAAATTCCAGTCTAGTTGCGCCACGACGAAAAGAGCACCTTCCCATCAGCTCAACAAATCAGCTCTAAAATCTTTTTCTGAGGTGACGAGGCGAATTTAACCCCAATCTTAACAAAATATATGTACTTGTTATTTAATAATTCCATGTAAAGAAAAAGAAATATTTAATTAAAGATTGAAATGAGACATTTCAAAAATTATATGTATTTATAACTTATTAGTTAATTCATAGATACAATATCAAATCTGTTTGAAATGTTATTTAAATGTTTATTATTTAGAATTAGATTAGGAAATGTCATTTCATCGGAAATGGATTGGTTAATTTTATAAACAGTTTTTTTATGAAAATATTGAAATAATTTTTAAAAACTAAAAAATTAGTTGAAAAAGAGGAATAACATTTTTATAAAATTAAAAATTCAATTTTATTTGTAAATAAACTGTATAAAAAAGTGAAGTTAATAAAAAGCGTATAATAAAAATATCTCAATTTTAGTGATATCCTTTTTACCGACAGACGATAGTACGAAAGTAATGGAGGTATTGTTTTCACACCAAATTTCACATGTGGAGATTTTTTTACATATCTCCACGAATCATATGCATTTTCTTAACAGAAAAAAGTAATTTTAGCATGATGTCTGTCCGTCCGTCATCTTTATTAGTTTTTTTCTTAATTTAAAATTATATGACGTCATCCAGCCATTCATGACGTCACAGCCTGGTCTTGCATATATATATATTATAAATAAAATAAAATTAAAAATATTTATGTTCTATGCCTATCTGTTTTTTATTACATTAATAGATAGAATAGATTAAAATTATTTGAAATTGTTTCTGTAGCTGGAAATTAATTTACTTCAAACCGTCGGTCGGTTCTGCGTCTGGCCACAGGTCAACTTATTTAATAAGTTAAAATACATATCTTCCCTCTTAGAAGAATCTTTATAATCAAAATTTGATTTTGAGTCTAGAATTTTTTAGATGAAATTTATTATTTTTTTATGGTAATATAATTTTACAAAAGGAAAAAATTTGTATCTATATATAATATTATATATATCTTTGATATAGCGAAAGATATTTTTCTTCATACTCATAATTTGTTGAGATATTTATACTAACACCAATAATGAGGGATGTTCGTTTCTTCAAAGGTATTTGTGTGAAAAGACAAATAGGATTATAATAAAATAAAACATCAGAAGTAAATCTTTAGTGTTTATTTCAGGAATAATAATATCTAAGATATATATGTAACTCTTCCTTATTATACTAATAAGAAATCATATTATTATGTTTATTAGGGTCAATTGTGCAAAATCTGTAACATGCAAGAGGGCCACCTTTTATTACGCTGCCCAATATACGACCACTTGAGAAACCATTTCTTAAAGAGGTATAACTTGGAGATGATTCTCACGGTCAAGGGGGGTAATATCTATTACTTTATGAGTGGTCTCCTAAAACTGAGTGAGATCTTTCATATGTATTAGAGGAGTAACGATTAGATATTCCTTTTTATTTATTTATTTATTTGTTTATTTATTTTGGCATTTTTTTTTTTTTTTTTGTATTTTGTTTTTCTTATTTTGGTTTTTCTTTTCTGTATATATCTGAAAAGATGTAAAACTGAAACTCTGGGTCTATGATTGTGTGTGCCCTCAATTTGAGACATTATGATCGTTGATTACAGAGAGTGTTAGTTATTATGTAAATATGTTTTTATTTTTTTTTTATTTTGTTTTTGTGGTTGCTTTTTGGATGTTTTTGCTATTTTTTTTTTTTTTTTGTCTCCATCAAAATGAGGTGGACCGAAATAACATACAGTATGATTGTATATATATATTTCTTGAATAAATGAATGAATAAATGAAATTATTTTAATTCATAAATTTCATATTTATTTTCTTTATTTGCTGTTTTAAAGCTTGAGTGTGCTGAGTATACCTGCCGAATTGTTTATGTTTTTTATAATAATTTGATGGATGATGAATCTGATGGATTTACCTACCATTCTTAATACTCATATAATAATATAGTGAGGAATAATTTTTAACTCCCTTTTCTTTTCAAATTACCCGTGAAATGAGAATGAATTTAAATTTAAATAAATAAATCATCTTTTCATAAAAATAGATTTTTTTTAATTATTTTTTTTTTTTTTTTTTTTTTGTTTATATATAAAAACAAATAATAAAACTAATTATTTATTCTAATTTAATCAATCAATCAATCAAAGTAAAGTTTGATTTCATTTTTATTATTAGTATTTAGTACGAGTTGTTAGATGTTTGAGCAACCATTTCCGATAGTTCACCTATAGAATATATAATTATTACTTATTTGTAATTATTAAAATAAAAAATAATTAAATCATTATTTTCATTATTTATCTTATTATTTTATTTAAATTAATTTTTTATGTATTTTATATTTTTGAATATTATTGAATTCTAATCATATTTAATAAAAACATATTTTTACATATAAATATTATAAATGTTATTAAATTTATAAGTAATTTATTTAAAGAATATTTTTTATCTCGATACCTATTTTAAATGTATTTTAAAGAGGGTGGAGATATTGTCTTTTAAATCTTTAAGAAGGGTAGGTGGGTGTCTTCGATATGATATGTACTTTTGAAAGAAAGAGAGTGGGGCATTTAAGGGGAGTGGGGACCAACAAGGAAGGTCGTGGCGCCTCCTCGGCTTATAAGACGTGGTCTGCAAGCCTGCTTGCCCCTAGTTGACTCCAGTTGTTTGTGCGCACCTGAGTAGTACTGGTACAACATCTCACTAACTCATCGATTGTGATTGTTCAGGTACCTCCAACAATACTATTACGTCTATTATTATTTTTTCATTATTTTAATTTTTTTTTATTTTTTATTTAAACCAATTCCTTTAATGAATTATGGAAACACACTTTGTAGTTTTATATATAATAATTATTTATTATAAAGATGAATTTTAATCTAAAAATAAATTATTTTAAAAATAAACATTTTATATGCAAATTTAGAATCTATTATTTTATAAAAAAAAAAAAAAATAAATAATTATATGTACAAAACTAATACTTAGTAAAATATAAATAATTAATTTATTTGATTATTAGTTTCACTGAATTATGTATGCATTCAAGTCTCTTATATTTTAAATTTTATTTTATTTCTTAAGTAATTGTAAATGGTTTCAGAATCTTTTTTCAAGTAATTTACTTTTAAGGCGTTGTATTTATTTTAACACAAAGTTAAATAAATATTAATTACTTAACAAAAAAATTTATAGAAAACTAAGCAAATATGTACTTCATATATGGTTTTACTATATGAACAATATGCTATTATTTTGATATAAAAAGTGAAAATTAATATCATTTTTTTCAGTGCTTATATATTTACTTCATATGATTTGTATATTTAGAATTAATATGACATCATATTATTATTATTATTTAATTATACTCGATTTCGAGTTAGATATTTTATTGAAAAATTTATTTCAACATGATCTTCAAAAATAAATTTAAAGTGAAATTTATGAAAAAATTGAATTTTTTCAAAGAGATGAAATTTTAAAAAAATAAATCACGAATTATTCTAATAATATCGCTTGTGTATTGTATTAAAAATGACAAAGGGGTTGTTGATCAAACTAGGCAAAAAAAAAAAAGATTAATTGATTTTCTTTAAAAAGAATAAACTTAATTTTAAAAGATATGTGGACACTTCAAAAAAAAATTGCAAAACTAATAAAAATTTAGAGTTACTAGTAAATTACTTCCTATTTGTCAATTAGACTAATTGAAAAGAATAAAACCATTTATTTTTTAGTACCGGGATCCCGAACCTCGACTTGGTAATTAAATTAAATAAAAAATGATTCATTATTATTGGGTTTGGCTGGTAATATTAATACCTGATTCATCGAATCGCCATTCAAATAATAACATACAAATAGAAAAGTAGGCCTGTTGATATAAAATATATACCTGGGACACCGAGCTATCGCTCAACCCTTTAACAAATTTATAAAATTTATTTTTATAAACTTTAAAAATTTTACACTTTTTTAATTATTTATTACACTTGTTAAATGGGATTTCTAAAAATCACCCATTAAAAATTTGTTTCCTAAAATGTTTCAAATTAATTAAAATAAATTGATTTTCATTTCAATACCTGGGACACCGAGCTACCGCTCGACCCTTTAACAAATTTATACAATTTATTAGTATATACTATAAAAATTTTACAATTTTTTAATTATTTATTACAATTAGGTTTGGCTGATAATATTAATACCTGATTCACCGAATCGCCATTCAAATAATTTAAAAGAACATACCTCTATTTTTATCAATATATATTCAATAAGCGCAGAAATTAAGTCTTTGTATCGGGAAATTTTGACGTTATAGACTCAAAATTGGCTGAACCGATTTCGATGAAATTACATCATAATATTCTTGCATATCTCAGAAATTAATTTTTTAAAATTTGATATCTACATGTTGTCATTCAAAGAATGTTTATGTTTTTATTTTTTATGTTATATTTATATTTTATTATATTTTTAATTTTATTTTTCTAATGGCCTTTTTAAATTATTTATAAAACACTGAAAACATTCACATTGCGAATATTATTACCTCTTTTAATTTTGAAGATTATATGAATAAATAATTTTAATTTTGATCTCATAATTGGATTTTATTATTATGGATAGATTCACAATGTAAGAAGGGGCACTTCGAGAAATGTGGATGTTGCGGCCAAGAACTTTTGACTACCGTAGAGCACAGAGATAGATAGATATAACATTTACAATAATAATATATAATTAATTTTCTGATTAAATCAAAATATATTCAAAGTAAGAACACAAAAACAAATAAATGTTTTATCTAATATAGTGATTGAACAGCTAGTATATAATATTTTGTATTTACGGAGTCGCTGTATAATAAATTGATGACGTCATTTAATTCTCCTATATCGAATAAAGATAAATCTTCTAAACGTTGTGAAACAATTTCAAATAATTTAAGTGTATCTATTAATGAAATAAAAAAACAAATATGTATATAATATAAATATGTTTAATTTTATTTTAAGAATAAATATATTTTACTTTTCTGTTTGTATGTTATTATTTGAATGGCGATTCGGTGAATCAGGTATTAATATTACCAGCCAACCCCAATAATAATGAATCATTTTTTGTTTAATTTAATTACCGAGCTGAGGTTCGGGGTCCCGGTACTATATATATACACAAACAATTTTAGCTAGCATAATAAGATTAGATATGTAAATGGGTTCTCAGAAACCGCTTTAATGACTTTTTTGAAATTTACACCAGAGATAGTATTTATAAAGAAAAATTGAGTTTTATTGATCACATCTCTAGAAAAAGTCATCTTCATTAGTTTTTTTTTTAATTTAATAGATATGACGTCACAGCCAGAGCCTCTTATATCTTATAATTTATAATATTATAAATATAAAAAAATAAAATTAAAAATATTTATGTTATATCCATATCTGTTTTTTATTGCATTAATAGATACATTTAAATTATATGAAATTGTTTCACAACCTTTAGAAGATTTATCTTTATTCGATAGAGGAGAATTTTTTTAACTTAATTACAGAGCCGAGGCTCGGGGTCCCGGTATATATATCTAGCATAATAAGATTAGATAGATTAGATGAGATAGATAGAAAAGCTGTTCATCAAGTAAATATTTTATATACAATTATATTTATTTAAATTTTATTATTTCACTCATTCCAATATAAAATATCATATAAATTAAGTTATTTATTAATAGTATCTAAATTTATTTTGATTAATATTCTCGTATTATATGGCTAAAATATTATCAGAAACTTTATTTCTTTAAAATATTTGTTAATTGTTTCTTGTTTTCATCGAAAATTTTACAATTGAAATTTATTCTCTCTCTTTGTATCATTTAATATTATTAAATTCCATTCTTAATAATTCATCATTGGCGACATCAAACACGTATACCTCTTTAAAATCTTAATCTTTTTTTTAACATCGCTTTCTCTAAAATTCATAACAGACTTTTACTTTCCAAATATAAAAAAATCGAATATGTTTAAATTTTTATAATGACAATTCCAATATATTATTTGTTTTCAAATTAGCTTGCTAATTTTTCAGTAATAGAAGTTTTTCTATCATAAAAAAATATATAAGAAATAAGTAAAAATTGAAAATTTTATTCTAAGTAAAATAATAAATTGGATAAATATATAAATTGGAATATTATTTTTATATCCTGAGAGGTTTATATGTAGAGTCTAGATTTTGATATATATATGTTTTTCCAAGATAGAAGGAATTTGCTCCCACCAATAAATCATCTCTTCTGGTAATAAAAAAAAAACGTAGGCTTATCGTAGGAAGGTTAAGTCATTAGCAACCTTCATCTTCACGTAGTAAAAAATATTTTAACATTTCGAATTGCTTATTGAATTTTTTGTTTTGTTTTTACTTTTCCTTATTACTAATAAAATATAAATAATAAATGGGAATAAACTTAAAATTTCAAAATTAAATTAATTAAAATTATTTTCAATTGAAAGTTTCATTTTAATATTTAACTTATTATAAATATATATATAAATATAATAGTTAAGTTATAGTAATATAATTTATTATATGCATAATATATAAGAAAATCTTTTTGAGTCCAATTTCAGGCGTCTTTAAATTATAATTTTAACTTTGGTCTAGTCTGTACATCCACCATACGTATATCCTAATTGATCCTAATACATACAAACTATGTATTTCATCAAAATTACATTTTTTTTAATCCTGAGACCAGAGAACAACTATTTCGGTAAAAATGCAAGTTACCAATATTTTGAATTCATTATTTAACTTTTAATTCTAAATATTATATATTTATATCTAAATGAAACTTATAAGTTATTATTTCATATTTATTTATAAAGTATTATCGTATAACTGTTTAATAACAAGAGAATTCAATTAAATATAGAAATAATTTTAAAATTTTATAAGAACAACATTACAATAAAAAATTCGTTTATAATATTTTTTTTATAGATTATTTATTAGCTTTTTAACTTAATTTTAATATTATATATTCTAATTCTATAATAAATATTAATGAATGTATTCAAAAAAAAAAAAAAAAAAAAAAAAATTATTTGATACATAGAATACAATAAGAATAAATAGGCAAAGAATACATGTATGAAATAAATTGTAAGGGCAAATGGAGAAACTAGTGAGTAGCTGCATGGAATTTTTTTAATTCATTATTTATTGAATGATTTCTTTTCTCTCTCTCTGCTTTAAAGCCAGACAGAAATAAACACTTCATAAATTATCCTATTCAATAGAAAATGAGTTGCTTAATAACATTCGAGTTCTATTTTATTAACATCTAATTTTCCAAATGTTCAGGTGAATAAAAATTAAAGATTAGAGAATGTTAAGAGTGAAAATAATCTGAATAATTAAATATAATAAAACTAAGAGAATAAATGAATCTTCTAGGGACAAAAGGCTGTAGCTATTAATTCAAAACATGACACGAATATTGACAAACTCTCTAAAATCTTATCTGTCTCTTAATAGTAAGAGAATCGCAAGTTGGCCTCCACCTCGTTCTTAATCTTTACAAATATTTCGTTTATGTAAAGATTATTGCTTGAATGATTACTAATATCTGATTTATACTATTATTAACCTGTTTAATCCATTAGAGTTGCGAATTAAACAATTTACATGGAAATATGTCGTTCATTTTCGATGAACAAAAAAAGTTTCTTATATAAATTTGTTAAGGATATTATTCCAAAAATAAAATTTTTTAAAAATTCTTTTTGGATTATTATAAAAAATCTAAAACTATTATATAAAAAAAATCAATAGAGTTAACTTTTTAACTCATCAGGAATATTGTCAAAATAGCCGTTTAAGACCTATTGTAATTATATTATAATTCATAATTATTATGAATTCAAATTACTTTATAAAACAAAAAGATTAATAAATAATTTATATTTTAAAAAGTAAATTATAAATTTAAATATTCTATAAATAATAAAATAAAAATAAATTTTTTGTTCGTGGTTTAATTAAATTTATTAGCATTTTATAATTATGACACAATACCGTAGATTATCTATTTTAAATTAAAATTGAATCATAAATTTGTAAAATACGTTCAAACAAGAGGAAGGAGAAAGAATTGTTTAACTAATTTTTTCATTAATAATAAAATTAAAATAAAATATTTCAATTATAATATATATATATATATATAAGTATGTATTATATTAATGTGGTTTTATTTTACTATATAGGGCAGATTAGATTCTTTTAATGATAAATCAAATGCAATATTTTTTCAGCAATAAAAAATCCTTATCCAAATGATATACCACCGTCAGATTCATTACTTGCCTAGCTGGCTGGGCCTTTTAGAAATCTTAATAGTAAGAAAATTAATTCTATTGGATGGATGATAAAAAAAAAAAAAAAACACTTTTTACAATTAGAAAAAAGTTTTTTAATTGGTAATATAATATATATTACTAAAATATTTAGAATATTTAGAAAAATAATAGAATTAAGTGGGTTAGAGTAAACTGTTTTATTTATCAAAGCTAACAAAAGAATATTAAACAAATTAATATATGTATATTATAGAAATGATTAGATAATTCGAAAATGGAAGGTGGAATGGAATCTTAAATAGCTACATGTTTATTCACGAAATAATATGTATAATAAACAATAATTTATAATCAATAATATTAGTATTTACAATATGTTTGGTTTATATTTATAGTTAAGCCTTAAAGAGTAAATAAATATATTTCCTGTTTACTGCTATTTATGGTCTGAATTCGGTCAATATAAATATTTATATAAACATTTTTATGTATTTATATAGAGTAGGAGAAAGTAATGATATGACTTTTTTAAAAGGTTGCAAGAAAATATTCTATTATAAAGATGACTATAAATTTTCTGATGAGACTTATATAATAAAATTAATTTATTCATTAGGAATTAAGTCAATTTAAATTTATTATCGTTAATGAAAAATCAAAGGATATTAATAATAAAAGTTCTGAGCTTAAAGAAAAGAATTTTTATACATTTTTATTTATAATTATCATTATTTATTATAATTATTAATTTTACTAAAATAATAGTCATACAAAAATGGAAAATTATAATGTTTAGGAGAAGGAATAGAATTTATTTAAATTTAAAATTTTATTTTTATAATCACTTAAGTAAATATTGTTTATTGTGAGAATAAAATTATTGACAAAAATTTAATCTTCAACTTCATTTAAATTTTTATGATTTAATAAGATTTCGTGAGAGACAATAAATATGTATTATTATAATCTAGTATCTAGAGTCTTTAATGCTATTCTATTTATTCTATTTATGATTCGAATTGTAATTCTAATTGTATTAAAATTATTAAGGGTGTTGTAATAATTGAGGGACAACAAAAAGTATTTTAGATTTTTTTAAAGAATTTCTAGGCATATACATAGATAAATGTAATATGTAATACATATCTCATCAGAAAATAAAAATATTTATATGAAAAGATCAATCGAATGTATAATAAATTTTCTATTTTCCTCCCTTAAAAGAGTATAAATTATATAATTAATCCACACACACAAGTATTATTATATCATTCAATTATATATGTCCTATTTTAATATATTTTTAATATATATTACAAATATTTATTTATGATGTTGCCGCCTTTGTATGTTTACCTGTTGTACTAGGTGTGTGTGTGTGTGTGTGTGTGTGTGTGTGGAAAGGTCACGGTGTCAAACGGATACTCTCACTCCTCGTTCTGTTATTTTGTCTCTGTGGGATTCTCTTCAGAAGTGAAGTCCACCCCCCCCCCCTCTCCTCCTCCTCACATTGCGTAAAGAACACCTAATGCCTTTGAGCCCTTTACGCAACTACAACAACAGCAACTTCATTTAGAAACACCCACCAACCAAATGCAAACTTCAAATACAATTAATTAAATTCATTTTTCAATTTAATAAAATTTACATTTTTATGTTTTATAGTATTTTTTTTTTTTTCAAAATGAAAAATTAATTTTCTAAGAATAAAAAAAAAAAAAATTAAAAAATTAAAAAATGAATATTAATTCGACAAAGATCAACATATGAAGCATTTCCAAATCGTCAAATATGTAGTTGCTAACATTCACGGTCATCTCTCTTCAAATAAATTTCTCTTACTTAATCTCCAATGAGAAAGAATTTATTTATAAATAAACATTTTATATTAACGAAAGACCAAATTTACAAATTAGTGCATTTTTGCTAAATCAAAAATATTTTTATTTTAATAAATGTGTTCAATATTTTTTGCGAATTCAAAGATTAATTAATATAATCACAAACCTTTGTTTACAATTTAAATTAGATATTGTGAATGAATACATAAATTGCATACAATATAATTTGTAATTGTAATTAATACAATATTATAAAATATAGTAGATAATTTATTTAATCAATAATACATGATAGATTTTACGCAAATATGACTGAAATATAACATTTTATATCTAAATAATATAATATTATCAAAAATACTATCTAAAAACATTAAAATTCAATGTTTCACTTCAGAAACAATTAAAATATAAAAAAATACTAATATTAATTTTAAACATAAAACAAAAAGAAATTACTAGAGATCTTTTATTATTATTATTAATTTTAATTTCATTATTTTGGAGAAATTAATATTTATTTTCGTAGAAATAAATATTTTAATATAATGATTAAACCATTTTGCTGAATAATACAAATTTTAAAAATAATAACCAAATAAAAAAATTTTTTAATATATAGGTCACATCATAATAATAAAAATATAACTAACTCATTTATTAATATTAGTTAATTAATCAAAATAATTTTTGAAGGTACGAAGGACAACGTTTTCATTTAGGAACCAAAGACATGATTAATAATTTTTCTCTTTACTTTGAAACGAATTACACGAAATAAAATGTTTCAAAGATTGATAAATTAAATTTTTATATATTATTTTGAGAATATATGTACCTTATAATATATGTAGGTTGATAAGAAATACACATTTTACATAAATTAATTATATTGAATATATATTAATAAATCATAAATCAAAATGAAACGTTGCAAAGTTTAAGAAATAATTGTAAATGTGTCCTTTTCTAATCTCTATAATTATCTTAAGGATTAGTAATGATAAAATCTTTTAATTCTTTCCGATGGAAGCTAAATGTTATTCCTTTCTCCTATTCTCTTTATGCAGTCTTAATTGGGCAAATTATTGATGAATTAACGCGCCGCCAGATGCTGTTCATAACAGCTGCCTCTTTGATATTTTTATTGCATTAAAACAAAATCTTTTGTCCTTTTGGTTCGTTTCTCAATGACTTTTTTTCTGTGGTTGTTGTTGTTGTTGTTGTTGTTGCTCAATTGACATGTTTTTATTTTATAGTTATATTTTCTTTCTTTATTCCTCGCCATTTAATGTAAATGACTCTAATCAATTTTTTATTATGTGAGCATATATTCAAAATATGTATACTAAACTATATTTAACTCTAATCTGACTGGGGTGACAGTTTTAATAATTTTCATAGATTCAATTATACACAATTGCTTCATCATTTACAATAATATTATATTTATTAATTCTAACTTTAGATTCTTTTGAAATTGAAAACAAGAATAATCCAAAAAAAAAAAAAAAAAAAATAATATGATTAATAATAGAAATATTATTAAAAATAAAAAATAAATAAATGTTTTATACGTATTATGTTAACTTCTGATAGTATATGATTATAATTTATTTATTAAATTTTATAATCTTATATTTTGAAACAAATATACCTACATATTTCAAATAATACGTATATATTTTAATTTACAAGAAAAAAATATAATATTTATATCAAATATCAATATTCATTCAAAAGAAAATACTATTTTTAATCTTTAAATTTTACACGTATTTCTATTCAATAAAGACAATTTTTCTTTATAATAATCTTAATAAATAATTTTTTGATTTTTTTTATCTAGGTAACGAGCCTTTTATAAATACCTTACTATGTATAAAATTGAAGTACATATAAACAATTTTAATTTAATTCACATTTATCCCTTTTTATTGTATGTATTTCAAAGAAAACTTTTGCAATACTTTAGTTTTATATTAAATAGTATATTTTTATATTTTATTTAATAAATCTTTATTTTTCAAGATAAAGATCTTACTGTATATTAATATAAATTATATTATTAAATAAGTTTTAAATATTTTCGCATTTACTAAAATTATTTTTTTAATCTCAAATCTAAATTTAAATTGGCCAGATTCCCTAGAAATCTAAATTCCGGACCAGGACTTATTTACATATACTTATATATTGAATAATTATAAGATTATAGTACCATTTTTATATTCATTAATAATAATATTAATATTTGTTTATAAAGGTATTATATTTATCTTTTATATCATTTATTTTGTTATATGTATTATAGATAATTAATTATATTCTATTGATATTTAATTAATTTAAATATGATTTCAATTATCTCAAATATTTTCGTTTTAGAATTATCTCATAATAATTTTTCTAAACTTGACAATTTTAATATTAAATAAATTAAAAGTATAAATAAATTTTATATAATTTTTACACAATAAACACACACAATACAATAAACTTTTATCTTTTCCTCAAAGTTCAAATAAATATTAATTAAAGTGTAATATTTATAATTCAATTTGATATTTTATAAATTCAACCAAATCTATTGTAGTATTTCTGGTTGTAGCATTGACAGGGGCAAAAAAGAAAACTGAAGAAATTATTCTTTTATCGTAAATTCTTCTTTCCTTTCTGGATAATGATAAAATAAAGATATGATGTAACCGTTTTTAAAAAAAAAATAATTATCTTTATATATTATTTAGTCTAGTCGTGTCTGTTATATATTCCAGTTCATTTATTATTATTTTATTAAAATTTTATTTTGTGGTGAATCTACAGAATCAATTTCATAATATAATATTTCATCAGCTGATTTACAAACTTGAGCCATTATTTTTCATTTTCATATCCATAAATTATAATAAATAGAATACTTAATATATATTAAATATTTTATTATTTGTTTTCCTCTCTTGCAGAATCAATAGTAAGGATCTCTGTTACGAAAGTGAAATCACCTTCATTTTGTAAAATTAGTGTGGTTTAGTGGAAATGTAGTAAAAATAATCGTGTGGGGTCGTTACTTAAGAGGAAGTTTGTTACCATTGAGGGAAGAAAATTAGTTCCAGGAGCCACACCTACTCGCCTACACTTTATTATTACACCATCTATCTAATTATTATTTGATAGCTAAGAAATTGTAGACCTTCTCACCATAAATTTATATTTTATTCAATTAAAATAATTTTAAATAAGAAAATATTAATTTTATTATTAATATATATAGTTGTAACAAAAGGAAATCCATTTTATTTTTCCTAGAGATGATATTTTTCAATATAATATGTTAATGAATATATATATATATATATATATATATATATTATTGAAAATAATTCATTATATTAAAAAAATAAATAAATAAAATTGATTATTGGATGAGAACTATACTAGAATACACATGTCGTATGAAAAGTGATTGATTGATTGATTGATTGATTGATTGATTGAAATTGACCTCCTGAGAAAATAATTGCCAAGGCTCTATCTATCTATTTAAAGATAAAAAAAAAAAATGGCTGATTTCTCATTGTAGCTGATTACCTCTAATTTTAAAAATGTTTACTTTGATAATTTACTACATTAAATTCTTGACCAAAATTATTTACATAATTAAAAAAACAAATAAGTGTGATAACCTTGCCATAGTATAACCCTGAATATTTGTGTAAATATTTTTATATATACAATCATTAATTTATTTTATATGAGATAAAAAAGTTAAAAATGGTAAAATGTAGAATTAACGTTTTTATTTTGTGAACTATTTAATTAATTAATTAATAAAATGAAATATAAATGATTAAACTAACATGGGAATCCAACATTTATCTTTATTTTAAGAATAAATAAGTACTCTAAGTTTACTATTTTTTATTTCCTTATCTATTCGTATTTAATTTATCATTTATTGGATCACACACAGCTTTACTGTCATATCGTTAGTGTGATATTCATTATAAATTGTGTTTTTATCTATTTTTTATCCGACTTGTTTTTTTTTTTTTTTTTTTTTTTTGTTATTAATTACAATTGATTTACAACCCATTTAAGATAGATATGATCAAATTTTATTGAAATAAATACAATCGTACAAGACTACGATATAACATTAGAATCTGATACGCTTATGAATTTCTATTTGTGCTTTTAAATTTACTTTACCTATTACCCCTATTATTATTTTAAAAATTTTAAAAATTGAATTAATATTATTTTTTTTTTTATCTTTTTAAATTTAAAGTAAATGACTAATATTTACTATTATAATTTATTGTTAATAAATTTTCCTTATTATCAATTCATTTTTTTTATTTTATTTTTTTTTTTAATACAAAAATAAGGAACTTGTAATTTAACCTCGATAATATATTCTTGATTTTAAAGTGTTTCATTAATTAAGTGTGAAAAGAGATCTCTTAGCCGATTTTTATATAAGAAATAATGTGAAATCCGAATCCGGAAGTCATGAATGTTAGATTACATGTGAATACAAAAAGAATGAGAGAAAGAGTAAGTGAAAAAGTGTTTCTGAGATGGAGAATAGTAAGAAGAGACGAGATCAAAATCAAGGGCGTATTATTTATCATCAACATTAAAAATTATTGAGCATTGAGTTCAGGGATTTTCTAATGTAAATCAAGATGTTTAACGTCTTTGTTTATATAATATACAAAGTACAAAATATCAATTAATTATTTTATTAGCTTCCAATTAAAGCAGTTAACAATAGTACTACTTATATTTATTTTATTTTGGCAATGAAAAGTTTCAAAAAGTTAAGAGTAAATAAAATTAAAAAAGAGAGGATTCCGTTTAATTTAAATGATTCAAAAAAAAAAAAAATAAAATAATAATATACTATAATATATACATATAAATATTAATATTTGTATATCAGGTGCTCGTTTAGTCATTTATTTTTCAGGCAATATATAAATGCATGTGTGTGTGTGGGGGGGGGGGGGAAATATTTTCAATATTTTAATATCAAATAATACTAATTAATAAATAATAATTAATTAATTAATTGCCAAAAATTTAATAGCTTGTTTCATTTGATATATTGATAATATTTTAAAAAGAAATTACTCTCTCTCTCTCTCTCTCTCTCTCTCTCTCTCTCTCTCTCTCTCTCTTTATATAATTTATCACCTCTATCATATATATATGCGGCCAAGTCTAAATATTATAATAGTATTTATTAAATATTAAAAAAAAATAATTGAATTTAAAATTTATTTAATTATGCGTTTTAAATTATCAATTATCATTTATTTTTAGGATGCGAGGAGTTTTGGCGTTGCTGTTGGTAGGTTGCAGTTTGAGTAACGCAGCGATCAACGAAGTCCGTTCAGGACCCAACAACAACCGCCCAGGAAGATTCCTTGCACTACCAAATCCAACCAAATGTAGCCAGAGTGAGTATTGAATGAATAGAAGAAATACGTTCTAGAATGAAAAAATCTGTCAATTGTCCATGTCTATCCATTTTGCATAAAATATCAAATCTATCTATATAAAATATATACGTAAATGGGATGGCAATCAATTCAATTATGCAATCCTTCTTCCTGGATTCCTGGGAAAGTCAAATCACAAACACCAACTAGACACTAGACACTAGACACTTCTCCTTTCCTTTATGTGACTTTATGCCCGACTTATTTATTTATTTATTTATTTATTGATATTGTAAAAAAATACTACACATTCAAACACTTTCACAAATAAATTCAAACCTCATTCACCCACTTTAAACCACAATTGACCGATCTTATTTTATAGTTTATTCTTTAATGAGTTTATTTAACATAAATTTATATCAAATAAAATTTTTATGTTTCATCCAAGCAATTTATTAGTTAGTCTCTCCTCAACGAATAATCTATTTTAGAATCTTCATTCGGTTTTTATTATAGTAAATAATATAAATTTTTTCAAAATATTATAAGTATTCTATCCGGAAAACTATCATTAAATTTAATTAACTTGATGAATGAATAACAAAATTAGAAATTAGTAAATATATCTAATATACATATAATATTGGATTCTCAGTCTATTTTATTGTTAAATATTATTATTATCATCATTGATAAGAAATTTTCAGTTCTAGATAAGATATCTCAATTATTTTTACTTTTAAAGTGTTAATTGTAATTATTTCATGACATTTTATAAATTTAAAATAATAGATATATATAGATGTGCCACACTCAGAAGCCAAACCGATTAACTCTAATTTTTAAAATTTAGCTAGTAATGTCATGTAATGTAATGTAATGTAATCTGTAACATATGAAGTGAATAATCCACTTGATAATCTTAATATTGCAATGCAATAGGTGTACAATTTTCTGTAATAAACCTGAATTTTCTAGAAGCTGTCAACTTTGGCGGACTTTATTTTCTCAGTTTCTTTCAATGTGGAGTTAATCGCTTTGGCTTCTGAATGGGCACATAGGAGATCCGATTGTTTACTATTTACATCAAGGAAAGTTAGGATACTTACTGCCAATTAGAGAAATTTGCTTGTTAAGAACACAAAAACTTTCAGGTTCATGAATAAGAATTCTTAATTTTTCTCAATTCATTTTAGAAAATGTAAATCATAATTATTTTTAATCTATTAATTCGTTTATAATTAATTAATTTAAATTTAATTAGTTTTGTTTAAAAATAGGTGATGTTTGTTTTCAGGGCCCAAAGAGTGGTTCTATCGAGGTCGCAATTACTTCTTCAGCGGACATCAGCAGCAATTCCGAAACGTCAAATATGATTGGCTGGACGCTCGTAACGCGTGTCGCGAATACTGCATGGATCTCGTATCGATCGAGACTCAGGAAAAGAATAATCAGATCTTCAGCCTGATCCAGAGGGGTGAGTGGTTTGTCGAATGAAGGGATATTACAACAGACTAAAATCTATGTCAAGAGTAAAAGGAAAGACTAATTGGATGCTGAGATTATCCATGATGGGGGACGCGTGACCAATCAGGTGTCCATGACCTCACCATTAACCAATGCAATCGCTCCTCAATGGATGCATCACGAAATGCATCACGCAGGTGTTAATGGGGAAACAACGAAATCAGTCATTTTTACGCCTTCCTTTTAATTAAACACGAAATCGGAAATAGCATTTCCTAAATAAATTATTACGTCATCATATGCATGAATCTACTAAATGGTTCATTTAAATTAATACAAATCAATTGGAATAATTTCGACAAATGATTTAGACATGGAATTATTAGCATATCAATTTCTAGTTTTTACCGACCGACGAAAGGGTTAAGTGAGGTATTATTTTCACACCAAATTTCACATGAGGAGATTTTTTACATATCACCACGAATCATGCACTTTGTATTGGTTTTCTCCTCGGGAAAATCATCTTTATTAGTTTTTTCTTAATTTAAAATTATAGGACGTCATCCAGCCATTCATGACGTCACAGCCAGCTTCTACTCTTATATATTATATTATAAATATAAATAAAATAAAATTAAAAATATTTATGTTCTCTCCACACATATCTGTTTTTTATTGTATTAATAGATACATATATATAAATTATTTGAAATTGTTTCTGTAGCTGAAAATTAATTTATTTCAAACCGTCGGTCGGTTCAGACGTGGCCACAGGTCAACTTATTTGATTCTTCTGTTAACTTTAGTAACTATTACGAATATTGTATTGTTTCTTTTTTGGCTTTCTGAATTAGTCAAATATTCTTACAAGTTAGATATTAATAAATTAATTTTAGAGGAAAAAAGACTTATTATTTTACAATCGTTTGACAATTTTTATTACCACCAAATTTAATTGAAGGTGTGAAATTTTGAATTAAGTAATCATCGAGACAATTGAATGACAAAGTTGCTTAATTAATTAAATTACCACATCAAACAAACCTATAATCTCATTTTGTTTTTGTTTATTTTTTTTTTTTATTTTTCCCAAATGAGATAAATTTTACTTAATAATAATACATCGACAAAGATAAGGATCATAATAATTTTTTGTTAAACGAAAAAAATGTTTTTTCTCATAAGAATCTGTTGTGTATAAGGAAATAAGATAAGAATAAATTAATTAAAATAAAAGCTTTAAATAAGACATACACTCCCATATATATATATATAACTATCCATACCTATAAATAACATAGATTATACAAAGATAAATTTGTTAGATTGAATATTAATCAACTTTTGAAGAATGGTTTGTTCTCATTATATAAATACACTTTCAATATAACTCTTAACACTAAAGTTAAGGAGGGAGAATTTCAAAAACAAATGTGATGATCTTTACAATTAACATTTTACGAACCTTCTTTAGGGAGATTTTTTTTTTCAATTTAAAAAAAAACATATTTTTACGAAATTTTTTATTAATTATTTTGAAAGAGTCTATTAGAGATCATTAAAAATTTAAAATTAAATTAATGAACTTCGGAAACTAAATTTTTTTAGCTTTTTATTTAATTTTTTGATTTTAAAAATATTAAACATTATCGATCATCCCCATCTTTATTAAAATAAATAATATTTTTATAACAAAAAAATTATAAACTAATTTAAAATATTAAAAAGGGTTAAAGTTTAAATAATTCATTATTGAATTCATTAAAAGAAAGACCAAAGAAAAATTAATAAACGTAATAACAAGTAGCTATAGTAGGATTTTATTTGTTTAACAATATACTTATATTCACTTGTAAAATTATATTATCACTTTTAAAAAATAAAAAAAAAAATTATAGGAATCTTTATATTATGCTTATATGTATATTGTGGTAAATATATATGTAAGTAATTAGTAATTTTTTTTTTTCTATTTGAGTTGATCTACTATATTTCCCCTACCCATGAGTATGTATGATGATATGATTCTAAATTGAGTCATGAATTGCTGGTTGCTATCAACCCATGTGATTAATGTGCACACAGTCTATAGTTCTATACTATATTACATATCATTATAATGTATAATTATAATTATAATTTTTTAGCAAGTGGTTTCCTGGTTGACCGCATTTATCTTTGTGATTATTTCGTATGAAATAAAAAAAAAAAAAAATAATAATTAAATAAAAATTCTGAATATAAATAGGAAATATTAAATTTAAATTTAAAATTCCTAATTTCACAATAAAATACTTATACTTATATAGGTAATATTAATTATAATGTATAGATTAGGAATTTAATTAAATCCATTAACAATTCATCCTGGTATATCGTTAACTAGCCATGAAATTCTAACAAACATTTTTAATATTCTCTTTTGATTTATTATTTGTTTTTATTAATTTCTATATAATTACACCTTAACGATTATTCAATTAATTTTTGATATAATTAACCATGAACTCATAAAGGAAAAGGAAATTACAACTGGATAGGTAATATTTTTAATTTCAGATAAATTCTATTTACGTACCATTAGAGAGTTTATATAATAGCGAGAGAGAGAGAAAATTATTTTTTTTTCTTTTTTTTTTTTTTTGCAATCCCAAGGTCCGAAACACGAAGATCTTTTTGACCCTGACAGTCAAGTTCAAGTACTCAAATGAAAGGCCATCGGGAATCCCTGAAAGGGTGGCGCATCCTGATTACTTAATTTTACTAGCCTAGCTTGAATTACCCTTATACATACTTGTAATAGTGCAGAATTAAATTAATTTTAAAAGTATGTGTTAAATGAATAAAACAAAATTGATTTAACCTTTTGTGCCAAAATACGAATTTGGAGTGTTTAAATAAATTATCCTTTCCAGATTTAGAATTGTTTTTAACTTGAATATCAATGTATAGTTAGTTAAATTAGTGAAGATGTTTTTTTTTTTTACTATTTTCATCATATTTAAATAAATAAATAAATCTCCTACAGATATGTCATGTCATTTTAAAAGTTGTATTATAGAATTGTCAATTTAAATTTGACTATCCTTAGCTCAATTAATTAAGACAGAGAATAACATTCATTCATTGATAAAATATAAACAAAATATGATTTTTATAATTGAAAAGATACATTTCTATTGAATATATTTTCAAAATATGTATTAAATAGTCATACAATCAATACACAAAAAAGATCTCTATACAAAAATAATCAATTAAAACAAATTTAGAATTTTTATAATTTTTCAAATCGCATCATATATTATATTTATATTAACAGTTTATTTATAATTTAATATAAATTTAGTATAATAATAATAATAATAATAATAATTCAAATGATATTTTATAATCTTTGTGATTTGCATAAATACATTTTTATATGAAATATTTGTTGATTTCCTCAAATTCCACATTATTAATATTAATTTATTTAATTTTACTCAAGTTTTTATTGTTCAACACGTTTTGTTGCTGGAATTACACATAATTGGCATTCTTGTGATTTTGGATCACATCCGGGATAAACTTTATGTATTTTCCCTTGAGGGCACTCTTTAGAAGGAGCTTCCGGAGGAGGATCGACCACACAAACGGGGTATGGATTGCAAGGTCTGGTGAAACAATAAATCTGTACTAAAGCACATGAGGAATTTGAATTCTCGCAATTTACTAAACAACATGGATTGCAAATTGATTGATCTGGATCTGCAATATAATTCAATACAATTCATTTATATTAGTATATTTTTATTTAAAAAAAGATTATTTAAAATGAATAACTATTAAACTTCTAAATACTACACAGATATTCAATGTCAAAATTATATTGGAAGATGTAATATTTCTGACGCTTGACTCATTCTACTTGTACATATACATATGCGTTTACCGTTTAGAGAAGTATAAATTGTTTTTTAAAATAAGCTGAATTAATATTCACCCTCAAATTAATTCAGTAAAAGTTCAAATTTATATATTTATTTATTAAAACTACATAATTTGATGACTAATTGAATAATTGAATACCTTAATAAATTAATTAAATAATTTTACACACAAACCTTCAACACATTTTCCTTGATGACAACAACCAGACAAACAATCACCCCAAACATTACACTGAAACATTTAATAATAATTTTACTTAAAATTTAATAAAAAAAAAACAAACAAACAAACATTTATCTTTTTGTATGGCAATTATTTCTAGTTAAATATAATGATATAAAATAAATTTGTAAATATTAAATTAATACTACAAAATGGTTTTACTTGAATAAAAATGGATAATAATAAATTTGACAGTGATATTGGTTGATTGAAAAATGTATACCTATACATACGAGTATAATTGAAAAAGGACATAGCAGGATCACTGATGGGTAAGAAATTAAACCCTCTTAACTTATTTTTCTTTTCTACCAATAAAGATAACGTTTCGGTTCCTGATCAGAGTTGATGTTGTTAGAGTTTTGGCAGAGCTCGCTCTACTCTAGGTGGTGGAAAACCGCGCATTTGTCCAGGGCGGCATTTTGGTAATTAATGTAATAAATTTTATGAATATAGGAACAGTAATT
Source organism: Labia minor (assembly GCA_963082975.1). NCBI lineage: Eukaryota > Metazoa > Arthropoda > Insecta > Dermaptera > Spongiphoridae > Labia > Labia minor. The sequence goes on from OY720347.1 coordinate 82,468,827, forward strand.
TATTCTATTGCCCGGGGAGGGGGGGGGTGTTTGAAAAGTGTTGGTCAGAGATCGAATCATTGCCAATATTTTGATAAATAAGAGATTTTTAACCTTAAGCACACATTCTTGCTCAATGCCCACCGATTTTATATTTATAATATAATATTTAAAAACATAAATATTATATATAAATTTAAAATAAAAATCTTCAAAACAATACTAAATATTTAATTGATATATGTGTGTGGTGCCACTCAGAAGCCAAAACGATTACCTCCAATTTTTAAAATTTTGCTAGTAATGTAATGTAATGTAATGTAATCTGCAACATTTGAAGTGAATAATGAACTTGATAATCTTAATATTGCAATGCAATATACATTTTTCTGTAATCAATAACCCTGAATTTCCTACAAGCTGTGAACTTTAGGCTTCTGAGTGTGGCACCACATACCTACTCGTATTATGTACATACGATATATTGTGGTGAGCTTGTAAATATAACAATGTATACTCTTATTAAATGTTTGAAATTCTATTGCAAACTAAAATAGTTTTATTATAATAATAAACTATATTATCTTCTTTCTGTACCTGAGTTAATCTGTGAGACGTAACACGGAGGATACGGGGGGCCTCCAGGAGTGTGCCCCAAATATTGTGTATCAATTTTAACAGCTTATTAAAACTCCTAAGTAACTTCTAAGAAACGTAGAAATTAGATCTAATTTTATAAAAAAAATTACCGAAAATAGAAGAAGTAAAACCGAATAACTAGTTTTCTGCAAAAAAAAATAAATATATTTACCTGAAATAGTTACCAAGTCCCTCTACCAAAAAGCCTGAGAAAACCTAATTTATTATACTTATTATACTATCACAATAAAAATATAGTAGACATTACACTTTAAATTTTAAAAGTTAGTTAATTATTTGAAACTTCTTACTTTACAATTTATCTCACGACATTCAGTTGGTAAAAAACAAGCTCCAGCCCTTCGACAAGGACAAACGGAACAATCATCATAATTGGTACATGATTGGTTATTAAGACAAACACCCATTAAATTGCATGGTTCTATATAAAAACGATAATACGTATTTTTTAATATCATTATAGATTTTATAATAGCATTATTTATTTCCATAAATACCTTCAATGCATTTTCCTTGGTGACAGATTCCCTCACAACAATTGCTTTCGAATAAACACTAAAAACAAAAAACTGCTTTTTATAAAATCACTATAAAAGTACAATAATCTGCAGTAAGTAATAATTATTACCAAATCATCTATTTTGCCAGAACATTGTGTCTCTTGGGGATAAGAAATGCCTATCATGGAAACAAATATAAAGCAGAGAATCGATGACTGAGCCGCCATCGGTGAGTGCTTTTATTCAACTAAACAATAAAAACCTTTGATGTACTTGTTATATATATATATATATATATACGTATATACATACATTTATACTATATTATGTATATATATATATATATATATATATATATCGAGTTAATGGATAACAGGAAAATAATAATCTGATTCCAACTAGAATTAATGAATATTTTTTTTTTATAATTTTATACATAAATAAATGAATTTGATTTTTTATTTATTTTTTAAGGCTATTGATATTTAAACTAATTTCAACCAGACTTTAAAATTTTATTCATTAATTTTTTTGTCAACTTGTTGAGGTCTAAAGTCACAAATTCTAAAGCAAATCATTCATTTTTTCTATTAATGATCCTTAATAATAAAACAAAAACAAAAGAAAGTTTTTTTATTAAATAAATGAATGATTTTAATAATAGTAAAATTTATCTAAAATGGTCAATGACCTTAGATTATAATAAAAAAAAAACTGGGAATTTGACTTATTAGCGAAATTACAATTAGTTGGATAAAAATCTATAAAGACAAACTTAGGATTCAATTTAAATGTTCTATCGCTTATTTAGAGTTATTGGATTGAAGTTTTTTTAAAAATTATCGTTAGTTATATTTTTTTTTTTTTTTTTTTTGTTAGTTGTCTTGTTTTTTGGTTATAATATGAGTTTACAATTAAATATGTCAGATAATATTTCTTTTTCTTTGCAATTTTTATTATTATTAATTGCAAATTAAAGTGTTAAGACTAAGATAGGTATATATATATTAATATTAAAAAAACATTTGAGTTATTTATTTATTTTAGTATCTAAAGAAGAAGAACTAAATGGATTTAGAAAACTTGGCACTAAAGCCTTTTAAAAGACTGCTTTGTCATCAGTGTTTTTAATCAGTAAAATATGATTATATTATAGTTATTGTAAGAATTTAATCAGTGATCACTGTGTCAAATTAATCGTAATTTTCATATTAAATTTATATGATAATATTGTATTAAATATTGGAAGGATTGTTTGGTATTAGATTTAATGGAGAAAATAAATGGACATCTTCACTTATTTAGAGGTCATCTTAAGAGAGCAATGCACTTGACATACACACCAGAAGAGAAAGTTATTAACATTTAGTGAGGTGGGTGTAAAATGTAAAATATAAAATGTAGCTAAATAAGCGGGAGTGTCCTCCCCTAGACTTTCCCGCATATAAATTGGTATAAAGAGTTGTGAATGAATATTTAGAATGTAATAAAGTGCTACTTCCGGTTAATATTGATATTTTAAATGTAAAAAAAACAGATATGGATATAATATAAATATTTTTAATTTTATTTTATTTATAATATATAAGGGCTGGCTGTGACGTCATGAAGTGCTGGGTGACGTCATATAATTTTAAATTAAGAAAAAACTAATGAAGATGATTTTTCTCGAGGATAAAACCAATACAAAGTGCATAACACGTGGAGATATGTCCTCACGTGAAATTTGATATGAAAATAACCCTTCACTTCCTCTCTTCGATCGGCAATACTAGCACTTCCGGTTTCCGGATTTGCACCAAAAGTTGATCAATTCATCCTACTGATGTATTAAGTAAATATACCAAATTTCATCAAAATCCGTTGAGCCGTTCAAGCTGTACACATCTATACGGACGGACGGACGGACAGACATCATGCTAAAAATACTTTTTTCTGTTAAGAAAATGCATGATTCGTGGAGATATGTACCTAAAAATATCCACAGGTGAAATTTGGTGTGAAAACAATACCTCCCTTACTATCGTCGGTCGGTAAAAAGGAAACGCTACTTGTATAGGTAAAATGTCACTTCCGGTAGTCAGATCATGATGAAATTTGGTATCTGAATTTTTTTCATATTTTTAAATCTATATACAAAATAGGAAGCAAATATCTCGAAGCAAACTGGTACTTTACTTGAAAGGTAAACGCAACCATTGTAGGTAAAGTACCACTTCCGGTTAACCGATTTTGACGAAATTTTGATAGAAATCTACAAACTGTGAATAATATCGGTGTACCAAATTTCGAAGTCCTAGCTTGATTAGTTTTTGAGTAAATTTGCTTACAGACATTACATACATACATACATACATACATACATACACACACACAGACATAATTCCTAAAATGGTATTTTCCGACTCAGGGAGGTCTAAAACGTCAAGATCTATCAAAATCTCGAAGTCGAAATTTTTGACGATTCCAATACTTCCCTTATACGAAGTATGCGGGAAAGTAAAAAGTATAGGTACTTCAAGTTTAGTTTTACTTAATAATATAATAAGATACCAATAGTATAATTATTTTAATGATCTTAACGGGAAGTGGACGAATTTTAATAGGCTAAGTTTAAAATGGTATTTTTATCTTTATTTAAAATAATAAATTAAATATAAAAACGTTGAATATTATATAAATTATGTATTATATTTAATTTACAATAAAAATTACTAAATTTATCACATTATAAAATAATCTTGAATTATAAAATTCAGTTTAAAAAATATATTATTTGTTCTTTATTAAAATGATTTTTAATAAGGTAAACACAAAATTTTTAATGTTGAATTTCGTAAGTTATAATAGAGTAAAAAGATTACAATAAAAACGTTTCTCTTACTATCTAATGAATATTGAAGATTCTTAATTTATTTTGGGAACAAATAAGAATGCATAATAGAATAAATAATAAATGTTGCAATGGAATAGATGACGATTGCATCTCTCGATAACATGAAACAAATTATTAATCAATTCGCTCTCATTTCAGGGAATTTAGAAATTTAAATAATATATCCGTTTAAAATCCTAGTGTGAATAAGCATAACGTAATGACTTTAATAAAAAAAAAAAAAAAAAAAAAAACAAAAAAAGTTGCTGTAACATCCCAAGAATATCTCAAATAAGGAATTTCGCCAAAACCGTTAAGGCCATTTTTAGAAAACTGCAAAATGGTGTGAAATCACTGTTGCTAAGTGTTACTTCCGATCATCGGAATTCAATGAAAAAGTTGTTTCACTCATCTTAAATATGAAATTTCAGTTTCGGGCCATTTTGTTGAGTTTCGCTGTTCATATATATATTCGCACACACAAACTATTTTACAAATTATATTTTTTGGAATCAGGAGACCAACCTGAATACCATTGAATTTACAACCAATTGCTTCTCCTTACAATACAATCCTATTATAAATAGTTTTTAAGAATTGTATGAAAATTAATGAATATAATAACTGCTTAAGGGCAATATTGTTTTATTTATTTACTCTTAATTTTAAATTTTTCATTTTAATTTTATTATATATTTAAAGTGTATATTGGCCTTGGTTTCTACTTTTCAGTATAAACATTAGTTATTATATTTGTTTATTTGTTGCTTCTCTATTTTAACACTTTTTACATTCTTTTTTCCTGTAATAAGATTCTCGTCATGTCACTTGGTAGCCAATTCACATAGAAAATAGCATAATTAATATTCTAAATTTACATTAGTGTTTCTTTTAATGAAATTGATATTGTAATGGATTATTGCACAATAATTTATTTAAAAATTATTTTCTATATTAAAATCAAATCAGTTAATTTGGTCTTAACTTAAATAACAGCTCAAATTTTGTGCTTTTAAAAAAAACAAAAAAACAAAATAAATAAATATAAATTTATTAAGAATTTAATATGTGATAAATAATTTTATAATTGAAATTAAACATTTATTTTACTAATATTTTGCATAAAAATAAAAAAAAAAAAAAAATAATCAAATGATTATATAGAATAAATAGAAAATCTTAAAAATGAATAAAATTAAAATGAATTATATTCAATTAATACAAGATTATCGCCTTGATCAACTTTAATCAAATTTTATATTTAATTTAAAGATAAAAATTAATAAACTTAAATCATTTTTATTATTAAAACTTATGTTATTGTTTGAAAAAAAAACATTTTTGCCCCTGTAATCATTCCATTTTTGTAAAATAATTATTTGATATTTCATGTCATCATCGCCCCTCCTATCTTTTTTTTTTTTTTTAATTAAATACATTCCAGTTCCAGAAGTTCAAATGATACGTATATTTAATCAATAGCTAGCTATTCTACGAGCGCCAATTCAACTGACCTTTTCTCGGGTCACTTGAAATTACTATACGAAACAAATTCATTCAATATTATCAAAAATGGTTTTATTTTGTTTGTTTTGTTCAAACCTCTGTTATGAAATTTAAATTAGCTTATTAAATTAATTATGATAGAAAAGAAAGGGCTAACTATCCTTCAATGAACCCGAAATCCTCTCTCCTTTTTTAATTCAATAAATTAATGATTGAGAAATGCAAAAAAAAAAATTAAGTAGCAATTTAGAATGTTATCAGCTTATTTACTCATTTAACTGTTTCTTAATAATTCTTTACAATATGAAGGACATTGAGGATGGCACTTGACAGAGGGAAAGAGGGAAAGAGGGAAAAAAAAGAGGGAGAGAGGGAGATGAAAAGTATTTGGACTTTAAATTGAGGCCATACTCAAGGATAAGGTTTAATAAATAAAAAAAATTAAATTAAAAGAATATTTATAAAAATATCAATATTAGAAATTGTGTTTGTGTTAAACATTGAATTGCTAGTTAACGAGAGAATTGTTTTCTGTTTTCTGTTTTCAGAGGACGTGCCATATATTTGGACATCGGGTCGCCTCTGTGATTTCAAGGGTTGTGAAAATCGTCGCGATCTTGAGCCCAAGAATATCTACGGATGGTTTTGGTCAGCCACTCGGCAAAAGATGGCCCCAACTAGCCAGAACCCTGGTGGATTCAATTTTAACCCGTGGTCTCAAACCGGACACAAGAAACAACGTCAGCCAGACAACGCTGAGTTCGATATCAACGGCACATCAGAATCTTGTATGGCCATCCTTAATAACGTCTACGGAGATGGAATCGCTTGGCACGATGTCGCTTGCTATCACGAGAAACCATTCATCTGCGAGGATTCGGACGAACTTCTTAACTACGTGGCATCCACCAATCGAGGTCTTCCACTCTAAAAAATTAAAAAAACATCCCCAATGCAATAATAAGCTCAAGGATATTTATATTCTTTTCATTCTTCTATGCACCCATGACAAACATAATTTTGATAAATAATAAAGCTAAAAATATTTTAAGAAACCTAAAAAAAAAAACACATTAAACTTTTAATTTTAAATACATTATAAATTTTAAACATTTTTATTGAATTCTCTTTAAATAATTTTGATAAATTTTATAATTGATATATAATATATTTTTATAAACATTTTATTATATTTTTTAATAAATCAAAATTATGGATTCAATACTGATTATAAAATAAAATGAAATAAAAATAAAATGATGAGTAAGGAAATCACTTAATTTAAACATAAATATTTTCATTCATTTTATACTGTATATTACATCAGATTTTCTTATTTTTTTTTTTTTTTTTTTTTTTTTTGCAATTTTTCATTAATTTCAAGAATTGGAATTACGTAGAAAAACATTAAAAACAAATTCTTTTACTCCTTTACGATTTATTGATATTAAATTGTGATTAATAAAAACAAATGTCCCTAAGAACATATACATATATCCCCCCTTTTATTATTGAAAAAAATATCAATACTAAAAATATAAAAAGTTTTTGGAATAATTTTACTTATATAATTTTAAAAGTTTATTCAATTTGTTTAAAATTTCATAAAATTGAATCTATATTTAGTCTTTTATTTATTCAGATAATTACAAATCTATTTGTATATAAAAATTGATTTAAGAAATTCCAAATGCATTTGTCATCAATAAAAAAAAATATAATTTTATGTTAATTTTGATTAATCAAAAAATGTTAATTTATACTAAATAAAATAAAATAATATTCAATATATAAGAATAAAGTACACTATTTTAAACTTTTCTAATTATAGATAAATTATAGACTTATATAAATTGAAAATTTCTTTTTATATATGTAAATTAGCTGGAGTGTCTCCACTCGACTATCTCGCAATTTGAATTGGATTAAATAACATAATATATTATATTTAAATTAAATTTAATTAATTATAAATTATAAATAATAAATAATAAATATTAAACCAGCGCATGTTTGGCTTTTTGTTGATGGCACCACGTCACGTGTTGACGCGTGAGATTTTCAGTGTTAAAAAATTAATTCTGGTAATTTCAGCGAATCAATCAAGCTGAAATTCTATATATAGCAGTTTTATATAATTATTAATCATGTGAAAAATTATCAAACATATATCTTTATTTTTACGGTCACTTTAGAGGAAAAAAAATCAAAACGTTGTAGGTAATGACCCTCTTCCGGTTGAGCTACATTTCTCAAAAGTTGATAGAAAACTATGAATTTTGAATAATGTCCATGTACCAAATTTCATCATTCTAGCTCAAACCGTTTTTGCGTAATCTTGCCTACATACATACACACATACACACATACACACATACACACACACATACACACACACAGACATTTTTCTCAACCTTAGTGAAAATGATTCAGGAACCTTCAAAACGTATAAAAACATCAAAATCTCAACATCGAAAATTTTCATGATCGCAATACTATCTCTGGCGAGATAGTAAAAAATTAAAGATATATAAAAGAAAAACAAATAAATGATAAAGTAAAATTATTGTTAAATAAAAAATTTAATTTAAGTAAAATTATAAAATATGTATATCTATAAGGTAAATGATAATTTTGTGTTCAAAATTTTGTATTTTTCTTCTAGATTATAACTAAAATTTGTTATTTTTTTTTAATTAGATTTTAAGGAAATTTAAAAGTCTGAATGATAGTTAAGGAAAATAGATTTATCAAGTTACCAAATGGTTAATTTCTCTTTAAGAAATCAATCCAATGCTGCCAAAAAAAGATTAATAATTTTTATATATACGTAATTTAGTTTTAGATTATTTTCCATTGAATTCTCTACATTTCTGTTTAAATTGAACGTAAAATCTTGAAAGTGAATATAATTCTTTTTTTAAATTATTTTTTTTATTTTTGTAAAATTCATCCAAATTACTGCCCAATAAAAAGAATTATCAATCACAAACTAATTTATAACAATATTGTTTTTTATTTATTTTTTATCTTATCCTATAATTCCATTCGTTATTTTTATTATATATAATTTTATATTATATCGTGTATATGAAAGAAGTGTATAAATGTTTAGCTGATAAAAATTTTTAGTACATACTATAGATATGATCGAAAATAACTATTCCTTTGAATATGAATATAATAAAATGCTTATAATAAAAATAATAATTATTGTTTACATCAATTTATCTAAAATTTTGGATTAAAATTTTTTCTGATTCTGATTCTGATTATTAATTTCTATTAGCAATAAATAATTTACATTTATGCTTATTAAGAGACAAAAATTTCTACAATATTTAGAAAATTTTAATTATTATTTATTTATCATATGAAATCAAATATAGGTATTTCATTATTACATGATTATTTAAGAAAAAAATAGGTGCGATTTTACTTAAACAGATTAAAATATATAGTCTAGAAAAAAAAGATAAGAAATATAAATAAATTGTAAATAATATATTAAATTTTAATATAAATTGAAGAATATGGTCCATCACTAGTTATGATTCTCTCTCACTCTCTCTCTCTCTCTCTCTCTCTCTGTTTCACGCACGAAACCTATTCCTGAGCAATTGATTGCGTCTCCATTCCGTGAGATCCCATTTGACTCTTCAACTGAGAACAAAAGCGGATCGATTTCGTGACTAGATTCGGGTCAAAAAATCAAATCCTCACGAGCGTGTTAACTAATGTATTTATCAACTGCTCCAGAGTATATTTCAAAACAAAGGGCAGCGTTGAAAAATGTTGAAAAAAATCAATGATGAACTGTGTTATTGGTTGCATAATTTTTAGGCGCTTCCATTTATAATTAACATTTCTCAAGTGAATAAATACTATATTGTAATATTACACATAAATGATATAATATTAAGATTATCAAATTGTTTTCTGATGTAAACATTATTTATTTAATTAATTAATTAATGTAAAGAATCAAGGTGTACAATAGTTGCATTTTAATTTTTTAAAAAAATAATTTAGAATTTTATCGCTTCATCAGTAAATGAGCTAAGCTCTAAGTAACAATTTTAAATATTTTATCAATTAAAATAAAATTAAATAAAAAGTAGGATATATATTTGTTTATAAATTTTTTAGAATAAAATTTTAAGAAAAATCTAATATCATAAAATATTCACTTATTTTCTACTTTTTAGTAGTTACTCATCAATTTTTTTAGTTTATCACTGACTGAATTTTATTCCTATTAACAGTAGGAAGCTTAGTTATGTGAAATTAAAAAAATTAAAAATATTTTAGAGGAACTATTTGGAAAATATCCCATTTAAAACTTTTCAGGATACTTTAAAGTCATTAGAGTCAAAATCAAAAATCAAAATCATAAAATCCTTTTTTAAAGAACTGAAAAAAGATGTAAAATCACTGTGTTGTAAAGTGATATTTTTTTATCACCAAATTTTAATAACAAAGTTTTAATGATAAATTTGTTGTGACATCAAGAAATATACTTACTTAAATACGGAATTTTTCAATATCGAACCTTTAATATGAGCCTGGTATGATAATGTAGATAGACACTCAGGCATACAGACCATTTTCAATATCTATGAAAGGTTATTTTCACGCTGAGATGGCAAAATAATCAAAGATTCTTAATTGGTATTTTGATGATTTCGTCACAAAGCTATGCTCGAAAGGTAAATAGATAGTAAAAAGTTATTTATATTTTGAAGATAATATACATACATACAATTTTATATAACTTGATATATTGTGTAACTAATACATTAAATCAGGGCCGTCTCAAGGAATTCGGCGCCCATAGGCTACTAAAAATAATGCGCCCTTCTTCCTAAGAAAATACACAGAATGGCAAATTGGAGTCGGAAAAGTTATACAAAACAAAAGTGTCAGTACTAGAAAAAAACTCTTTATTACTTTTATAATAAACTGTTATCTTTATTGTAACTTTTCTTTATAGTCACTTATTTAAAAGATGGGTATAAATGTTTACCCAGATTTGAGGGGATTATCTCAATAATGACAGTTCCGATCAGTTTTTAGTCTAATCCTTAGAACTTGATCGGAACTATTATATGATTGGTGGTCTTATATTAACTCCAGTGCGACTGAAACAAAAGTACGATCGGTAGGGTGTTACTCCTATTTCGCGTTGCCCTTCTCTATCTATCGTTTTTCAGCACATTTGAAAGAAATAAAAATCAGTTTAATATTTTAAGAAGTGTTTTAATTTAAAAATAAGTAAAAATTAATAAAATGAAAAATAAATTTTTACTATATCGCAAATAAAAAATTGCCGCCTCAAAAGTCTTGCGCCCTGGGGCTATAGCCCATTTAGCCCTGTGGTTAGCGCGGCACTGCATTAAATTGTGTATTATGTGTAGGTATTGAGAATATAATATCAATTTTCTTCCACTAGATAGATTTCCTTATTCAGGATAATTTTTATTCGAAGTTTAATTTTTAAACTTTTACAAAATATTATGAATAAAAACATGTGTATGTACAAAATATGTCATTTTTAAGATTGTTATTATTTATCATTTCTGGAATTGATTAAATTACGCGACGCATTTTTATACTTTTTAATTATATGGGTAACTTATCATCAATCAGTTTTTGCGATAAAATTTAACCGTTTGAGAAAAAAAATATTTAGAAAACATTTTCTGTTAGCCCCAAACATTTATTAAATATTTTGAATATCACTTCTATATATTTATTTTTTCTAAAAAATCAATTTTTCAACTATTATATAATTATATATGTGTTGAGAACTTTTAATTATATATTTATATATATATCATATATACAAAGAATAAATATTAAATATTTTGAATAGACGTTCCTTTGTTTAAATATATATATTACTAAGAATAAGATATTAAAAAACTTATATTAACCTCAATAAAAATCACAAAATAATATATATTACTTATAAAAAAAAAATATCAAGGACAGATATTTATAACGTAAATGAACAAAATTTTAATTAATTATATAGATTTTATAGATCTTTAGATCTCTCTCATCTCTGTATGAATAAACATGAAAATAAACATTTCATTTTATAATTTATATTTTTCTACTTATTTTTAATGTTTTAAAATAGTATTTGAAATATTATTTCTAGTTTATATTATTTATCCTTTACATTTTGATTTGATTTTAATTTTGATAGAAACTTTTCGACTTTTTTAAAATAGCGCGAATGTATTTTAATTTCAACTTTGATCAATAGATCGCAGTAATTCGCAGCGCCATTTGCACATCTGTCAAACATTTGGCTCGTCAGCTGGCATGCAATGGAATCGCTGTCGTAATAAACTAAGCAATACGCCATTGTGTAAAATGACATCGAATTTCTTATGAAAACGTCCCTTTTTGTTTGATTTCTTTTTTAATTAACCAAAAAGTGAATAATTCTTGTTGGATTCACTCGTGCAGTGTCAAATGAAGAAAATCGATAATAAAATAATAACATTCATCAAGTAATTCAATTAATTTTATAATTCTTGGTGATTTACTTCTTGTTTAACTATGAAATGATTGAGATAGTTTCTTAAAAATGATGGACATGATGTTTGAGGCGTACCTCACCCAGGAAGCTGCCAATGGAAATGGTAGCTCTGGAGCTCTGCTTGAATGTGATGATATCCCAGCTGGTGCTCAGGTATAAATATCTCTCCACCATCTAGCATTTCATAAACAAATAATCATTTAAATATTATTTGGCCTTAAAATAAACACTTTCATTTTTTTCAAATTTCAAATGAACATACATACATTTATTTATCATAACATATTTCCAATTACTTTTACATAACAAAGAAAAAACTTAATATTAATTATATACATTTTAAATATTATCTATATAAATATATATATATATATATATATGTGTGTGTGTGTGTGTATATATATTCTATATAATATATTCATTTTTAAATTAAAATATTGCTATTATTTTTAATTATGCAATTCCTATTAATTTGGTTCAATATACATATATTCACCATAAATATTGTATGTATATATTTCGTTTTGTTTTGTTTTTATATATTTATATATTATATATTATTATCTTTCCTTATAATCATAAGAAATTATTGAATGTATTTACCCAATCAATTTTAAATACTTAATAATTTAATTTATTATTTATGTAATTAATTAATTTTAATTTTTAATTTTATTCTTTGGAAAATTATTTTTAATATTTTTATTGAATAATAAATAAGTTTATAATATATACATATATTAAGATGTTATATGTGGTAGGATTGAATTGCATTTAACAATATCAGGCATCCCGATTGGATGGCGGGGAAAATGAGGGAAAAATGCATCCGGGCCAGGAGTCTTCAAAATGGCGTTTATTTAAAATTACCATCAGCTACTTAAATATTTATTCATCTTTAATTATTAATCAGATAAGGAAAATTAGAGAATTAATTTATTTCATTTTCTTTTATTTTTATTGCAATATTATAATTTTACTTTTTAGATTTATTTTTCTATAGATTAATTAATCTATATATTAAAAATTGATCAATTAATTTCATTAAAATATGTATTTATTTAATAATATTTATATAAATTGAATTCTAGTTTTGATCGTTAACAAAAAAAAAAAGTCGATAATCAATTTATCTATTGTGAAGAAATATAGATGAATTATATATATATATATATATATATATATATATATATATATGTGTGTGTGTGTGTTTGTTTTGAAGTGAACGCTCAAAAAATAGGATTGATTGCTTGATATATGTGTTATATATAATAAATGAGTAGTCTTTTTCAATTTTTCGCCCATTTATAAATAATTTATAACAATCATTTTTTAAATATTTTGTTATCCTATTTTATGTTCAAATTATAGAATCAATTATTATATATAAAATATAATTAAAATTACTATTTCCAACTACAAAGTAAAAAATTAATTACAAAGAGATCAATTTCAGAGAAAAGGGGTTTTTTCACAATATAATATTCTAAATATATTGAGAGAGTATTTTCTCTGAAATTAAAATATTTATTTTTTCCCCATGTTATTCATGTGGTATATTTATTTTTCTTATCATTTTCTTATTAATTTAATCATGATAATAACTCATTTGGTTCCTTATTTCAATTTTAGATCTTTAGATAATGTGGGAAAAAGGTCATCCCCGAATCTTGTGTCCAGTTAAAATGTTTGCCTTGATTGAAATGAAGAAATTATGGAACGGCTTTTAGCTTCCCTAAGCATAAGTTTAGATTATCTCGTGTTAAGAATGAATATTGAGCTAATCCTAAACTTCATATACATCTACAAACCATTAAAATTACAATATTTTAATCCAGATTTGGCAACGGCATGTATTAAATTGAAATTTATTTCACATATACACCTGGTTTCTCTTAATTTTTAAAATTTTAATATAAATATATATTTAAACCAATATAGAAAAAACATTATTAATCAGAAAACAATAATATATTTTAAAGATATGACTAATCTTTGTTTAAATTTTACATAATAAAACTTCTTTATATTAGAGCATGCCTATATATTAGATTATATTATTTAATAATATTTTGCGAACTTACCTGACTTGTTATTAATCATATTATGAAATATTATTATAATGATAAACTTTCTTCATTATCTTTTATTTTTAAAATAAATTTCTCGAACTTGTTATTCAATAATTATTCAACTTATTCTACTTATTACAATACAATACAATACAATATTCCTAACATTTTGGATTTATTTGTTATTGAATTGATTTCTCTTAGAAACTTACAAAAGACGATTTGTTGTCTCTTCCTCTGAAACTTTTACCAAGTGACTTATTTTATTTTAATTTATTTATTTATTTATTCATCTGTGTTTGTTTAGATACCTTTTATTTATATTTTAAATTTAATATATTCTGACCTTGATTCTAATCAATATAGTTAGTAATCTTTTATTTATAATGTATATCTATCCCAATTTTAAACTCTTAATATTTTTAATGATTTTCTTATATGGGTTTTAAAAAAAGTATTTTATAAATTATAAGTGTTTTTAATCAAAATATATAATTTTTTCAATTTCTCATCCCCCCCCCCCCAAAAAAAAATGTGCTTTTATTTCTTGAATAGTCTATTATTAAATATTTTTAACTTTAAAGAAAAAAAATTGTTAAATAAATGTTCCTTAATTTTGGAAGATATCAAAGAATATTTGATTAAAACTTTCATTTTTATAAATTAATATATCTGCTTATTTTTGTATATTTATTTATTTTATTTATTCATTTATCATTGCACATTTGATTCATTCAATAATCTACAAAAATGAATGCCAATCTGTATGATAAATTTGATTTCTTATTCTCAAAAATCACATATTTAAATTTTTGACTTAATTATTAATTAAAATAACTGTTCTAAGGTCATGATTCAATAAGAATGCAATAACTAAAAAATGTTATGTTATTCCAAAAGGAAGAAGACTAAAACAAATTGATTGACATCATTCAATTTAAAAATATTTCATAAAGATTAAAATTTTAAATTAAATATTTATATTATTTATATAAACACCTGCAATATTCATACATTATTAAATATAATTAACAACTGAACAAAAAAAAGTAATTGAAAAATAATATTGATAGAAAAATTGACTCATAAAATTCGAATGTCAATTACTTCGTTAGGCAAATTAGTTTTCTGCCAGAATAGTTAATGAATAAACAGTTTATAATATATTTGTGAACCTCAATGTCTAGAGAATGTATTCGAAATATATTTTATCATGCATATAATATTCTCTTCCATTCGAACGCATGCATTCACAATAAAAAGGGCTATATCTATAAGGGCGAGTTAAAAAATAGATAAAACATAATGTCAAAAAATTGTAGAATTGCAACATGATTTTAGATGCTGTTCTAAATACTGATTTTAGCACTTTTCAGTTTATTAGAAAATACAATTTTACTCAGTTTTAAAATTATTAAAATAAATTTAGTAAATTTAGATATTAGATTAGTCCAGTTAAAGCATTTTACTATTTGTGTCTTATTCTTTGAAATAAGGATCTTAAATTAGAATTATAAGGTATGATAAGAATAAAAAAAAAGCTTATAATAAACTAGCTGCTCCGAGCGCTTTCCAGGCGCTCTTCACACCTAGACGGGGGCTCCGCCCCCTGTACCCCCGAGTGATACATAGTATTTGGTTGAAAGTCTGTATGTAAAAGGTTTTCATCCATTTTGTTTCAATCAGTATAAGTAGATAAGACATATATTTGTTTTCTTGGAAAATATATTTTAATTTAATCAGTAAATTAATTATATATTATTATTGTATATGTTATATTTATCTAACTCTGTGTCTATACAGTTTTCGAAAGTTCTTAGCCGCAGCATCCACTTTTCTCTAAGAGTCCCTATCCTGAGCTACAACCAAATCCTACCCTGTCCCATCTCTCCCATGTCCCTTCCTTCATTGTCCACCCACCTTTATCTTTGGTCTTCCACCGGATGTTTCACAATATTTGTGGCTCTTTATTTTACATATATCTTATATGTATAAAACATGATAACGATTAAAACGAATGTTTAATAATAATGACGAAGTAAACGCCTATTATAATAATAGCAGACCCGGAAATTGCATGTGTGTCTGTATACATATCTACGTATATGATAACTGAACACTTAATAATAATAATAATCTTATCTTATTATGCTAGCTAAAATTGTATATATATATATATATATATAGCCATGGGTTCTCAAAAACCGCTCTAACGATTTTTTTCAAATTCACACTAGATATAGTATTTATAAAGAAAAATTGAGTTTTATTGATCACATCTCAGGAAACGTACATTTTCATTATTTATTTCTTAATTTAAAATTATATATGGGTGACGTCACATGACATCCATTTTTATTTTTTAACTGAAATTGTATTAATATTTTTTTTTATTTAAAATATTTTAAAATTTATTATTTAATTTCGAAATAAAATTAAAAATATTTATTTTTAATAAAATATATATATATTTATTAATCTCTCTCAAAAAAAAAAAAACAACAAAACAAATAAATGTCTTCGAAAGATGGTAAAAATATGTTTTTTATTATCAAAATATCTTAGACCAGTGATTAGAACAATTGTTTTTACTCCCCGAGTTCGAAGGATCGAAACTCGCCGCGTGCATTTTTTTTATCTATTTTCGTGATTTATTTATTCATTGTTCTTTTATTAATTAAGTTTTAGATAGTTTTATAATTTTTAATATTTTTTCAATAAAATATTATTTAATACATTTAATAATTGTAATAAATAATTAAAGAATTGTATATCAATATTTTTTAAAGGGTAGAGCGAGAGCTCGGTGTCTCAGGTATTAATATTACCAGCCAAATCCAATAATAATGAATCATTTTTTTTAACTTAAGTACCGAGCCGAGGCTCGGGGTCCCGGTACTAATGTATTAAATGAATATAATTGAAATTTTAGTTTTAATTGCACTTTTTTTTTGTTTTTATTTTTATTTATTTTTATTGGAATTATTACAAATAATAATAATAATAATAATTTATTAAATTAATATAATTGAAATTTTATTTTTTATTATTACATTTTTATTTTTATTTTTTACCGACCGACGATAGTAAGGGAGGTATTGTTTTCACACCAAATTTCACATGTGGAGATTTTTACATATCTCCACGAATATTTCTTAATTTAAAATTATATGACGTCACCCAGCCATTCATGACGTCACAACCTGGTCTTACATATATATTACAAATAAAATAAAATTAAAAATATTTATGTTATGTCCATATCTGTTTTTTTATTACATTAATAGATATATTAAAATTATTTGAAATTGTTTCTGTAGCTGGAAATTAATTTACTTCAAACCGTCGGTCGGTTCGGACCTGGCCACAGGTCAACTTATTTTGTTAATAATTTATTTTTATTTTTTATTTTTTTTGTTAATAATTATTACATTTTTATTTGTTCGAAAATTATTTCTACTTTATTAATTGTTAATAGTTATTACATTTTAATTAACAGTTTTCGGAATAAGTATATTCTCTTATTTTATAGAGATTTTTATTGTTTGTCTCAAAAGTCTACCTACAATATTTCATTACCATTGTATGATTCAAAATAAAATTCAAAATATTTAATAGGACATGATATGATCTTAGTATTAATTTATTTTCATTATATTAGATTGATTAATAAATTTCAAAATATTTAATAGGACATGACATGATCTTAGTATTTTTCCCATCCCAGAATATTTGCTAATATTACATGTTGGAGTTCCAATTACCTGCATATTTAATGGCAATTTCAATGCTGAATATACTTTTAAATAAAAAATTAAAAAAATTTGAAGAAAGAAAATGGAATTATTATAATTAATAAATCTATATATAAATTTAATATATATTCAAACAATAATTGAAACAATATAAATAAAACGATTCAATATTTTACTTACATTGTGATTTATATTTATATTTTTATTACAACTGTTATTATGGGTATGTTATTTTTGACAGATTAAAAAAAATTAAAAATATTTGAATGTTTAAGTTTATATGTAGAACCATCTGTCTATAGTTTTGTGACACTACATACTTTTACCAAAATAATACTAATTAAATTAATTTTGGATAAATTAATTTTGGATTTAACTACACTAAAACCTTCCCTGGGATGCCCACAACAATCCCTGAAAGTTTCACCGTAATCGGACGGGTAGTTTTTGAGTATTTGACAGACACACAGACAGACATTGCCTTTTATATATATAGATTTGTGAACAAATGTGTGAGAAAATGTATGCAAAATATATTTTTTCATGGATCTCATATTCTTTTGCATTCGAATACATCTGAAAATAGTCGATATATTTTATATATAACATCGATTTCTTAAATTATTATTTAAATGTAACAAAAAATTTAATTGAAAACTAAATAACTCAAATTGAAAAAATAATACATTTAAATAAAGCTTGAAAATTAATAATTGATTACATTAGTTTAATCACAAATACAAAAATATATTCATATATAATAAAAAATAAATTACAATATTTTTGATAATTTCAGAAAATAATTCTCAATTAAATAGCTAAAAGCTTAGTTCGGGAAGTGAATGACTTTTAAATGTGGTTCTATAACATTTAAACATTTTTTAATTTAATTATAGGAATTATATCCGTAAATGTGAACGTAATCTTATCTTATCTTATTATGCTAGCTAAAATTGTATATATTTATCTATCTATATATATTGGTTCTCAAAAACCGCTCTAACGATTTTTTTCAAATTCACACTAGATATAGTATTTATAAAGAAAAATTAAGTTTTATTGATGATATCTCTTGAAACATTCAGCTTCATTATTAATTTCTTAATTGAAAATTATATATGGAAAACGTCAAAATTGGCCTCCATTTTTATTTGTATTAATATTTTTTTTTATTTAAAATATTTTAAAATTTATTATTTAATTTCGAAATAAAATTAAAAATATTTATTTTTAATAAAATATATATAGATATTTATTAATCTCTCTCAAAAAAAAAAAAATAAAATAAAAAACATCAAATCTGCCTGCTAAGACAGTAAAAAAATGACAATTTTTTATCTAAATATATTAGTCCAGATGGTAAAGTGATGTTTTAACGAGTGGATTTCGTCGGTTCGAAACTCTCCGGGTGAATCGTTATTTAAAAATGAAAATGAAAATAATGAATTTGTTATTTTTTTTCTTTTTATCTATTGTTTACATTTTAATAAATTACTATTTTATATTTATTTATTCATTGTTCTTTTATTAAATTTAATATTTATTAATATTATTTATTATTAATTTATATATTGATGACATCACAAATGACATTTATATTGAAATTTGACTCCCGCCTTTTTTTAAAGAATATTGTATTAATATTTTTTTTATATTTAAAATATTTTAAAATTTTTTATTTAATTTCGAAATAAAATTAAAAATATATATTTTTTTTATATTTAAAATATTTTAAAATTTTTTATTTAATTTCGAAATAAAATTAAAAATATATATTTTAATAATATTTTATAATTATAAATTACGATATATATTTATCAATAATAATGAATTTTTTTTTTTTAACTTAATTACAGAGCCAAGGCTCGGGGTCCCGGTATGATCTTAATATATTGTCAGAATTAGATAAATAATGTAGAGAGAAAAAAATATTTAAAAATAGATATTTATTTAAATGAAATAAAATTATTTAATTTACAGAATGAAAATGTCTATAATAATGTCTAAACATTTTTTCTTTATAATTTTACATTATAATAATACTAATTACAGTAGTTATAATATATGGGGAATTTTCAACTTTGACTGCCGATTTGACCATGTTCCCAAACGAATTTTAAAAAAACCAAGACCACTTTACATTTACACATTTTAAGCTCTAATCGAATCCAAAATCAAAATTTAAAAAATCGAAAAACAAACTCACAGATATATAGATTTTATAAATGAACATTTATACAATTTATTTTAATTAATTTGAAACATTTTAGGAAACAAATTTTTAATGGGTCATTTTTAGAAATCCCATTTAACAATTATAATAAATAATTAAAAAATTGTAAAATTTTTAAAGTATATAAAAATAAATTGTATAAATTGGTTAAAGGGTCGAGTGATAGTTCGGTGTCCCAGGTATATATTTTATATTAACACGCCTACTTTTCTGTATAATAAAGATATAAAGAATCATATTTTAATTTTTATATAACCAAGAAATCATTTTTTCACTTAAAATATAGTTGTAAAGCCCAAATCTCCGATCCATATAACATCATCGACTGGGCCGCTACCAAAAGGAGTCTTCTCTTGCTCTGACTAGGGCCACCGGTATTTGCCATTAGTCTCGAAAAAATAATATTAAATTTTATATAAATTTATAAATTAGAATATTTGAATTTGTTTAAATTTTAACACATGTAATCAATCATATGCATAAAGAATAGAAAATTTTGAAAATCAACTTGGTATTAAATTCAGAAAAAAAAAATACTCATATATAGAATATATAGACTATTCGAATATAATTGAAACTCTTTCTCTCCCTCTATTTTAAATTTGAAAAAACGGAGTGTTAAGAAATTAAGATTCCTTATACAACATGGATGGTTAAATGAATTGGGCTCCCTACCTCCCTGAGAAATTCACATTAAAAATGTTTATAATATTTTAGTTTATTAAATCAAACTATTATTTTTTTATTTCAATATTTTTAATGTTAATACAATAATTTTTATTTTATAATCTATAAAATAATTTAATTATTTTTAAAAACAACGGTCTTCAATTACAATTTTTTTACTCTCTACTGACTGTTCATTTCATAACTGAAAATAGTGTCGAATAGAAATAGACGATATTACTTGGATTAATCTTATTATGCTAGCTAAAATTGTTTGTTTGTATTATTGAGGACCCCAGTTCAATTCATTTTAATCAGATTGATGCAATGATGCAACATTTAATAATTGTAATAAATAATTAATTGTAGATTAATATTTATTAAAGGGTCGAGCGACAGCTCGGTGTCCCAGGTATTAATATTACCAGCCAAACCCAATAATAATGAATCATTTTTTTTAACTTAAGTACCGAGCCGAGGCTCGGGGTCCCGGTACTATAAAAGAAAACTACGATAATTCGAATGACTAGGGTCATGGGTGTGAAATTTTGAATATGTTTAATAAATATCATTAAAAATAAGTAAGAGATAATATCATCCAAATATTGGATAATATATTGTCCAAAAATTTATTTGAACACTCGTTACACATATATTTAGACAGGGTATAATAGAAGAAATGGTGTCTTCGGCGCTCTTCACAGCTGGACGGGGGCTCCGCCCCCTGTACCCCCGAGTGGTACATACTATTTGGTGGTTGAAAGTAGTAAAAGGTTTTCATTTCCATTTTGTTTCAATCAGTATATTACATAAAAAATTCATTTCTTTTTGTGTTCTTATTTAAAATATATTTTAATTTAATCAGTAAATTAATTATATATATTATTATTATTATTGTATATGTTATATCTATCTATTTATATAGCTCAAAGATAGTCGAAAGTTCTTGGCCACATTTCTCCAAATGTCCCTATCCTGAGCCCTTGTCCCATCTATCTTACGTCCCTTCCTATGCGTCCATGGTCTTGATTCCCTTTGATAATAATTTTGATGAGATAAGCCTCTTTACTGCATGATAACAGGCGTTTCCCGATTGATACCTCGATTTAAATTGTATATTAAGATTTTGTATGTTAATACTGTTCCTCTTTGTCACTAAATATTTTTTCTTATTACTATTAATTTCAAACCTCCATTAATTTTTCCTCGCTATCTGTAATTGCAATTGCCGAATCTCTTATAATATTTAAGAAGTCTGCTTAGCCTAACTTTTCAATTTTCTTGTTTAATTGCATTTCGAGTGATTTTTTCCCAATTTGTGTAATCACATACTCACAACATGCAACATATAATTGGTCAAAGAATATGTATATAATATTTATAATTTTTATGTTTTATTTATATTTATAATTTAATTTTGTTTTTGTTTTCTTTTAATAAATAATTCTAATATTAAAAATGCGTAGAGGACGTATAAAAAATCATATTTTAATTTTTATATAACCAAGAAATCATTTTTCACTCATTTTCAATTGGCGTTTTGATATACAAAATTAAAGATTATATGAATAAGTAATTTTAATTTTGATCTCATAATTGGATTTCCTTTTTCAAGTAAGTATATAATTAAGAGTGGAATTACAATATAATCAATAGCTAATATATAATATTAAAAATATATTTACGGATTCGTTCTATAATAAATTGATGATGTCATTTAATTCTCCTGCTATATATCGAATCGAATATAAAGATAAATCTTCTTTTAAACGTTGTGTGAAACAATTTCAAATAATTTAAATGTAAAACTATTAATGAAATAAAAAAAATCAAATATGAATATAATATAAATATTTTTAATTTATTTTAAGAATAGATATGTATATATCTCACAGGCGGTGGTTGTGACGTCACATATATACATTTAAATTTAGAAGAAAAAAACTAATAAAGATGTAGTTTTCCTGAGATGTGATCAATAAAACTCAATTTTTCTTTATAAATACTATCTCTGGTGTGAATTTGAAAAAAATCGTTAGAGCGGTTTTTGAGAACAAAGAAACAGAGAAACAAACAAACAATTTTTCCTCTCATAAGAAGATAAGATATAATAATTTAAATACAAGGATGAGGGAATTATGAAAAAAAGAAATATTAACTGAATATATGGATAAACTATTATATCTGTCCTGTGAGAGTTAATTTTAAGGAGAAAAAAATATTGGGTGTTTGAATTAATTTGTAGCGTTTTTTAATAGATGCGTGGCTACCATAAATCTACTATCATTGAGCATCCTTATTAGAATAAGTCATTTGGTTGAAGCGTAAAAAACATAATTTTTTACTTAATCGAATCTGTCTAGCCTTGTACCGGATAACGTATTTTTGTGGGGAGTTCCATTTCATTACTTTAGGATGAAAAAAAGCGCTTTCGAAAGTCATCAAATTTTAGTGGAAGTTTATGGAGAGCATGCACAAGTTTAACAAACGTGTCGGAAATAGTTTGCTCGATTCAAGTGGTGATTTTGAGCTGGAGGACAAGGAACGACCTAACCTGGCCAAAATATTCGAAGCAGAAGAAGAATTGACGTCATTGCTCTATGAAGATCCATGCCAAACGCTTCAAGATTTAGCTGAATCATTAAGTGTTGACTTTTCAACAGTCAGCAAACGCCTGAAAGCCATTGGAATGATCCAAAAGCAGGGAAATTGGGACCCATACGAACTGAAACTGCTTAAACGACAGAAAAGGAAGCGATTTTTGCATCGAATTGTTACTGGAGATGAAAAGTGAATCCACTACGACAATCCCAAGCGGAGAATGTCATGAATTAAGCCTGGCCAACCATCAATATTAACGGCGAAGCCAAATATCCATGTATCCATGTTCTGTATTTGGTGTGATTTACTAAGAGCTGCTCAAACCAAATGAAACGATCACAGGGGCGCATTACCGAACTCAACTGATGCGTTTGAACCGCGTATAAAAGGAAAAACGGCCGGAATATGGCGATAGACACGACAAAATCATTTTCCTTCACTTCAATGCTCGTCCGCACGTCGCAAAACCTACATCGAAACGACCAAATGGGAGGTCTTTCCTCGCTCGCCATACTCTTCAGATATTGCTCCATAAGATTATCACATGTTTCGATCGATGAGCTATGGCCTGTCTGAGGAACACTTCACTTCTTATGAAGATTGTAACAAATGGGTCGATTCTTGGATTGCCTGTAAAGACGATTCGTTCTTCCGACGCGGAATTCGTATGATGTCAGAAAGATGGCAAAAAGTAGTGGCTAGTGATGGTCAATACTTCACTTAATCTATTTGTAACTATTTTTGAAAAATAAAGCCTCAATTTTCGAGAAAAAAAAAAAACGCTACAAATTAATTCAAACACCCTATAAAATATAAAAGGCCTCTTTGGAACTAATTGTAAGTCGAGGTGAGTCGCAAATTATTTCCATTCTGTTAATTTTAGTGTCTGGGTGAACCTAAAATATTTATTTAGAAATTCAATTTGATTTCACTATTTTCAAAAATAACATTTAAATAAATAACTTTTTCCTTATTTGATTTTAAATTAAACTTGAGATTGATATATGTATTTTATGAGAGGATCAAAGACGTGATGAGGTATATAAGTGAGGAATTTAGAAGAAAATTGCCAACATTTTCAAGTTGATTAACGCTTCAGAAATAAATAGTTATCTTTTTATGTGTTATATTTTTGCAAGAAAACTCGTTTAATGTATATTAACAATTATTTTTTTAAAAACTTTACTTTCATTTTTACTATCTCGCTAGAGATAGTATTGCGATCACGAAAATTTTCGATGTTTTTATACGTTTTGAAGGTTCCTGGATCATTTTCACTAAGGTTGAGAAAAATGTGTGTGTGTGTGTGTTTTTTTTTTTTTTTTTTTTTTTCTACGAGGGTAGGGGAAATCTTCAAAGGACACTGGTAAGCCCGTACTCACCAGCGTGTGGGATTTGTACCCACTAAAACCACCTCCCTTTGCCGCCAGCGACCTTTCTTCTCATGCGGGACGACCGTTAGGTATAGCAGTGCTCCGCAACCGGTGTGACGCGGCACACTGGTTTGCCTTAAAGGAGATACAGGTGTGCCGCCGCGATCAAATGAAACTTAGAAATAGACATAATTATGCGGTTGTGGAGCACTGAGGTATAGCATCACATGAGAGGCCATATAGCTTTAACAAGCTTTTCTCACTCGGTAATTCTGAGCTGGGCTCTCTCTCTCTCTCGATCGTTTTGAGCTGTATCATTACATTCTCTGCAAATTGGCGTATTGCCGCCCAGCCCTCGATGGATACGAGTAGTAGTTTCTCGATATTATGTGTGTGTGTGTGTGTGTGGACAAGATTACCCAAAAACGGTTTGAGCTAGAATCATGAAATTTGGTACATGAGCATTATTCAAAATTCGTAGTTTTCTATCAACTTTTAATAAATGTAGCTCAACCGGAAGAGGATCATTACCTACAACCTTTTGATTTTTTTCCTCTTAAATGACCGTAAAAATAAAGATATATGATTGATAATTTTTCACGTCAAACTGCTATATATAGAATTTCAGCTTGATTGAATCGCTGAAAGTACCAAAATTAATTTTTTAACACTGCAAATCTCACGCGCCATCAATAAAAAGCCAAACATGTGCTGGTTTAATATTTATTATTTATAATTTATAATTAATTAAATTTAATTTAAATATAATATATTATGTTATTTAATCCAATTCTCAAATTGCGAGATAGTCGAGTGGAGACACTCCAGCTAATTTATTGATAAGATTGTTTCATAATCATAAGTAGATAATATTATTATGATCTGACTTAAAATTTTTAATCCTTTTCATTAGTTTATAAAATTTCACAGATTTATTTACTTATTATCGTAAATAATTAGAAAATTTATCAAATTGTTATTGTTCATTTTGAATTAGAAATTTTTCCATTAATTGCTAGTCATTTGTTTTTAAGCATAAATAAATAAATTACTATTTATGTATTGACTAACTTTTCTTTGTCACTAAAATCAAATACAAAAATTCGACCAAATTTAACTCAACCATCTATAATTATACTCATAGTCAAATTATAATTAATTGAAAATAATCTAAGATCTGTTTAAAAGGAAATTTTAATGAAAAAAGTAGATTATTATTAGATACTGTTATAAACTATTTAATTCTTAAATATAACTAATCATTTAAGTAATTATTTTAATTTTAAAATTTAAATTAACATAAATTGCATTTATATATTTTCTATGAATTTTATTACTCTCTTCCTCCTCAAAGCTAATTCAAGGATAAAGTATTTTAAACTCAAAAAAAAAATGAATAAAATTGGGAATATAATATCAATAAATAAATATGTTTTTACTCTATAAATAATTTTTGTAACAGAATTTATGTTGAAAATTTAATGTTAACATTTGAAAATTATCTTTTAATAATAATAATAATAATATGTGTATATATGTTACGGTAAAAGTAGATATTGCGGCAAATGTACACATTTGCCTCCTCTCGTTTGGGTAATATGCATTCAACTAACATTCACAATTCCAAATAAGGGAAATGTACATTGAATTCACAATAACCATCTCGTTTTGGTAAATGTGAGCATACATTACAAATTAATGCCATAGTACTGAAGATTTCTGGATATAATTTAAGATATTTAGAGAAATAAGACTCCGTTAAGTTAAAATTATCATAATTATAGATTTAAATACAAATACAAATTTTAATACAAATGCAGTCCCTTACTGGTGGACAAGGTTTTAAAAGATGCAGTTGTAAAAATGCTGGAATATTATGTAATTTCAAGTGCCACAATAGCAATTCTTGCTCAAATAAATAAAACTTTTTATGAAATTTCTATATGATCCTTTATAGTTTTATAGAATTTAACTCTTATAATAAAAATAACCTGGAGTGTCTCCACTCGACTATCTCGCAAATTTGAATTGGATTAGTGAACATATATTATATTTAAATTATAAATTAAAATTAATAAATATCTAATAAATCAGCGCGTGTTTGACTATTTTTTGATGGCACCACGTCCCGTGCTGGCGCGTGATTTGCAATGTTAAAAAATTAATTCCGGTACTTTCAACGATTCAATTAAGTTGAAATTCTATATATAGCAGTTTTATACAATTTTTAATCATGTGAAAAACTCTCAAAAATATATCTTTATTTTTACGTTCAGTTTAGAACAGAGGTTCCCAAACTTTTTCGGTATACGGCTCCCATAATACATCGGATTTTTTCCGCGGCTCCCATTGTCCAGAAAACGTTTGACTTTTTTTTTAAACACAAAACATTTTAAAAATAATCGAAAATTTCAAGAATTAGGAAATTTTTTCCGCGGCTCACAGTTTAGGAATCACTGGTTTAGAAGAAAACTAATGAAAACGTGGTAGGTAATGGTCCTCTTCCGAATGAGCTACATTTCTCAAAATTAATATCTCAAAAACTAATATCAGAAATATCACATATATCAGAAAATATGTGTGAAATTTTTGAAAAACATTTTTTTTTTATTATAAATAACAACCTATTATAAGTATTGCTTCTATATTTAAGTTACTCAATATTCTTTCCTTTCTAGTTTTAAATTAGTCCTTGTGAACATGGAATTTAAATGTTTAAAATTTTTGTGGATTTATATAAAATTTTGTTTCTAAGTTAACAAATCTAAAATTAATATGTGTATATGTGTAATATAATTATCAAATACTAAACTTGATGACTAGTGTTCCAATTCACCAGTTTCATAGAAATTATAATTTAATATTTAAAATGCTTAATTCTCAAATAAATGTGCAAACTGACTAAAATGAGATTGATCCCAAAAAAAAAAAAACAAGGAAAAAGCACTTCTTTTTCTATTTATTTATTGTCCAAGAAAATGATTAATCGCTTTGTATTTTACTATTGAGTAGAAATTTGTAATATATGTTATAAATAGATAATATAAATATTCGAATAAAGATTTTTGCATTATATTTTAATTATTTATATATTATCTTTTCTCATTATTATATTTGGTTAACGGTTCATTATGATCTCTATGAATATGAAATTCTATTTACTTTTTAATGAGCTCTTTTCATATCTTATCTATCTTTAAATAATACAAATTTTCTTATTATGATTCACTGGGGTAGAAAATGAAGTGGTCTGCAACTGTTCTACTTAGTTTCATTTGGACTCTAGTTCTTCTTGTAATTTTAGCGAAAAACTTACTAACTTAGCTCTTGTTTAAAATTATAAATAATCTAATTTAAAATTTAAATATTTTCATTAATTAATAAAATATTTATTTGTTCTTTATTATAAATTATTTATGTTGTTTGTTACTTTTGATATTCTCTTATTTTTAAACTTAAGAGAACAATATTCATATGATGAATTTCCAGAGGTAATCATTTTATTTTTAAAATTTTAAGTATCATTGAAAAGAACAAAGATGAGGTCATCAACAAATTAAATTAAAAAAAGAATGTATTTAGATATTATAATTTTCAATAAATTAATATTCCAATTCTAGGGACCTGCCTGGGTTTTGGGCAAAAGATATGATCTACCAAAAGATGCTGACTTGTTGCGGACAGATGTAACAAGCCGTCTTTGGATGACCTATCGCAAAGGATTTGTGTCGATTGGTGACTCGGGTCTCACCACTGATAAAGGATGGGGATGTATGCTTCGATGTGGTGAGTATATGAAATAGTTCACACACTCCTTCATAATCAATTAAAACACTCAAAAAACAAAAATATTCCAAATCGTTAATATTTACTTGAATTTTCGAATAATTTTTTTATTTATTTATAATCCTAAATACTAAATAAATTATATATATATATATATCAATTGGTTTTATTTATATTATTTGAAAATTGAATAAAAATAATATTCTGAATAGATATAGATAGAAAAATTTATTGTAAATTTTGGTATGTATTTTATATAATATATTAAAAGTAATTATATATATATATATTCCTAACATAACAAATTGAAAATAAACAAAACAATAAAGAAATTAAATACTAATTTCAAATTTGAATACTTCATTTTCAGGTCAGATGGTACTTGCGGAGGCCCTGATCGCTCTTCACTTAGGCAGAGATTGGCGATGGTCAGTTAAAAGTAGAGAACCCGAATATCTCAAAATAATAAGGTAAACCACTTTGCTAAATGTTCATTCGATGAGCACATGTACCACACCATTATCGTTGTTTATCTCATTCATAACAAAAATAACATCATCTTTATATCATATTTTTTTTCATTAGATTTAATAATCTATTTTAATTGTGACCTCGATTGATAAAATGTCTATCAATTAATTCTTTTTTTTTACTGTCTGGAATTGAAATATTGAATTTTATCCATTTAACACTTCCTTTTAATTATTATAAAAATATAATATAATATATTTTAAAATCCTTATGGAGTATTTTTAAACTGAAAGAAGTTGGTTATAGTTATAAATATATTTACATAAAACTATATGTGTAATTATTATTTATCCTAATTATGAAAATGATACTTTCAACGTTAGTAATATCGTTGGATTGTACATTATTAAGATTATTGTAATCCTGACATTAAAAACAAACAAGTTACCTGTTTAAACGATTATTGAGAAGGGCTCTTTTAATTTCTGATATCTTACTTTCTATTACTTATCACAAAATATTATATCTGTGACGACATGTGATAAGGGGGGTGGGGTGGGTTTCCAGAGATGTTACGTCACATATTTTCGATTTTTTTTTTTCCATATAATAAACTTTAAAATTATTACAACATTTTTATTAAAAAATAATATTAATAATTTTATTTTATTTTATTAAAACTGTCCAACAAAATCAAGGCAACTAACCATAATTTTTTCTGCATATTGTTTTATAATATTTACCAGCTGGTCAGAGCGCCTTCGGCGCTCTTCACAGCTGGACGGGGGCTCCGCCCCCTGTACCCCGAGTGGTACATCGTATTTGGTTAAAAGTAGTAAAAGGTTTTCATTCATTTTGTTTCAATCAGTATATTACATAAAACATTCATTTCTTTTTGTGTTCTTATTTAAAATATATTTTAATTTAATCAGTAAATTAATTATATATATTATTATTGTATATGTTATATCTATCTATTTATATAACTCAAAGATACTCGAAAGTTCTTGGCTACATTTCTCCAAATGTCCCTATCCTGAGCCCTTGTCCCATCTCTCTTACGTCCCTTCCTATGCGTCCATGGTCTTTACTGCATGATAACAGGCGTTTCCCGATTGATACCTCCATTTAAATTCTTCTCAAATATTATTATCCTTCGTGATTACATTCAATTTTTCTACATATTCAAATTTTATATTTTCTATATTAATTAATACTGTTCCTCTTTGTCACTAAATATTTTTTCTTATCACTATTAATTTCAAACCTCCATTAATTTTTCCTCGCTATCTGTAATTGCAATTGCCGAATCTCTTATAATATTTAAGACGTCTGCTTAGCCTAACTTTTCAATTTTTTTGTTTAATTGCATTTCGAGTGATTTTTTCCCAATTTGTGTAATCACATACTCACAACATGCAACATATAATTGGCCGTGGGAAAAACATGGGGATTGAAAATGAACTCCGCAGCACTTGAGTGTCTGGCCCTGAGCTTTGTTGATAGTTTGTTTCCTT
Organism: Labia minor; assembly: GCA_963082975.1. Lineage (NCBI taxonomy): Eukaryota > Metazoa > Arthropoda > Insecta > Dermaptera > Spongiphoridae > Labia > Labia minor. Next base: position 82,499,374 of record OY720347.1, read on the forward strand.
AGAACCTTTACCTCCACAAAACATACCCACATTGCACTTTTATAATATATACCGGGACCCTGAGCCTTGGCTCGGTACTTAAGTTAAAGAAATGATTCATTATTATTGGATTTGGCTGGTAATATTAATACCTGAGACACCGAGCTCTCGCTCTACCCTTTGAAAAATATTGATTTACAATTCTTTAATTATTTATTACAATTATTAAATGTTACACATTTGCATCAATCTGATTAAAATGAAAGAACTTGTGCTCCTCAATAATACATAAATATATAATAAATACATATATTTTTTTTTCTATAGTGTTTTTTTGAAAAACTGTTTAGCGCCCTAAGTGGTTATAAAACAAACAATTTTAGCTAGTATAATAAGATTAATCCAAGTAATATCGTCTATTTCTATTCGACACTATTTTCACTCCTTATGGTAGCGGCCCAGTCGATGATGTTATATGGACCGTTAATTAACCATTAACCATTCACCGAATCCCCATTCAAATAATAACATATAAACAGAAAAGTAGGCGTGTTGATATAAAATATATACCTGTGACACCGAACTATCACTCGACCTTTTAACCAATTTATACAATTTATTTTTATATACTTTAAAAATTTTACAATTTTTTAATTATTCATTATAATTGTTAAATGGAATTTCTAAAAATGACCCATTAAAAATTTGTTTCCTAAAATGTTTCAAAATAATTCAAAGAATATTTTGTTTATAATTTTATTTTTTTAATATTTTATTTATAAAACACGAAAACATTTAAAATTATATGAATAATTGATCTCATAATTGGATTTTTCATTTTCAATTGACGATTTGAATTCATAAAATATTAAAAAAAAACTTTTAAAACTTTTTAAATTATATTCAAGTAAGTATATAAGAATATAAGATATATTATGGGTGAATTCAAAATGTATGAAGGGACACATAGATAGATATAACATTTACAATAATAATATATATAATTAATTTACTGATTAAATTAAAATGTATTTTAAATAAGAACACAAAAACAAATAAATGTTTTATCTAATTGAATATTTGATATTGTTTGAATATTTAGTAAATAATATTTTATAATATTTACCGGAGTATAATAAATTGATAACGTCATTTAATTCTCCTACTATATATCGAATCGAATATAAAGATAAATCTTCTTTTAAACGTTGTGTGAAACAATTTCAAATAATTTAAATGTAAAACTATTAATGAAATTAAAAAAATCAAATATATGAATATAATATAAATATTTTTAATTTTATTTTAAGAATAGATATATATATCTCACAGGCGGTGGTTGTGACGTCATCCATATATTATAAATTTAAATTAAGAAGAACTAATAAAGATGTAGTTTTCCAGAGATGTGATCAATAAAACTCAATTTTTCTTTATAAATACTATCTCTGTTGTGAATTTCAAAAAAATCGTTAGAGTGGTTTTTGATAACAATGAAACAAACAAACAATTTTTACTCGTATAAGAAGATAAGAGAATAGATATATATATCTCACAGGCGGTGGTTGTGACGTCATCCATATATTATAAATTTAAATTAAGAAGAACTAATAAAGATGTAGTTTTCCAGAGATGTGATCAATAAAACTCAATTTTTCTTTATAAATACTATCTCTGTTGTGAATTTCAAAAAAATCGTTAGAGTGGTTTTTGAGAACAATGAAACAAACAAACAATTTTTACTCGTATAAGAAGATAAGATATAAATTATATATATTACTGAAATATAGTTATGATATATTGATACCGAGCACCCTAGAGAAATGATAATTTCTTTCTTTTTATATATACTTATATATTTATTATAAGAGTTTTTAAATGTAAATGCCTTAGATTTAATTTTTTTTATCTATTTCAAGAACCTGATTTAACTTAAAAAACATATACCGATCAATTCTTCAACTCGAAAAATACTACATGAATTTTATAAAATTTCTAGGGATCGTTTTCATCAAGTGAAGGAATGAATTCTCTATATATTTAAATACAATTTTTGCTAACCTATTAAGATTAGATTACATATAAGTGTATATTGGCAATATTTTTATTAAATTTTAAATAGTAAGAGTTTTATTTATATTTTTCATTTTTCTAAATAATTTTAGTTTCAACATTAACTTATGGTTAAATTTATTTATATATTAAAGTGAACAAACTTTCGGTCAACATTCTCGATTTATAAATATATATTTATATATACATATTATTATTTATAAGTATTTTAAATAATTGCATAACAAGCTGGTGTCCTTTTTTACCGACCGACGATAGTAAGGGAGGTATTGTTTTCACACCAAATTTCACATGTGGAGATTTTTACATATCTCCACGAATCATGCATTTTCTAAACAGAAAAAAGTATTTTTAGCATGATGTCTGTCCGTCCGTCCGTATAGATGTGTACAGCCTGAACGGCTCAACCGATTTTGATGAAATTTGGTATATTTACTTAATGCATCAGTGGGATGAATGGATCAACTTTTGGTGCAATTCCGGAAACCGGAAGTGGTAGTATTAGCGATCGACAATAGGAAGGAAAGGGTTATTTTCACACCAAAGGAGATTTTTTTATATATCACCACGAATCATGCACTTTGTATTGGTTTTATCCTCGAGAAAAATCATATTTATTAGTTTTTTCTTGATTTAAAATTATATGACGTCACCCAGCCATTCATGACGTCACAACCTGGTCTTACATATATATTACAAATAAAATAAAATTAAAAATATTTATGTTATGTCCATATCTGTTTTTTTATTACATTAATAGATATATTAAAATTATTTGAAATTGTTTCTATAGCTGGAAATGAATTTATTTCAAACCGTCGGTCGGTTCGGACCTGGCCACAGGTCAACTTATTATCTCTATATTGCTAGTGTATAATTGGAAGTTGCCCTACACACATTTAATGAGATCTTCTCCATTTTAACTAAGGAACTTACTAGTGATCATGTAATTCCTTATTTTGCATTGATTAGAAATGCCTTTTTTTTACCCATAGAGCTTGTCTGGAATTTTCTTTTCAAGAATTCTGAGTGTTTCCTTCTTTTTAATGCCAACTCATCATCATTGTATGTTATTTTATTAGAAATGGAATAATAATAAATAAAAATATATTCCTTATTATTTGTTTATTTGAACTAAGAAATGAGCCGAAACATTTTATAAAAATTCTAATAAATGCTTTGCTGATTTAGTTTGTTTCAGGATCGTCGCGCTTCACCATATTCAATACATCAAATCGCTCTGACAGGTGCTTCCGAAGGCAAAGCCGTAGGTCAATGGTTCGGTCCAAACACAGTCGCTCAAGTCCTTAAAAGATTAACTCCATACGATGATTGGAGTCGAATTCAAGTTCATGTTGCCCTCGATAATACAATTGTGATTGATGAGGTAGCAAAAATATTAACATTATTTTTATATCAATATAAGATCCAATGAAGACGCCATGTCTCTCAACCTCCTAGACCCGGGTTCAAGTCCCAGATCTGACAAGGGAATTTATCTGTATAGGAACCAAGTTCACCCAGCATACGTGACCAAAATTGGAAAGTTACTTCGAATAAAAAGTAGCGCCACCTCATAAAACATCTCTACCCGCTATCCTTTCGTAGGATGTACAAGTCTTTTTATAAGATTTTATATTTTGATTATTTCAAAGTTTAATTCTAATTGAAAATAATTAAAATTTTTTTGAATATACATTTGAATTACTTTATAGTACAAGTTATTTTTATAAAATTTTAATAAAATATAATAAATAACTTTAAATAAATTAATTTGGTTTAAATCTTGATTATAATAATTTAAAATATTTATTTTTAGGTGCGAAATCAAGGTGTGGATTCTTGTGGAAGATGGCAACCCCTTCTATTAGTTGTACCACTTCGATTAGGATTGACAGAGCTCAACCCGGTTTATTTGCCTGCCGTTCTTGCCTGCTTCAAAATTCCCCAAACAATGGGTTTAATGGGAGGGAAACCAAATCATGCACTTTATCTAATTGGTTGTATTGGCGAAGAAGTTTTATGTTTGGACCCACACACAACTCAACAAACTGGCAGTGTCAATGAAAAAGAACATGAATATGAGGTAAGATTGATTGTTTTTTTTACATCAATAACCATTGGAAAAAACCTAAATATTAATAGAAATATTATTTTTCTAAAATTTAATCACTGGAAGTTAGAATTAAATTAAATTAAATGTAATTATCTTTTTATCTCTGTAGATTATTTATTTTTTCTTATTAATTATATCTATCTATCTATCTATCTATCTCTGTGGCTCTAAGGAACTCGAAAGTTCTTGGCTGTAGCAATCACATTCTCACATCCAAGTAACCCATCCAACTCCTATTTTCTCCCATCTCTCTCACGTCCATCTCTTCCTATATTGTCCACTCAGCGCGTCCTTGGTCTCCCAATCGGTCTCCTCACAAATATATTTTTCGCTAGTCTATCGCCACCCATTCTTGCTACGTGACCTGCACATTGCAACCTTCTTGATTTTATTACTCTATGTCTGCAGATGCATAGAGGTCATGTAAAATTTGTAACTATTGGGTCGAAAAAGTTTAACTTTTATTTATAATATAATAACTACTATATATTCTATGTATCTTATATTGTATATGATATACATATATGTATTAATTATAATTATTTTAATTAAATTAATCATTATTTTTTCTTTATATATTTTTTATGATTCAGGTGGAGGCAGATAAGACCTATCATTGCACTTACGCATTAAGAATCCCTTTGATTCAATTGGACCCTTCACTAGCTGCCTGTTTCCTGTGCTCATCTGAGGATTCGTTTAATTCGTTGTGTCAAAGTCTCCGACAAGACTTACTTCGGCCGAATATCCAACCAATGTTTGAACTCTGCGAAACAAGGCCACCGTCATGGTCTCCACATGTGGAAGAGGGTGCCATGGCACTCTCCTCGATGGCTCTCGATGACTTGGAAGCTGAAACAGCTGTTCCTCGTCAATATGATGATTCAGATGAAGATTTTGAACTTCTCTAATAGAGAGATGCACTTCAGCTTCTATATTTTTCTTTTCTATTGCCTCTTTATTTTCCATTATATTTTATTTAAATGTTTAAAATAAGAAGAAAAGAACTATTTAAACTAACGGTAAGAAAAATCCTAGACAATGTCGTCGATTTGTTTTTTAGTTTTTTAGATTGAATTTTATTTTATAAGTTCACTTTTATACTATATTTTAACAAAATAAAATTAATAGATTTTTTTTTAATATTATTTTGCTCAATTTTTGACTTATTGTTTAAAATAAGAAATTGTACAAGAAAAATTTCTATTATGAAATTATTTGATGTAAAAATTACTAAACACTTAAATTAATCATTTATTGTAATTAAAAAAAAAATAAATATTTTAAGAAATATTAATGTATATACAGTGCAACATGAACAATAAAGCATATTTATGTGAGGATTTATTAAATATATTTCCATTACAATAACATGTTATATTTTCAAAAATTCTAAGGGAATTTTATAGATTTTAGCATTAAACCATCAAGTTTCAATAATTTTCTATTAATATTAATAGGAAAAAAATAATTTATCTTTTTTGAATTTTTCTTTCTTTGTAAACTTTAAACATGACTGAGTATTAATACAAATTACATAAAATATAGTGTTTGTTATAATATACAGCTCTGTTTATTAATTTTAATAAAATTCCTATTTTAAGATAAAATGTTCATCTTTGGCTTTCTGAAAATTTGCCAAAATACAATATTTAAATATATATATATATCGTGTATAAATTATATATATATATATATTCATATAGGTTTACATAAAAGTTTTTATTATGAAAAGTTATTTCTGGATTATTTCCACTTTTTATTAGTCTCGTTGTTTCGGCGACATTTGTAAAAGCCCGAGGATCCCAAAAATTCCTTCCTGAAAAGGGCACCGAAACATCGAGAATTTCAAATCTCATAATAAAATAACTAAGAAATAACTTTCATTATATATATATATATATATACATACATAATTTAAGTTGTATTTAAACTTCTAACGTTTTGCAAATGAATTATAAATATATCATTTAAAAAACTGAATCAATTTATAAATAACTTGCACATATATTAATTGTAAAAACAAATATGCTTCAAATGTAATTGTTTAAAATTTATATGATATAAGTATATAATTTTTTTAAAAATTGAACCCAATAAAATTTATTTAGATTATATAAAAGTTAGAAACAAACTTTTATAATCTTTCCTTTAAAGATACATTAATTCATAAAAACATGTTTATTTATAATAAAAAAGAAAGTATTTCTAAAATATTTATTATTATTTACACGATTAATTATAATGATAATTATAATTAAAGAAGATAGATTAACATTTTAATCCTATTTTTATGTGAGTAAAAATAAATTATTTTTAATTTTTCTTTCATTTTTGATAAACATATATTATATGTAAAACTAAATTTTGCATATTAACATTTATAAAAATATCTAGTTTTTGAACATTATATAAAAGGACATCGCCTGTCAAGTCGATTGACGCCAAAGCGACTAGATGTGATGTTTGTTTAATCAATACTTTCCACCTTTATCTTGATTTTCTTGATTGGAGGCGCTACATTTTATTTCAATTAGCTTCCCAATTTTGATTGGGTGGACTTGGTTTCCATAGACCCATCATGAAAAAAAGTCCTCAAATAAAATATATTAATATATGTAAATGATCTAAGGCCTCGGCGACGATTGGAACTTTTTTCCTTAATTTTCCATTGATCATTTTAATACTTAAAAATGATGATAATACGTCAAATGAAGAGGAATCTCCGGCTGGCCATGTAGGTTCAAATGAATTTTAAGGGAACACTAAAGCGACCTCTCTACACATTAATACAAGAACAAACGTTAAATATATTTTAGTTGACGTTTTTAAAATATTTTTATCTTCATATAACTCTAAAAAAAAATTTCTGTATTTTTATTAGATATTAATAAAAGTTTATAGCCTACTTTTAAATAGAAAAGAAGAAATTTTCAAATAAAACGAGAATAATTTTAAACAATAATTTAATAAATATGATCTAATAATTTTATTAATTATATATATGAATATTAGAAAAAATATATATGTTATATTATAATTATTAAGGGTGGGAATTGAAAGAATTAATATTTTTATATTTATTGTGTCAAACATGCATGAACAGGAAATAGGAAATTAAAAAAAAAAATACAATTATATATATATATATACATATATATTCGGTATATTTCAATTTTATTTATTTTTTGACATTAAACTGCATTTACATATATAAACATCAACAATATTCATTCAACACAGAGAGTGTTGCAAAACATTACAAGTGCGCAAACAAAATGGGCCAATAGTCCATTTAAAATTAATAACAAAAAGAAACTAATATTCAATTGCCATCTCGTTAGAAACGGAAAGGAGAATGATAACATCAAAGGAAGGAAGATAGGAAGGAGGCCCTTAATAAAGAAAATAACCTGGCTCTCTATTTATATATTCATATACATCCCCTCCAAATGATCGAAACTCTACCGTGAATGGGTTTTGGCGTGTAGGAATAAAGAGAAGTGGTTGGTATTCTTTTTATACAAAATATTTCGCTTCTTTCATTTTACCATTTAAAAAAATAAAGCTTTTAAGAAATTTCTTTATTTTTTTTTAAAACTTTTTAATTATTTTTATTATTATTTTAATTGTTTATTTATATTCGTTTGTATTCGTGAAAATAGATTATAAATATTAGAGTTAATCACAATAGAGTAATCATGGGCGAGAGGTCAGACTTTTCGGATTTGGCCTAAACGCATTTAAATCATTTATGTGCGTCCATTTGAGAATTGGGAGAGAATGAAATGTTTCAATAGTTTTATTTTTTTAATGATGAGAAATATTTAAATAAAATTAAATTAATTTAAATTAGTTTTGAAATTTCGAATTAAATTTAAATATTATTTGTTTTATTTGTTGTTTAGGATATATATATTAATAACTTAATATAATTTTTTAAAAAATTTTTTTTCTTCAATTCTCAATACTTCTGGATTAACCCAATTGACCAAGTAATTATTAATATATAAATTAAACTGAATTCATAAATTAATTTTTAAAGATTACTTTGTAAACATAAATCAAACTAAAATTAAATTACTTAATATGAATTTAAACTTAACATTGAAATGTACATTTTAAGTAGAAACATTTCATTCCTCTTGTCATAACTTTTATATAATTATATACGTATATACCATTAGATACATATATTGATACATAATATTATATTTATATAGGAAAACAAAATGCTTGTGAAGTAATCTTTGAATTCATATTTAGCCAATACAAGCCAAAAAAAAAAAAAAAAATAAATTATCATTGTGAATAAAAAAGCAACGACCAATACAAAAATATCCTGAAGAGGCTGATTGGAATTAGAATAATAAATGTGTAAATGAAGCGATGAAATCGAGGTTACATTTTTATTTAACTTTAAATAACATTCGGAATATTATTTAAGTTAATTTTATGATTTGGTTTCTTTTTTTATTTATATTTGAGAAAATTATTTGAGCAATATAATAAAAAAATCACAGATAAAAACCTTACAAATGCATTTGTACTTTTAGTAATTAAATTGTTATTATTCAATTTATCTGATTTTTTTCGTTTTAATATTAAAATTTATATATAGATATCTTATCTAATTGATTTAATATAATTTCTAGTAATTTTTTTTTTATTTTATAATTATTTTAATTTTATGAATTAGATCAAAAATATCAAGTCTCTCTGAACAATTAAAGACAAACGAAGATCTTTTTGGGAACATTAAACTATCACAACATAATTATGAGCATAATTTTTTTAATTGGATAAATATATCACTCATTTAATTTATTTTCAAATTTTAAATCCATTTAAACATGATCATTTTTTATAAACTCATATTTAGATAATATTACCATTAAAAAATTAATTTTAATTTAAGAATAAATTTTAAATTAATAAATACTTACATAAATCTTTAATTAAATAATTATTCATAATATATAAATAAAAAACTTTTAATTTTTAACAATTATAAATAAATTAATTGTTTCAATAATAAACTTTAATAAAATTTCAGGGATATTTTAACACTATAATACATATTTTAAATATGTTTTACATACATTTCATATTATAAAGGCAAAAAATATAAACAATAAAGAAATATGTTATATTATACAAATTTATTTTGAAATTCTACAATAAAATAATTAGAAATAAATTTAAAATATCAGATATGTTTATATAATATATTTTTGATTAATAACGATATAAATATTTTAATTATATTTTTGGTTTCGAAAGAAAAAATGTATAATTCATAAAAAAAAAAAAATAAATATATATAATATAATGGGTCCTATCAAAAATATATGCCAAAAGCCTGGTTTATATCAATCATTCTCTAGCTAATGATGTTGATCGACTTCATTCAATCACAGAATTTCCTGAGCAATCCATATGTTCGAAGGGAACAAATTGATAAACTTCAAAGTTAATGAAAAGAATGAAAATTTTAAAAACAAAATCTATATGTAGTCTCTTTTTTTAAATTATAAAAATCAGTGTTTAATTTAAATAAATTTAATAGATAATATTACTCAAAGGTTATCTAATAATGACAACCATCTGTTTTAAAAACATTTCCTTTATTTTTTTGTTAATATAGAAAAGTAAAATTAAAAATTTATTCAAATTGAAAGTAAACATCACATTTGAATAAAAATGTTTTGAAAAATTTTCAAATCATTTTTTTTTTAAGTTTATTAATTTAATAAAAATATAATTAGAAAAATATTAATTTGTTATTATAGATTTTTTTAATTCTGTTTAATTATTTTATTTGAAGTATAAATAATTCTATTTTTCCGGACGAAATTTTCGATGTTTTTCCTTAAGAATCGAAAAATTGCTATATACACATCATATAGCAATTCTAATTCTCAAATTATCATTATCCTATTAAAGTATTTATTTTTACTAAATCTAAATTCTTTGGCATTCAATATTTTGCAGAAGAAATCCGCCCATCCCATCCTAACAATTTTAAAGATTTTTTTTATTACTATTAAGATTAATATTTATTTACACATATAATATAATAATTTATAAATTAAATAAAATTTATTTAAAATGCTAAAATAAGAAATTTTAAAAACAATTAATTTGTATATTAAATATCAATTTATAGAGATATATTTTATAGTCTCCAATAACAAATCAATAGTAAAAAAAAAATTTAAATAACTGATTTTTATATATATTATTTATTCTAAATCTTATTTTTAATCGTTTAAGATCTAAATTTGCCCATTGTTCAGAGATATAGTAGAATTATTTCTAATTGATTGAATCCTATATTTAGCTAAAGTATTTAATAATGAATTAAATTAATTATTTTTTTTATATAAATTAAGTAAATAACTATATTTTTAAAAAAAGAAAAGAAATGTATTCAGATCAATATCTTTAATTCATACAAGAATTATATGAGTAGGAAATCAACCAATTTAATAAATATGGTCTATTTAAATGTTTAATTTTGTTGACTAAAAATATTTTATAAATTAATGAAATAATTCAATGGGATCGCTATTTATATAATATCTTAACTAGGATTAATGAATTAATACTGTTCAACTAGATTCTAAGGAGAGTGGCTGTTAGAATTAATTAGATTGAGTTAAAAATAAAACATATTCTTTAAAAAAATAAATAAATAAAATCACTTCGACCGATTAAAAATCTCATCTCTTGAAATAATTTAATTAAAATATTATAAAAATACAAATATTTATTTTTCTCTTGTCAAATAAAGGTAGATGCATATAAGTATGTTCCATTAATCGCTTTAACAATTAATGGTCCATGAATGTTAATTAAATAATAAGAATTCCATATTAATGTATCATAATCAATCAATCAGTTGTATTTAAATATATATGTAAATTTGTTTCTTTTTATTTAATAATATTAACAGACCGTTTTTTATTAAAGTGAAAAATGGAACATATTTATTTTCCAACTACCCAGAATATAATATTAAAAAAAGAGTTCAATATTTATATTAAAATTAATTTATTTTCAATCCTGTATTTAATTGAAATTTTTTTTATAATAAATATTTTCTTTTTTAAATAAATAGTAATAAAAGTTTAACAAGCATTCTAAGTATTGATTATTTTGAGATCGAATTATGATATATTTATAATATTTTGGACCGACTAGATGGCACAAATCAATAAATTGTATTGTTCCGCAATTATACTATAAAAACTTAATTTTTGGGGAGAGGGGAAGAGAATAAAGAATTTGGTTCTATTCTTTTCAATGTAATAGTCCTAAATTCTTTGATTGTCTTTTTTTAGATTCAACTATTCTTGATATTTATTTGATATTGTATTAATTAAATAAATTTTAAAAAGCTTGATAATTTTTTTATGTACTTAGTAAACGTCAAAGCACATTTGAATATAAAACAGAATTATATAAATTTGTCGTCTCTTTAATAACAGAATTGAAATGCATTTGAATTTTATTTTTTTAAAAAAGCAAAAATCTTTATATAAAAAAATGATAATACTATCTATTAAGAAAAACTTAAGTACATCAAATACATATACAAAAAAAAAAAAAGTAAGTCGAAAATTATTTAAGATCAGGACAAGGGGTAATAATAATCCTTTGCTATTTATTAAGAGGAAAACGAACTACGAGAACTGTAATATTATCTAAAGATCCACGATAGAATGCTTGTAATGTAATACTTCGGGCGCCATGATGTGGTTCATCAAGTCGCTCTTTAATGAATGCAACTGCCTCCTCATTGCTGAATGTGTCCCATAAACCATCCGAGGCGAGTACAAGAAATGAGGGATGCAAATCATCCAATTCGAAACTTAAAACGTCTGGGTCAGCAATAACCAAACGGCGATCTTTAAGTGGATAATCACCTAGAGCTCGACTGGTGGCCAGGATGCCAGCAACACGCCAAACTCCATTAAAGGTTACCGATCCACCTGTAATAAATAAATAGTTACTTACTAATTATAAGATTTATATTTATAATATAACATATTTAGAGAAATAATATATTCATATAAAATAAAATAAATACTGACACCTCTTGCCCCTTATACAATATTGTAATAAATAAATTCAACAACAGTTAAGATATTTATCAATATACATAATATTATTTATATATTTATTTTTAATATAACTTCAATATCTCTTCCATCTAAATTTCACTTTACATTGATATGTGTAATGTATGTTTTTTTAGAAAAAAATATCATCAAATTTAAAAAATTTAAGATATATATTTTAAGCTTTGAAAATTCAAAATATACTTAATCATAATTTTGTTTTAATTATTTCCCATAGTTAAATATTTAACTATTAAAATAACTAAAAATTTTAAATAATATAGATTGGATAATTTATTATCATCAATTTTTCCGAGTCACATATTTTAAATAATTCATAAATGGTATTTACCAGCAGATTCAATTCTCCTTTTTTCTCGTTCTTGTTGTGGTTTATGATCAAAAGAGAGTGGGATGGCATTGCCTTTGGAATCACAAAGTACTCCTCGAGAATCCCCAACATTTGCAACAATTAATCGGGAGCCTTCCATCATTGCAATCAAAGCAGTCGACCCGGCTACATTTAGTGATTTTTTTGCAGCCTCTACCAAATGATGATCGGCAGCCAATACCTTAAAAAATAATTTTTAGTTAAAATGGTAGCATATAAAATAAATTGTAAATTTTAAAAAATGATGAGAATTCTAAAAATTATTATTGTTATTAATATACTAAAGTGAAAGACTACCTCATCGCGAAGAAGTCGAGCATAATCAATTCGACCATTTTCTTGAATATAGACAGAGGGAGGTTGTTTCTCTGGAGCAGGACAAGTAGAAGGCCGGGCTTCACGTGTAATAACTGGTTTAGTAATAGCTGCTATCTTAGCTAATAAAACTGGATCTGTCACACCACCTGTATAAATATGTAATTTCACAATCGTAATAATATAATTATGGAAAGATATATTTAACTATTATTTATTTTCTTCAGATTGTTTTGCTTTTCCTTATGGACCATTAATATCGAAAAATCAAACTATAATAAAAATTGAATATAAAAATGAATTAAAATTATTTTTCCATTAATGTGACCTATACAAATAACTATGATTAAAAATAGGTGAAATATAGGTAAGATTGTGCTGTTCCCCACCCCCAAAAACCTTTATATACAAATTTTACTTTTAATTATAGGTATTTGGTAATTTATCAAATATTCTCAAAATTAATTTTAAGGCTATGATCACTTAGCTGAGATGCTTAGCGATAGAATAAGGCCGGTAATAACAATTTGGTGGAAAAAATTTGATCTATTCGTTTTATATAATATCTATAGATATATAATAAATAATTAATATAATATATTTCATTTGATGTATTTCAATTTATATTAAAATATTGCAATGTAAATTTAAAATTAAGTTAATAAAATAGTATTGTTATAATAAATTAAGAAAAAGGTAAACATGAATACCAACCGGCTGGAGATTTGGTAAATTCATCTGTAGTTGAATTAGATTTTCGAAAACTTTTCTTTCGTTCGGCAGTATTACTATTATGAAAACTATTATTATGACAGGGTTTGATTGGTTCGTGATATTTCGTATGATTGTGTTGAGGTCGCATCCCAGAATTTACTAATCTTTTTAATTCAACAATCCTTGCATTTAATGATGGCACTAACTTGTCTTTGGCATAGTTCGCTGCAAACTAATAATAATAATAATAATAATAATAATAATAATAAATAATAATAATGATTCGTTGATAAAATATGTATGTAAAGGAGGATGTTTTGGAATATTTTACCTCTCCGCCATGACCATCAAATATGGCAAATAGTGATACGCCAGTTTTCCCAATATCTTGAAGTACAACAAAACGATCTTCCATTCGCGGTCTTCTTCCTTGAACCGCATAAGCAGCCGCATCCCCTTGACGTAATTCCCAACTTAATTCATCAGCTTCACTTCCGGTTAAGTATGGTAATCGGGGGCCCTTGGATGAAGTGCCTCTCCCCAGCGCGAGCTGTAGTCGAGTGACGAGGGTACGGCTCCAAAGATCAGCAGCCTAAAACAATGAAAAAATTATCCATTTTAATATTTTAAATTTCTATATATGCTATGATTGCGACTTATCGTAATTTTAATGTTATTGAAATATTATTTTATATATATAAGTACTCTATTTTTCATATATCTAATAAATTAAATGAAAATATGAATTTATCTATTATAATATAGAGTTCTGTTTTGTTAACTAAAAATATAGAACATGCATAATACAAATGGTTAAAAACTTGTTGGTGGTTTCTAAAAGTATAGTTTAAGACCAATTTGGTATTTTAATCAGATAACATAAGATAACATACACTTGTCATCCGGAAGATACTACCATATATCCACATTTCAGGGAGAACGCTTTCCAAATTGTTTTTTCGTCTTGAAAACATAGTTGTATCTATTTTGAATATCTCTCTCAACTCGAGACTTCCTATAATAATAATTTAATCATTTGCCGCTACAGAATTTACGCAGGTCTGATTTTGCTGTGTCTCTCTCTAACTAGTATAGAAATAATCAATTAAATAAATACATGAATTATTAATTAATTGATTATTAACATTTCAACCTATCATTAATTTTTATATAAGAAGAATAACAAATTTTAAAAAATTATATAAAAATATTCAATTAATACATAACCTAAAAATAATTAATTGCGTATTGAATAATAATAATTATTCATCAAATGGTTTAGCGTATGATAATGAATATACATAAAATTATTTTAATTAATTTAAATATAATTAAGTCATAAATTAAAAATAATCTAAATAGATAGATAAACTATACCTACAGGTGTATATTATAAAAGTTCTATTATAATATGTACTACGAAGCTACTAATCAGACTTAACTTTTTTAATAAATTATTTATCAAAATTGGAAAACTTAATAAAATAAAAACAATTCATATGTAGATATAGATTAGTAGTAACATAATATTTTTTTTATTTTATTTGTAAGAATAAAATAGATTTAACCCTGCTAAAAAAAATATCTATTTCGGTGGCTTTATTGATCTTAAAAGTAACAAAATTCCTTCTATATTAAGCTTCTTATTTAATGCTAACTATCTTGTCTTGCTAATACAAGATTAATTTTACCTATGGTTTATCAATTTTTCTTTCAGCTTTTTTAATTTATTCGTAAAAAGCGCTCCTTTACTTGTAACCATCTTAATTGTATTATTTAAAATATTTAATTGATACTGAATTTCTACATTATGGAAAACCAAATGGAAATTAGCCGGAGTGTCTCCACTCGACCATCTCGCAATTTGTATTGGATTAAATAACATAATATATTATATTTAAATCAAATTTAATTAATTATAAATTATAAATTATTTATTAAACCAGCGCATGTTTGGCTCTTTGTTGATGGCACCACGTCACGTGTTGGCGCGTGAGATTTGCAGTGTTAAAAAATTAATTTTGGTACTTTCAGCGATTCAATCAAGCTGAAATTCTATATATAGCAGTTTGACGTGAAAAATTATCAATCATATATCTTTATTTTTACGGTCATTTAAGAGGAAAAAAATCAAAAGGTTGTAGGTAATGATCCTCTTCCGGTTGAGCTACATTTATTAAAAGTTGATAGAAAACTACGAATTTTGAATAATGCCCATGTACCAAATTTCATGATTCTAGCTTAAACCGTTTTTGCGTAATCTTGTCTACATATATATATATATATATACATACACAGACATTTTTCTCAACCTTAGTGAAAATGATTCAGGAACCTTCAAAACGTATAAAAACATCAAAATCTCAACATCAAAAATTTTCGTGATCGCAATACTATCTCTGACGAGATAGTAAAAAGGAGAGATATGATGGAAGTGTCTCTCAAGATAAGGGGATGGTTGCTAAAATTCGTACTTTCGAATTCAATTGCGATATATTTAATAGTGTGGGGACACGAAATTTAAAATGTTCGCGGACATAACGCTCTCAAGTTACTCCCGAGCCTGTGAAGGAGAAACGGGAGGGAGCGAAAAAGGCAACCCCCCACCAATGCACTTGGCATCGAGGCGAAGGGTAGTTTTTGTCTCAGCGACATTATTCCACATTATTCTGTCGGATTCTGCCTTCGTCACACGTGCCAATCGTATCGCGTATTAACCCACCCATCGACAAAAAAATAATTTGTAAACATCTTGTAATTATTCTATTAAAAGATTATCAAACTGTTAAACCCTTGTTTTCTTTACGCCAACTATCACCCCGGCTTGGAAGCATCCGACATCGTTTGCACCTAGAGAAGAAGCGCCTTCTGGATAGAGCGTGGACAGCGTGGACAGTGTGGACAGTGTGGTCTATCCCAACACCTTGAAGAGGACGTCAGTAGCACCTGACACCACGCCCCACAATAGTATCGTCGAGTTAATGTTAAATTATCCCATTGTCATGGGCTTAATTTACAATTTAAAGAATATTTTATTAATTTTTATTAAAAAGACAATAAAAATTTAGATTTTTTATGAATTATTATTTTTTTAATTTTCAAAAATAAAAATAATATTAGTAAATATATATATTTTCTAAAAGAAAATTTGTGTTCAAGTTTAATCTTATTAGTTTGTTATTTTTTCACTGGATGATTAATATTTAAAAAAAGGTAAAAGGTTAATGTCTTGTGATATATTAATATCTAAAAATAAATTAATTTGGAAAAAATTGATTAAAAGAAAGTTCAAAAGTATTTATAATCATTAAAGAAATACAAGATATATAAAGATTAAATTCCAAATTTATAAGTTTCTCTTCAAGGACCCCCCTGACGACTTAGATCTATCTGAAATGTTTTTTAATATATAATCTAATAAGATTTTTTTAAAATATTATACATATTTTCTATCAACAAAACTAAGACAGTAACAATAATCTATAATGGCATATATGCAGAGGCATACCTAGGGTAAATGGAGCCTATGGTAAACATTGAACTTACGGAACGAGATATTTTATATTTTGCATTTTTTGATTACTCATATTTACAAATATATGTATAAAAATTTTACGTTGGGTGCTTTTTTGCACCTCCCCCTCCCCTTCAGTTGGCGCCTATGGCACGTGCCATGCCAGCCATACCATAGTTATGGATATGAGAAGTGCTTTCTTTGAGGGTGATCACTAAAATCTACCTCGAAGAGTGCAAAACAAGATTTCACCCTTCTATAAATACGAGTATATATATACATATATATTAGCTGTTCCGAGCGCCTTCGGCGCTCTCCGCCCCCTGTACCCCCGAGTGTCCCTATTATAACCATCTAACTCCTACCCTGTCCCATCTCTCTCACGTTCCTTCCTACATTGTCCACCCTGTTCACAATTGGTCTTCCAAAAAGACGTTTTCCAATCGAACTCCCCACCAATAAATTTTTCCTCTCCCATTCTAGCCATGTGCCCTGCCGATCCCAGCCTTCTCGCTTTTATAACCCTAACTATATCTAGAGATGCATAGAGGTCATGCAATTCCTTGTTATGCAGTCTCCGCCATTCCCCGGTGTCCTCATCTTTCTTTGGCCCATAAATGCTGGGAAGAATCCTATTCTCAAATACTCTGAATCTACTCTCATCTCCCAGGGTTATAGACCATGCCTCCCACCCATATAATACAACAGAAAAAATAATTGTTTTATATATTTTAATTTTGATCCCCTTTGATAATAATTTCCCGATTGCAACCTCGATTTAAATTCTTTGCAAATATTATTCTCTCTGATACTGATTATTTTGTCTTATCAAATTAATTAATTTCAAACCCCATCATTTTTCCTGCCTCGATTAATTTTTTTATGCTACTTTAAATGTTATTAATTTATTTAAAAAAAAACAAAGTAAACAAAATAAAAATAAAATATAAAGAAATTAGCATAACACTAAACTACTATACAAATAATATTAAAAAATACAAATTAAAATCTTACGTGAAAATCCAATTATGAGATCAAATTTTCTTAATTAAAATGATTTACTCACATAATCTTAAAAATTAATAGTATTAAATTATAGCCGTAATGTGAATGTTTTCAAAGTTTAAAAGGCCAATAAGATCAATTGAGATATTGTAAATATCAATATATATATATAAACAGATTTTTATCTGCACATTGCTCAGAATTTAAATTTTTTGCGTATATTCGCGTTTCATGTCCTCTAGAATCCAAAAGTGACTTTAGAATTTTTCATTTCTGTTAATAGACTATAAATTTTATTAATATCTAATCAATAACCTCAGAAATTAATTTTTAAAAATTGATATAAACATGTTGTCATTTAGCAGCGCAAAGAATACAGAAAGATGTTTTTAATATTTATATTTTTATTTTTATTTTTCTAATATTTACAATATTTCAATTGATTATATAGTTTTTTATCTTATCTTCTTATGAGAGTAAAAATTGTTTGTTTCTCTGTTTCTTTGTTCTCAAAAACCGCTCTAACGATTTTTTTGAAATTCACACCAGAGATAGTATTTATAAAGAAAAATTGAGTTTTATTGATCACATCTCAGGAAAACTACATCTTTATTAGTTTTTTTCTTCTAAATTTAAATGTATATATGTGACGTCACAACCACCGCCTGTGAGATATATACATATCTATTCTTAGGGGCAGCATGGCTGAGTGGGTAGAGTACTAGATTTCTACACAGGAAGCCTGAGTTCGAATCCCAGTATAGAACTCAAGATTATATATTTATTTAATTAATAAATAATAAATAATAAATAAATATAAAAAATTAATTCAATTTAACATCGGCTGCCCCACCGAAGAAGGCAAGTGGAAACCACTTCGGTCAAATTTTCCCATGAACACCCTATGACTCCTGTGGAGTTATTAGAGCCACGACACTTCCGCTAGGAAGTTATCGACAACGAAGAAGATGTGACGTCACAACCACCGCCTGTGAGATATATATATATCTATTCTTAAAATAAAATTAAAAATATTTATATTATATTCATATATTTTATTTTTTAATTTCATTAATAGATATACATTTAAATTATTTGAAATTGTTTCACACAACGTTTTGAAGATTTATCTTTATATTCGATTCGATATATAGTAAGAGAATTAAATGACGTTATCAATTTATTATACTCCGGTAAATATTATAAAATATTATTTACTATCAATCAGTATCAAATATTCAATTAGATAAAACATTTATTTGTTTTTGTGTTCTTATTTAAAATATATTTTAATTTAATCAGTAAATTAATTATATATATTATTATTGTAAATGTTATATCTATCTATATTATATAATGTGTCCCTTCATACATTTTGAATTCACCCATATAATATAATATCTTATATACTTACTTGAAAATAATTTAAAAAGTTTTAAAAGTTTTTTTTTAATATTTTATGAATTCAAATCGTCAATTGAAAATGAAAATCCAATTATGAGGTCAATTATTCATATAATTTTATTTCATTTAAATAAATATCTATTTTTATTTTCATTCAAAGATTATGTAAATTTGTTTATGTTAGGAAAACATATCAAAAAAGAGAATTTACATTTTGTATGAAGGGACACAAATAATAATAACAATATATAATAATTTACTGATTAAATTAAAAAATTGTAAAATTTTTAAAGTATATAAAAATAAATTGTATAAATTGGTTAAAGGGTCGAGTGATAGTTCGGTGTCACAGGTATAAATTTTATATCAACACGCCTACTTTTCTGTTTGTATGTTATTATTTGAATGGCGATTCGGTGAATGGTTAATGGTTAATTAACGATCCATATAACATCATCGACTGGGCCGCTACCATAAGGAGTGAAAATAGTGTCGAATAGAAATAGACGATATTACTTGGATTAATCTTATTATACTAGCTAAAATTGTTTGTTTTATAACCACTTGGGGCGCTAAACAGTTTTTCAAAAATAAACTATAGAAATAAAAATATATGTATTTATTATATATTTATGTATTATTGAGGAGCACAAGTTCATTCATTTTAATCAGATTGATGCAAATGTGTAACATTTAATAATTGTAATAAATAATTAAAGAATTGTATATCAATATTTTTCAAAGGGTAGAGCGAGAGCTCGGTGTCCCAGCCAAATCCAATAATAATGAATCGTTTTTTTAACTTAAGTACCGAGCCAAGGCTCAGGGTCCCGGTATATATTATAAAAGTGCAATGTGAGTATGTTTTGTGGAGGTAAAGGTTCTAAGGAGAGAAACTAACATACTATCAACAAAGCTCAGGGCCAGACACTCAAGTGCTGCGGAGTTCATTTGCAATCCCCATGTTTTTCCCACGGCCAATTATATGTTGCATGTTGTGAGTATGTGATTACACAAATTGGGAAAAAATCACTCGAAATGCAATTAAACAAGAAAATTGAAAAGTTAGGCTAAGCAGACGTCTTAAATATTATAAGAGATTCGGCAATTGCAATTACAGATAGCGAGGAAAAATTAATGGAGGTTTGAAATTAATAGTGATAAGAAAAAATATTTAGTGACAAAGAGGAACAGTATTAACATACAAAATCTTAATATACAAAATGTAAAATTTGAATATGTAGAAAAATTGAATGTAATCACGAAGGATAATATTTGAGAAGGATTTAAATCGAGGTATCAATCGGGAAACGCCTGTTATTATGCAGTAAAGAGGCTTATCTCATCAAAATTATTATCAAAGGGAATCAAGACCATGGACGCATAGGAAGGGACGTAAGATAGATGGGACAAGGGCTCAGGATAGGGACATTTGGAGAAATGTGGCCAAGAACTTTCGACTATCTTTGAGCTATATAAATAGATAGATATAACATATACAATAATAATAATAATATATATAATTAATTTACTGATTAAATTAAAATATATTTTAAATAAGAACACAAAAAGAAATGAATTTTTTATGTAATATAATGATTGAAACAAAATGGAAATGAAAACCTTTTACTACTTTCAACCACCAAATAGTATGTACCACTCGGGGGTACAGGGGGCGGAGCCCCCGTCCAGCTGTGAAGAGCGCCGAAGGCGCTCTGACCAGCTGGTATATGTTTATTTATGCACAAAAAATTAATTGACATAATTATTAATTTAATAAAATAAAATTTAATATTAAAATTTAATAAAATAAAATTTAATTTAATAAAATTAATTTAATAAAATATTAAAATAACAAAAATTAATGAATTTGTAAAAAAATATATAATACTTAAAAAAAAATGTGCCTTTGCGAGTTTCGAACTGATGCTGCAAAGTCATAAGATGACGCCCTAGCTCTCTTAACCAAGAACCATTCTTGTTTACAAGTCTCCTATTAGGATATATATAGATGTCAAATTATCGCCAGCAGTGCCTCTATGATCTAGCACTGTAACTAAACTATTTTTAGGTAAATACCACCCCCTGGGCACACCTTACCAATTAGCGGTTTTCTAAAGGAAGTCTGACATGCCCTGAGACCTACTGAATATACATAAAAAATTTCATAAGAATCGGTCCAGCCGTTTCGGAGGAGTATGATTTCAAAGTTTTGTGACACGAGAATTTTATATATAAGATATTACTATCTCGCCAGATGATGTCGATATTTTGATGTTTTTATACGCTTTGGCGATTCCTGAGTCATTTTCACTAAGGTTGAGAAAAATGTTTCTTTGTGTGTGTGTGTGTGTGTGTGTGTGTAGACAAGATTACGCAAAAAGGTTTGAGCTAGAATAATGAAATTTGGTATACGGGCATTATTCAAAATTTCTAGTTTTCTATCAACTAAGAGGGTCATTACCTACCACGTTTTCATTTTGTTTCCTCTATACTGACCGCAAAAATAAAGATATATGCTTGATAGTTTTGATATATGTTTGATGTATGGTAGAATTTCAGCTTGATTGATTCGTTGAAAATACCGGAATTAATTTTTTAAATATGCAAATCACGCGCCAGCACGTGACGTGGTGTGATCAACAAAGAGCCAAACAGGCGGTGTTTTAATAAATATTATTTATTAATTTTAATTTATAATTTATAATAAATTAAATTTAATTTAAATATAATATACCTATGTGTTAATTAATCCAATTCAAATTTTGCTAGATAGTCGAGAAGAGACACTCCAGATTTTTTTATTTTTAATCTTAATGATAACTTGCAAGTCTTATAATGGATGAATTTAATCGCGACTCGAGTGAATAGTGGGTACAAATAAATCAATTTCCTATTCCCTTTTGCTCAACAATAAAGAGGACTTTCCTTCCCCTAGGACAACAGGTGTTTTCCTATTACACCGTTTTACACTAAGTGATTTCCTTATCAGTCCTCTCATTTGCCAAAAATTGATTTATCATTTGATCTTTCACTTTTGTCAAAGATGTTTTTAAGAGGTTACCTGCTTTAAATTAAAATAAAAAATAAAAGAAATAGTATATTTAAAATCAAAGAAACTAAATTTATTGGAGAGATAATTTGATGTCATACATGTTGGAATATGATGGTTGTCATGTGTCTACCACGACTGGCGTAATTTGAATTTCTAATTTTGACACACTTTTCACAAAAAATATCTTCCCAAAAGGCCGAATGTTATACTTTAAATTTTAAATGTTCAATCGTCATTGCTTTATTGACTAAACCGTAAAGAAGATCTTGGTGACCAATCAACAGAACCACTAGAAATTATTCATTCACAAAATGTTTCTTTAAATACATTAATTGTATCATGTGGCTACGTTTTGTTGGAATCACATGTCATCAAGATGAATTTGAGCTAATGAGGTAAGGAAAAATATAGACCATGTCTTCTTCAATGGGATGTTGAATATCGGTTATCGCTTGTTCGGCATCTTATGTGATGTGAATTATCTATTAGAGTAGAGAATAGGTAATGCGAAAAGAATTCATCCTTAAACAAATTAGGCGCGATGTTGGACAATTAGGACGACCTTAAAATTGTCGTAGTTTTGCGAATATTATTATGATAAAAAATTTCAACAATTTTTAAGAGTTGCCTTGGCGTGAGTTTATTGAAATGGCAAATCAAACTAACCTCGAAATAATTATCAGCTGATTAATCGGTTGTTAAACAAGTCTGTAATGTCAATTCAAAGATTAAATTTAATCATTTTTAACATATAACTGTTTCATTATATCACTAAAAATCACAAGAGAGAAAAGTTAAAATCTTTCCTTCTTTCCCTGTTACTTTATGGGACAACTCTCAAAAAATTCTTTAAAAATACAAAGTACACTTTAAGACCAATCAAATACCCATCCTATCGATATCTAGCAAATTTTGAAAAGGTCCACAGATTGAAAATATCCAACACGCCACCACTTGACGATGAAGACAGTTTAAAGATGAGAGATCAGCCTTTAAATTTTACTTAATCATGAATTGATTATTTTTGAGTTACCTTTTGAAAAGTTTCAGAAAGCATTAAATAATATGTATTACATTAGATGGTTAGATAAATACAAATAAATAAATTGAAAGGATTTAAATTAATTAATCTAAATTAAAATCTTTATATATTGGTGGGGAGACCAAGGACTCGGTGGGTGGACAATACAGGTAGAGATGGGTGGGTGTATCTTAGAATAGGGTTGCTGCGTCCAAGAACTTTCGAGTTCCGTAGAGCCACAGAGATAGATAGATAAATTAAAATATTTTATAAAATATGGGCGATTAAATATTTCTACAATTATATAAATAAATCATCATATCAGTGTTAATTATTAAATATTTTACTTAAGGTTCATGACTAGTAAAGAAATTAAAGATTGCCAAAATCCAATTGATGCATTCGTATTGTTTACAAAAATAACAGGGAAACCTTTTGAGTGACGACCCCTTGGCGGAAATGTTTTCTACGCTTTTGAACTCGGGCCAGATAGTATTTATGCGGTAGAAATGATTCAATCGATTCATTAATAAAAATTTTAATTAAGATTGGTAAATATACCAAAGATTATTTTTAAAGTGGGAAAACTTTTTAGTTATATTAAATGAGAAAAAAGATTATGAATCTATAGAGTGTATAAGATTTATGGGAATATATGATTATATTATTAAAATGTCAAAATCATATTACTTGCTTGAAAAGAAATCGATTGAAGAAGCCAAATAATTTTTGAAAATGCAATGGAAAATATAAATTGGAATGATCAAAATATTAAGGCACATTTATTATACATAAAAGTTTATTATTGATTGATTTCTAAATCTAGAGAAAATCTAGAAAAAATGATAGATTTAAATGAAAAGGCAATTAATTTAGAACCTACTTATTATTATTAGTACTTAATGTTATGAAATATTTATGGTAGTCGTCTTCGATTGACATTTTTAAAGCATTATATTAGAAGAGAGATTGAATATCACGAAAAAACGATACATTAAAAAAAAATTGTATTACAATTGTCAGATTAGTCCATTCACTCTGTGAAATATTCAAAATCATGAATATCCAGGAGAAAGTGGATATTAATGAAAAATAACAATTTACAAAAAGAGGTGATTTATTATTCAAGTAGGTTGAAAAATTTACTATTTTTACTAAAATATTATTAATTAATAATTATCTTTTCAGACAATTTCTTAAGTTAAATTTGGTAAATATAAACAACTGGCTAAAAAATGTTTATTAAGAGCAAACGAGATCAACCATTTGAAACCACGAACAATACATCATCAGCTGGGTCTATTATTTAGAAGAAAAGGTAATTTTGTGTGATGAGGCTTTAAAGTAAATTAAAATATTTAATGTATGTTTTTAAGAATCTGAAATTTATTTAATAAACGTTATTAATTTGAAGAAATAATTCCACTCATTTAAATATTTTTTTTTTACTTTTCAGGAACTTTAAAATTGCAAGACAGATAAATTTTTTCAACTACATTTAATCTGTATGAATTATACTATGAAAGAGGAGAAAAGAAAATTTCTGAAATAGAGAATAGAAGTTTACAAAGTATTATTGGTTCGATATGTGTATGAATTGTTTATTCAAATTGAATTGGGTTCGATTTATTATCATGTGGAAGAGAATTTATGAGGTTTTACAATTTTGGCTAGATCCAATTCATAATACACATACCTTTACAAATGTTTATGTAAATAATCTTTTATTTTTTTTTTTAAATACAAATTTATTTATTTAAAATTTAAACAAATTCTGTTGTTTTTTTATAATTAATTTTATTCTTTCGTGCTCCGGTCTTCATATATTTTTTTTTCAATGAATAAAATTTGTCAAAATATAATTAAAATCGTTACAAATCAAACTTCTTTAGCTAATAAAAATAATACTCATACAAATTCTGAAGAATTGAATTTTTATTAGGGATACAGAGTATCCGTTATAGCAGTGCTCCGCAACCTTTTCTAACATACGGCACATCAAAAGCTGAAATATATAAATATGTAGGTTTGTAGGATGTATGATTTGGAATGAGAGAGGCTAGAAAGATCGGCGAAAAATATATTTGGGAGAAAGCGATTGGGAAACATCCGGTGGAAGACCAAGGACGCGGTGGGTGGACAATGAAGGAAGGAACATGGGAGACTTGGGACAGGGTAGGATTTGGTTATAGCTCAGGATATGGACACTTAGA